>JANBQV010000045.1:0-108383 GCA_027577495.1 Coemansia sp. RSA 720
TGGTATTTATTATAATTTAACTAGCTAAATAAAAAACTTTTCTCAGTCATGTTCTAATTTTTTGGAGAAGCCTATATTTTCCATAGGATTTCCGAAAAGTCTAACTGACTCGGAAATGGAAGATATTCTAAGAGAACGAGATGGATATTCTCGTCATACAATTGGGGATATTACTTTTACAGATGATAATGGTTAGCGCACTTTCAAGGTTAAAGTAATCCCTATTAATTAACAATTTACTTTATTATAGTATAATTTACATTTAGTAGTTAGCTGAACAATCGCCTGTTCTTTTTCTTTGCTAACAATAAATGTTTATTCACTTTATCTAGAGTTCACTTGACATGCTGGCAATTGCAATAAGCACATCAATTCAATTGTGGCAATTGACTTGTATTTTTAACAACTTGTAGCAAATATAAATAGAACAATAGTCGTGCCAATCGAGCGCAATTGCAAAATCCAACATTGAAAAAACTCATCCGCATTGCTGTTCTTTATTTCACAATAACATTATACTATACAGATTAACATGTCAATATTTACACTAATGCTATTGTATATCACCAGTTGCTACGCTTTCAAACTTTACAGTTGAAGGACTGTTTAATATATAAACCAACTATAGCGCCCGTAACAGTAATGAGCTATAAAGTATAAGTATAATCTTAATATTTTACGTTATAATGCAAGTAAAATGTCCATTTTGTGCAACGCGTCTTGACTCATATAATGCACTAGCGGAACATGCTAGAGTTGTACACGGTGAAGATATTCTCAAGTATGATGGTTAGCAAATATGTAGTTCATTGCTTTACATAATATAATTAATAGGTATAGTGAGTTATTACAGAATAACAGACAAATACAGTGTGGAAACATAATCGGAAACAGTTAAAGATGGGAAGCACTGATAAATAAGAGTAGTTGGGCAATAAAAAATAATATTGTTTTCCAGCTGCAACACTATACACGAGTACGCTGTGTATATGGAATATGTATAGCTACTCTTTGTTTATTAGACAGCAAACAAGACAACCAGAACAGGAAACACAACAGTAAATTATTGGTTTTCTCGGGTTCATTACCGATAAGGGCAGTTCTCATGTCTTGTGAACCGCTTGGCGGTCCTGCAACGTCATTAAGCAATGTATTTGTATGCCCTAGCTGCAAACCCCAAGTTAGACAATGCCGAAGAGTTGGTGCAACACTCGCGTAATTACTCTCAGATATTTCAACTCTAGAAATTAAAACATTACGTCTCATCAGTCTATAACCAATTATACTATTGATCATGAATTGAATTCAAATATATATTGAAAAATAGACAACTACGAATGTGAACATTGTATTTTCATTTTGAACACAAGAATATCCATAATTGCTATTATTATATCGTTTACATTTAAAGTTACACTTTTGTAAACATTCTTTCCTTATTATAATAATAGCGTGTTTGTTGGCTAACAATTATATTAATAAATACAATAGTATGCATATTACCGACAAAGTTGATTGAATAGACACAATAATACAGCCATTGTCTAAAAATGACAAGTCTATTTTAGTATAAAACAGGATTCACAGTCGGCAAAATCCAACTGCTGCCTTTTGTAAAGTACAATTGACCACTCTTACTTCACATTTCACTCAATGCACAATAAGAATAATGACAAATATCGGTGCAGAATGTGTTCATTTGTTACTGCCGATTATCTCACTTTCTATAGACATCGCTTTACTCACTCTATTCGTTAATGTGTTTTTTTTGTTATAAAGAAGTAATCATTCCAAAGACAATAACTTTGCAAAGCGTGCAACTGAATACCTATTACCAGCTGACAAAATTAAATCAATATGAAGCAAATTTGCATGATATGTCGCAAAGAATTTGATAATGTTCAAGAGCTACTTGATCATAAATGCTAAATATATTTCATTTTTTATATGTTGAATAAAATTTAGCAACAGGAACAATTACAATTATATTGTAACGCAAAATACTGTTTAGCATGAGCTGTGGTCAAGAGCAATACAAGCCGAACAGACAATATTGTAAGCATGAGCAACACTTTACAACGTAGTAACATTTCTGTAATTAAATTAAACAGGTTGGCTATTCTACAATTGGCTTGAATTGTATAATTCAAGCTTAATATACAACCCCATAAATCTGATGATATTCTGTTTAAATACAACAACCACCTGGTGTCTCAAAATATTCATTATTATTACAAGTTTAACAAAATTGATACAGATATTAATATGATCTACGAGTGCTCAATCTGCGGTGCTACTAGTATACGCGGAACTGAAATGAAAAGACACTATTGGATTGCGCATAAAGTAAAAATATGATTATATTGTAATTGTTATTATAGTGCATCACCAATAAAACACATCCAACAAAACATTAATAGTACAAATTCTATATTGATTATATCACCATCCAGGTGCATAGTAATTGCCTCTATATTTTTAGTCTGTTTGGAAAGCACATCAGCAATTGTAATTGCACTCCAAAAGCCAAAGCGTGAGTACCATAATTGAACTAGTAAGGGTGTCTGTGGTTGCAATAACTGTTACAGTTTAAACTCTATTTAAAACAACAAGATGGATTTGTATTGTCCTTATTGCCTTGAGACTTTTGAGTCACGAAATCACCTATTATTCTATTGTAATAATACTCACGGAGCTAGTTTTCCATATTAAAGATATGTATGGGAATGTTTTCAATAGCTAATAAGGCACCTTGCTCTTATTATACAATGAATTCGTATATGAAACCAGTTATTCGGTAATTATAAAACAAATATAAATATCGCGAACAATCTCGCTAGAGAATATCTTGATTACTGGTTATTTCCATATACCTACAACGTCTAGATTTACATTTTGTTAAACATCATACTAAACCATGTCCAGTGGTGAATATCGGTGCAAAGTGTGCAATAGAACGTTTAACTCCAGAGATGCGCTGTTGTATCACCTTGACGTTGACCACTCTGACAGTGAGTTCTAGTAGTTTATAGCTAATGACATATCGTACAACACCATCAACTCCAAATGTGTATTTTTAAATGGTATCTGTTAATTTAGTATTTTACTAAATACACCTATTATTGTCGATATACAACATGAGCTTGTTTACAATTGCACCTACAATCAACTAACATTAACTATAAGCGTGTCCGCTTGATTTACAATTTTATAAACAACACAATTGTAATTATTGACCAGCGGGTAGGAACAGGATCCAAAGTAAGGCTCAAATCTCCGTATATGCATGCTAGTATGTTGCTGTTCGACAGGGACCATTAGGATATAGGCTCGGGAGCTGTTTCAGCTGAGACACTCTTAATGTTAAAACAGCACTACAATTATCCGTCATGTGAGTGAACAACTCCCAGGGCATATTAACGTATATTATAGAATTATATAAATATATGGAGCCGGCATGTACTGAATTAATTGTAGAATAGTAAGTCTTTAACATTCTGGTTTACTTGTTAGCTATTTGTATAAATACATCAACTAATGACTATTTTCAGTTTGGATTATAGGTAACAAATTATTAACAGTTGATTCCTAAGATAATATGATCCACGAGTGTTCAGTCTGCGGAGCAAAGTTTGAATATTATTACGACATGCTAATTCATAAAAGCAATATGCATAGCAATCCTCCATAGTAGATCGTCTTTGCTATAGCTTTACAAATATAACATATTCAATGCAATAGAATTAATTAAAAAGTATACTGATACTATTTAACATATAGCATAAATTGTTATAACGATCTTGTTGATTTTCATATTTAACTATCAGCTAAGATTGTTCAATTCTTGCTACAAGTGACTTTTTTGGATTAATTTCTGTTTAATACACTCAAGATCATTAGTTAAAGTGAGCCCAGCCAATCTTGAATGGCAGTAGCATTTGCATCTACAACGAATAAAACTTACACCCTGCACATTATGAATGCTCATTGTAATATAAATCATAGTACACTAATTGTGTAATAAAAGGTCATGCATATTTCAGTATGAGACAAGTATATTCCGATGATACGGCTCAGTTGTAGATTGTATTTATACTATAGTGTTTGTGGAAAAACAAATCTTATGTGGATTGAATAATGATTGTACCAATTGTGCGTATTTACATTATTCAACTTTAAAAAGGCACATGTATCGCTAAACGTAATTCTACAATTAATTGTTATTGTTGATAATATCGTAAAGAACAAAGTTCTATTATGATGAACATACAACTTAAGAACATGGCTTAGTATAAATACCAAATATATTGCTTATCATTATATCTCACTAAACGGTAATAACTCAAACTCAGTCTATTACAGTATAATGAAACATAGGTGCCCATATTGCGAAATGAGTTTTGAATTGTATGTTGAGCTATTACAGCATTGTAGTAATGTACACGGAACCTGTTTTCCAAAATAAGATAGTTCATGGAATTTTTCAACTGCAATTCTACTGTTTTACACATTATACAATAAATTAACTCTCTTATTTATAAATTGTATTACTAGTATATATAACGTATATCATCTCGTCAAATAGACATCTTCATACTAGTGAATTTCCTAATCCTTATACATCCAGACTTACAGCTTGTTACACAATATACTACACCATGCCAAGTGCCGTTCACGTATGTCCTGTGTGCAGCAAAAAGTTTAACACAAATAAAGAGAAGATAGATCATCTTGATGAAGAACATTCACTGGACAGCGATTATTACTAGTTTTACATGCAATATAATTAACAACTTTGTTTACTAATAAACATAATACTTAGTTATTGTTGAGATATTCAATATGGCAAACGAGCCGCAAGCTGTTATGCCAGGCTAGAATTGGACCCCTAAATCAGACTATCTGGATGAAAGAAATGTCAAATAGGATGTTAATTGCGCAGCAAGGCACATTGTAACACGAAATAAGCCCTTCACGCTACACCATACATAAGGCAATTACAGGCAAAGCTCACTTTGTTGTTTTTTTTGCTAAATATAAGCTACGTTTAAACTCTACCTAGTTAATTTGCCGCTTGAGCAATTATATATTCAGCTGGCATGCTGTGGAATATGAATGCTTATTGTAATATGAAATTTATAACCAGGCAACAACTTCGCTTGGCAATTGTGTAATAATTGGGCACGCACATGCCAGTACAACACACGCCATCACAATTCGAATTATGAAATTGAAGTATAGAAAATACAATAGGCTTTTTGGCAAAATGACTAGGCTTACACATACTTTAGAGCTCAATATCATAATAGTTTATAATATATAAGAATTCATAATCTACGATGACGCTTTTGTCTAGTGCTCTTATTTATATTCATATGCACGTCATGAGTCACTGGGTTGAATACATACCACATATAACGCTGATAATGGTATATTTGAAAACCGTATCAGTATAAAAACAATGTATCAGAATATAGTGAGACATAGATGCCCATTTTGCATAAGGTATTTTGAAATCCGTGTCGAACTATTGCAGCATTGTAGTAACGAACATGGGACATGTTTTCCATGATACAACAATCCACAGATATGTCTTTAATTGCTGATTTTCTGTTTTACACATTATACAATAAACGCTAATATAAAATTTATATAAATATTGCGTGTTTTCCTGTGCGATCATGTCTTGATAACTGTATATTTTTTCGACAAGGTCCATATATATCACCAGATTAATAATTAACTAAACTATGGCAGGACTAGGTTTTCAGTGTCAAGTGTGCAAAAAAGTATTTTTAACCTATGATGAGCTGAGGTTTCACCTAGATACTGACCACTCACTAGACAGCAATTATAGTAGTTTTTAACTAACTGTTTAACGTTATACAGAATAATTGGAAATTACATGACTAGCCATTCCATGAGTTATCAACATACTTCGCTGAGGTTTCTACTTATGAAGTTTTAAACAATAAATATAGGCTTCAAAGTATTTATTATATTACAATACAATTGGACAATTGTCATGTCGTATTTACCTGTTTGCAATTGTGTGGAGCCCAATAAAATTAGCAATTGCGTAAAAGGTAGTCAATATTTCTATTGTATGGTTAAAAGCAATATATAGTGAGGTCTGCTAGACAAGGCCCTTGGTGCTACATATCTTACTTTACAACTTTGACATAACGTTATATTTTAAACATGGCATTTGAAAAATACATATGTTCTGTCTGTCAACTTGATTTTTCTACTCACAAGGATCTGTTTAACCACCATGATTCTACACACTCATATTTAAGTAGTTGATTACTTTGTAAATTTATTATAAAATACTGTCAATATATCAAGTTTAATTAGCTTGTTATTCACAACTACGTTGCAGCACATTTTTGTAATTGTTGCTGTTGTTGTCTAAACAGCAACGTATACTTGCATCTGCAGCCTATGCTTTTTATTGCATATAAAAGGCAATTCATTATTGTTATTCAGTCAATAAAAATGCAGGGATGTTCACATTCAGCAATAGCTGTATTGTGAAGAAAAAGTATAAAACAGACAAGGATACCCCAACGTCAAGAAAAAGTTATATATCAAAATCAAACCAGAAAGATATTTACAACAATGTATTTCAGCACAGAACCAGTTCTTTATTGCTTTTTTTGCCCGTTTACTTGTAGCCAACATTCAGAATTGAAGTACCATTATATGGACACTCATCCTGCAAATTCTTGATGCCAAAGTTATATAAATAGAATTTTGTGGCATGGCAGCTCGCATTGTATTCTGGTTTTGACAATACATTATTATGAGAAATGACATTATCCAAAGCACTATTCGTTGAGTATATGCCAAGCGTATGCATATTAACAAAAGATCAATAAAGGTTGTCTATTATTGCTTTGAGTTTGTGTGCATAGAGTAGTTTTATGCTTATTATATTGTTTTCGTTGTATGCCTCCTTGAATAAAACTCTATTTATACAAAAGACTTTGTTCGTTCACAGTTCTATTTTCAAATACTTCATAGTTATAAATAAGAGTCGATATATTGTGTTCTAGTAGCGTTGCCATATATAAATATATTTGATAAAGTTTTTGTTGAAAAAGCATTGCCACCACATTATTAACTATTACACTATGAAGATTGACCAAGCAACCAAGACCAGCACAACTCTAGTTGTCGAACCTAAAGTGACCAATATATGTGCCATATGCAAAGAGCCATTTACGTGCTACATGGATTTTTGGAACCACTTTCTTGCCGTCCATGCAAGGGAATCGCATAAGGAAAAAGAATCTGGATCTGTGAATTAGCAATATTAGTTTTGATTGTTAATCATAGTTGCATATTTAACGTTGGTAGAGCATAAATATAAATGGTTGTCATATAATTTGAAAGGCAAGCAATTGTGCAAATTAGAAACACGAGTTGGTGTTTATTTTGGCATTATTAGCGACTAGCAATTAAACACATGTTCAATACAATAGGAGTTGGTACTTGTCATTTGCTTGGCTGACTGAGAAGAATTATTGCTATACGCTACTGGTAATTATTAAACATGAGCAGCAAGCCGCAGCAGCTCTATATAATTTTGCAACTGTGAATAATCATTTGATCATTATTACGGTTGACTGTTAGCAATTTGAGAGTTTACTATACTATTGTTTATAGCAAGCAATTGTATAATACATGTAAAGTATTATTATTTGTTGAATAGAAGTGACTCTTCGATATTGCACAATATCAAGTCAGCAAGTTTAATTATATAGTAAGTATAAAAATATATACATGGGTGAATCTCTTTTTCTGCAATTAATATATAACTAGCATTTATAATAGCAACAAAGTACTCTTCAGATGGCTGTAACTATTGCTTGTGTTTTTGTGTGTCATATCTGCGGAACGTATTGTGTCGGTGCGGATAACCTGACAGCCCATTATAAAGTATATCACCCAGGCAAGTGTACTTATTTTGGGTTAATATAAGTAGTTATTTAGTAGCTGACCAGTAATTGCAATGCTTGGCATCATTTCTGAGTGCCCAACATTGTTGTCAGCTCAATGGCTCTTGGGGTATTGGTTGGGGAGTTGACCAAGCCAGGAGCCCCCCAGTAGTTTAATTTTGTGCTATTATTGACATGGTCAATTGTGAATAACTACAGCAGTTAATGAAACACAGCTAGTATATTAGGCAAATTGTTTATGTGCAATGGTAAAGTAAGCAAACGTAAATACACCTTGTAATGGTAACAAATCTATAAATCAACTGTAAGAAAACAATAAATAGAATGCCTACAGAGTTGACAACCTCAATTGTCAATTCAGATTTCATATTAATACTGTAAACAAATAACGTACTGCTAAACATGAATGCCTATTGTGTTGGTTAAATGAATAAAGAATTGAATAATGGTATTTCAAACTGTGCGCATCTGCAGCAGCCAATTGTGACATGACTCATATATTCTGCTTTATTTGATTTTCAATAATCACGTTCTTGAATATTAGCATGTATGCCAATATTCACAATAGTCTTATTGTATTTCACCAGAAGCTAAAATAGTTGCCATATAATGTAAAAGTAATTTTAGTATATATTACATTGAACTCTCCTCATTTTCTATTTCTAATAAGTAACAGTATACACTTGATATATCACTTTAAAATGGCTTATACGTGCCCAGGTTGTAATAGACAGTTTAAATGTGCTGTACAACTAACAGATCATATTAGATATGATTGTTCTTTTGATTAGCAAATTTAAAAAGTTTAAAACTTTATTATAAACTCAGGACAGCTAGTCCTCATAAATTAATAGAGCTCTTATAGCTTTGATGAAAACTATGTTTTTATCCGCTTGTCCATTGTATAAGCACAGGCTGCTTTACAACAATTACTATACCTTACTGGTAATAAATAGGCATGACTAGCAATCCGCAGCAGAGCTATATGATTTTGCAACTGTGAATAATCTTTTGTTCATTATTGTGGTTAAAGATTAGCAATTTAATTGTAAACACCATATGCAAAAACGTTTTATAATTAAAAGGGAAACATACTATTGACAATTGCTTGGTATTGTATAATGGTATTCTCTTTTCAATTTCACTTTACTGGCCATTTGCACATATAAAAGTAATGAAGTTATAGCTTTGATGTATGAAAATGTCATTTTTTTTTTGATTCAAGAGAATTGTAAGAAACCTTCATAATATGTCCGAAATTGTGTGTAAGTACTGTGGAGTTGGGTGTAAAATATGTTTAGCGTAGGTTTACCATATTAAAGATTTCCACCCAAAGGTTGCAGAAGAGTTGTTTAAAAAATGATGCTCTTATTTAACAATTGGATCTAATCGCTATTTTACAATTGGCACATATAAGCAAGCACACTAAGTTTGATAGCATAGTTTGAAATAAGTAGGTATACAAATGATTAAATAGTAAGTGCTGTAGCTTACATATACCAACCGTTAATCTTTGCAAAGTACGTCTTTTGATAATGGCTGCAAATGTCGCTCACCATGTTACGTGCTATTATTGCGGACAGATATGTAGTTGTATTGACGACCTGTTAATACATCATAGCGCATTTCACGCATAGTAGTGAAATCTTTTTAAATTTAACTCAAGTTGTGTAACACAAAGATGTAAGAAACGCTGAGCAAATAAATATAAACTAAAATATTACTAGAAATATTATGCTAACTTAATATTATCGATGAATTAACTTGGCTTTCATAAATTCCTTTATTTCATCAAATATAGTGTTGCAAAACTATTGAGCTAGCCAAATATCTAAGACTACAACTTTCTGATACCCCCCACCGTGTATCAGAATCGCATAATCTAGAATGCGATAAACAAAGGTGTAGCTGTTATTTATTATGGGCTTGTTATTCCTTTCAGCCGTCAGGATTATTATCATTGACTCCCAAAGAGCACGGTGTCTTTATAACAACGCCCGGCATCACGGAATATAAATATATGGTGTCACTGCTCTGAAATATATAAACCCAGTTTTGCTTCTCTTTTCCTTGCCGAAGAACTTTATTTACCTATACTCGGCCTCCTTGTTTGTATTCCTATACTTTATCACTCTTCATACGTCTCTTTTGCAATAGTTGTAATAGCTAAATGGAGAAAGCCAAGCCCTTGTTCTTTTGTCCTTACTGTGACTTTGCTGCGGATAACAAACTAAAAATGCAATATCATTTTATAGCCTATCACTAATACATCTTTTAAAGTCTATATATTCTTGTAATACACGTTATTGAGCCGCCAAATATACAAATTCAAATTGCGGGAAGAAATAAATAAATGGGTGGAACAATAAAATGTGCTGCTCGAATTAACAAGAAACGCTGAAATTTCGAAGCACTAGAATAGCCTCTATTTTTTGCAGCCACTATATCTGCAATTGCCTGTATTGTTGTGCTATTTTTTTCGTGTATTTAGGACACATTAGTCTTTGCGCACCCTGGGTCTAATCTGATAAAAACTCTTCATTAATATCTACATGATTGCCCGCCAGTAGAAAATCCTTTTGAAACATTGACTGTAATGCTGACCTGGCAGGGGCTCGTGCAAAAGTATCAACCTAGGTTTTTACGAATATATTTTAGAAAATAGTTCAAGCTGATTAAATAATTTGGCTTGGTCAACATACCCGTGCCATCACGCTGCAATTAGTAAAATCTTGCCTATTTTCACTTGTTTGGGTTATAGCTCGGTGAAGCACCCAATCTTTCTATTATGCACTCTGTCACATCAATAATATTGGGTATGCCGGTGATATGGTGACTTTTCTTTGAATTATAAGGTTTACCCGTGCCAAATAAACTTTCCATAAAAAGCGTCCTTTTGCACAGCACCCTGAGCTACTAATCTGCGTACTAATTTTGTTGTAACCAAACCTCACCCGGGTATGAGATTGCAACTATAAAAAGACTACCTCGCTCCTATAGTCTTCTGTTGTTGTTTATCATCACACTTTTGCATTCAATTGCTTAATCTCTGCAACTAAACTACTCTGTCGGCTTCAATTACACTAGTATACATATTTGAACAATGGGTATACCAATATATGGAGCTGAAAAACAGTTTATATATTCAAGTATTTTGACAGTCCTATTTACAAAGAGTCTGGTACCAAGGAATATGACGAAGAATATATTCGAAATAATCTACAGAGCTTTTCAGAGAAATTGAATGGTTATAAAGTAGATGATTTTAGACAAGATAGTGAGAGTGGAACGGATAAAGAGGACGTTTATATTGTGGGGCTAAAAGCATAATGATTAATATAATCATTATTACGATGATAACATGACAAGTACTGTGAGACTTTAACAGAACAAAAGTTCCAAGGAATATTTAGTCATGAATACATTAACAATAACAATAGTGTGAATTAGCTTTAAATAATAAATATTTAACCTTTTTAAACTACGGTCACATTGTTGGATACTGGATCAGGAGATCGCGTAGGGATATAGTCGGGATGGCGTTCTCATCAGAGTCTGTTTGATTTTCTCTTCAGTTTAGTAATTATCACTCACATCACTTTATAAAATCGTCACAAAACAACAACATCATGAATATCGTTATTAGAGTAGAAGTGTGTTTGGCAGAGGCCACCATCATTGTGACTGCTGTTGTTGCTGTCGTATGTGTACCTTTAGTAAGTTTTTGTAATTGGGCAAATGAAAGTGTGTGGACATAGCTGGTAAAATCTTAAAGCATAGTTTGTGGTTGTTAGTTAACTGGTAGAGGTTGAGCCAGAGGCCAAGACTAAATCCAAGGTCAGACGCTTTATCTAGTTGTTCTATCAAGACTTTGAGTGTGTCGGCCGAGTCTTCAGCACCAACACCATGCACAGCTGGGGAAATGCGTCGTTGCGGTTAATATTATCGGCCAGAATGGCTCTGTCTCTTGGCTAGGCATAAAGCTTTGGCGGAAACTGGGCAATCAGCAGCTATCGATTGGACGATTTGAAGATAACTTTTTTGGCTCAATAGGTTCGCTTCAGCAGCTCCAAAACATCACAACATTATAAGCACAACCTAGTGGTTCGGAGTCAGTTTGGCGCGAAGTTGATAGCATGAGTGAATGCGTGGGTGCGAGCTAATAAAAGACTGAATGCGGAAAAGCCGCCAAAAAAAGATCAACTTCAGCATTAACTGTTTTGTTATCAGCAGCCCAGGGTATTTTTAGTATGAGGTCATTTTCTTCACGTGGGCGAAATAGATTGGCAAAGCGGCTATAAATAGCCGCGGTGTATTTATCTCACGAGCACTACTTTTGGTTTTCAGTTTTTTAGTTTTCGTAACAATTCAGTCATTCATTTTTCAGTTCTTTTTTGTAGTTGCGGCATATAGACGCATTTTTACAGTGTATTCTCAAGGTAGGTGGGATTTGATTTGGCGAGATTAGTCAGTGTGAACCAACCAAACGCCGCGCACGGTTTATCTCACACGGTGGTTTTTGAGGCGCCTCTTGGGCAACTGTTTTTCCAAAAAGGGACACTGGAGTGTTTATAACGCCTCTTGTTTCCACACATTCTCAAGTGTACATTTTCTTGTTTCCACACTATTTTGCACAAAAGGCAGGCATAGCATATACTCAACACACTTTGAATAGATTTTTCGATAGGCACGATGGTCCAGAGCACAGCGTCGTTTACATCCGAGAGCCTGGCAGCGCTGAAGCAGCGCTATGCGGAGGCCGGACAGGGGCATGTGTTCAAGGGGTTTGACGAGCTGGACGACAAGACGGCGGGCGAGTTCTTTGGGCAGCTGAGCGGCATCGACGTGGAGCGGGTGACAGGGTTCTTCAAGAACGCAACGGCGGTGCATGGGCAGGAGGGCAGCGACAAGATTGAGCCGCTGGAGGCCGGGTCATTTGCGTCGGCGCTGGACAGTGCGCAGGCAGGCGAGCGGGCACAGTGGCGTGCCGAGGGCATGCGGCTGATTGGAGCTAATAAGGTGGCTGTGATTCTGCTGGCCGGAGGTCAGGGCTCGCGCCTGGGGTCATCGGAGCCAAAGGGCTGCTACGACATTGGACTGCCATCGCAATCGTCGCTGTTTGCGATTCAGGCGCAGCGTATCCGGCGGCTGCAGCAGCTGAGCGGCGGCACAGCGACGATCCCTTGGCTTGTGATGACGTCAGGGCCCACCAGCGCGGCCACACAGGCTACGTTTGCGCAGGCAGACTACTTTGGACTGCGCGCAGAGGACGTGTTTTTCTTCAACCAGGGCGTGCTGCCGTGCTTTGACTTTGGCGGGCGCATTCTGCTGGAGCATGCAGGGCGTGTGGCGGTGGCGCCGAACGGCAACGGCGGCGTGTACGAGGCGCTGCGGGTGAGCGGGGCGCTCGATTGGCTGCGTGAGCGCGGGGTGGAGCACGTGCATTCGTACTGTGTGGACAACTGCCTGGTGCGGGTGGCGGACCCTGAGTTTGTGGGGTACGCAGCGCTGCGCGGCGCCGAGTGCGGAGCGCTGGTGGTGCCGAAGAAGGCGTGGGACGAGCCGGTGGGCGTGATCTGCCTGCGCAACTCGCGGTACGGCGTGGTCGAGTACTCTGAGATCAGCTCGGACATGGCTCAGCTTACGCGCGACGGCTCGGGCGAGCTGGCTTATAACGCCGGCAACATCTGCAACCACTACTACACGCTGGACTTTTTGCAGCACCGCGTGCCGGAGCTGGAGGCGAAGTTTGAGCACCACGTGGCGAAGAAGAAGATCAAGCACGTGGATGCGGAGACGGGTGATTTGGTGATCCCGACCAAGCCGAACGGGATCAAGCTCGAGCGGTTTGTGTTTGACGTGTTCCCCTATGTGGAGCGCATGGCGGTGCTGGAGGTGGCGCGGGATGATCAGTTTTCGCCGCTGAAAAATGCGCCAGGATCGGGCGTGGACTGTCCCGAGACGGCGCGGCGTGATCTGCTGGCGCAGTGTGTGCGGTTTGCCGAAGCTGCCGGAGCAACTGTGCAGGGCTCTGAGTCTGAGCCGGCGTTTGAGATCTCGCCGCTTGTGTCGTATGCCGGCGAGGGCCTCGAGTCGCTGCGCGGCAAAACACTGGTCGGCGACCAACTCATAACGGACATTGGCTCTGTCCAGACCGTTTAATTCATTTTGCAAAGATCACATTTATTAAATTACTCTTGGTTTGACATCTTCGTTTCCGCCACAGCAGCTGCTACGGCACCCATGATTTTCCCGGCCTGTGGGTCCTCGTACACAACGCCGGCCAACGTCGTTCCGACAACCTCCGCCAGCTTGTGTTTCTGCATATGCGAAAGCCCCACCTCGTCCTCGTAATGCTCCGCCAGCTTTCTCAGCGCCCGCACCAGGGCATTCTGGCACATGCGGGCCTCTTCTTCTTGCTTTTCCATCTCCACGTCGAGCAACGCCATGTATGTACGCATATTAGGCAACAACAGTACGCGGACGACGCTGGTGCCCAGAGCGGTGAGGCCGGTGATGGCGCCGTAGTGCGTCGACAGGGGTTTGGTCGGATCCAAAAACGCCCGCAGCAGGGTGCGAGCTACTCGGGGCTGAAGTGTGTGATACACTTGGCCGAATTGCTTACATATCTCAGATACTTGCTCGGCAGCGTTGTCGCGCAACGCCCAATGCGCACTTGACCCGGGCTCGCCGAGCTGCCGGCTCACCACACATGTAAGCAGGGATGGAATGAGCTGATGCATATACGGCTCGACAAACAAATGCGGGTTCGTGCGCACTGCCCGAGCCACTGCAAGAGCTGTAGTTAGTGTATCTACGTTGCGCAAGTTGCTCTTGACTGTCGTTGCCACATACTGTACGAAATACGTCACCAGCTGGTGGATACCCGCATCGGCTGCTATGCTTGACACAGCAGTAGCGCGCACAACGCTGTCGGAGCTACGTAGTGACTCTGTGATACATTCATAGTACAGCTGCAGCTCTTTGGACAGCACGTGCTTGACCTCCAATATAGTCTCCACGGCGTCTGCCCCATTGCCAGTGTTCTGCCGCTTCGCACCTGCTTGCGCATCAGGCTCAGCTTCGACTGGGTTCTGCTGAATCCGCGGCTGCACGCCTTCGATGGCCAGCCAATGCGCCGTATATGCCACACTCGGCGGCACGCTCGGCAGTGCTTCGTCAAGAGCTGCGTCCAAGTCGATCATCTCGTCGTCCACGTAAAACACATCATCGTCAATTCCGGTCGTTGCGCGGTGGAACTTGCTCGGTCGTCCGGACTCGAACCCATAAACGGGCTCGACGTTGCGGACGCGGAGGGCGCGGTTGATGTCGCCGACCGTGAGTTTGGTGCGCCGCGAATGATGCATGAATTTGGCTGCTTCGACGATTATTTCGTGCAGTCGGTACTCGACGTCTTGCGCCATCGCCGTGGTTATGCCGTCTTTCAGCCGAGGAATTCCGATCGACTCGGAGATGCTCTTGATCGTCGCCTTTGAGTATATCATCTGCTTATTAGTAATTACGAGTTGATTATTCGTGCTTTGGGTGATTAACTAGTTTATTTATTCTAATTTTAAAATGTGGAAATAATATGGGATTTGCTTTTTCAAAAGTCCCACGCTAGTACGCGCAAAGTCTGCAGATGCGGTGCGTGGGCAGTAGCTACGCCTGAGGCAACTAGTGTTCTGACTGCTTTGCGTAGCCCACTTACCGCCTCATCTGCCACCCGCACACAATACACACGGGGCATGCGACACACAAAGCGCTGCAATAGTCCACGATACACCGCTCCATTGCTCACATCCTCCGTGCTTGACTGCACACTCAGCCGCTCCACGCTCTTACTTACTGGCTTATTGTGCCCACTTGTACCAATGTGCTGGATTAAAAGTGCTATGGACGCTACATGTGGTCTCACGCACATAACATCGAGCTCCACATCGGTCAGCACAAACAACTGGCGCAGCATCCACTCGACTACGCTTGGATCCATCGTCCCTACCAGTCGCAATGTTTGCAGCGTATGCGCAAACGCCATTGAATGTCCGTCCAGCTCCACGCTGAGCGACTGCTGAATGTCCATACTCAACGACAGTTTGCGCAGCTTTGGTGCAAACGCTCTGGTAAACACACCATCCACATACTCGTGGTCGGCGGCTCGAATCGGGCCAATGATTCGCACGTCGAGCGCTTGCAGCTGGGGGAACAGCTGGGTAAAGTCAATGTCTGGCGGAACCTCGTGCTGCAGTCCAGCTACAATCAGGGTCCGCACCGTTTGGCTGCGAGCAAACTGTGTGAGCAGTGTGGGCAGGTGGCCAGGATACCGCCGCACACACAACGTATGTAGTACGGGGAACACAGGTTCCAACCGGTCTCCCGTATCAATATTCTCAACCTCGCTTTCTGGATTTTCTACGCGAATCAGGCGAGGCACATATAGCGATTCCCAGTAATACACAAGCTCCAAGTACCGCAGCTGCCCAAACACCAGCCCACTGTCTGAACTCTGACTGCTAAATATGTCCCACACCCCAGGGTCTCGAACCGAACTCAGCGTCAGCTCCACCAAAGTATCGCACTGTACTCGCAGCTGTCTCGCCGACACTGGCCGCACAAACGTAACCCCGTCAATATGCAGCCTTGACACTCGCAACGTCTCTTTGCTCCGCGGCACGGCGTCCGAAAACACCCGCAACGACGAGAGCCGACTCGCTTGCATCAGCCCGTCGAGCCATCCTTGTCCATACACATGCGTGCTCGCCAAGTCGGAAAACACAATACTCTGCACAGCTGGCAACACTTTGTGTAGCTGCGAGTTCAACAAGTGCAGTTGTGCGCCGGCTTGCTGGTTTGCTCTATGTACGTTGTTCGCCCAGCCCAGGTTACTGATCTGCTGTGCGGCGTGTACATGAGTTACATGTGTCCATACATGTGCAAACACACCGGCTTTTTCAAGGCTTGTGTGCAGGTCGTGGATTGCTACAGGGTCTGGTCCGTGCACCAGCACTACAATGTGCCGAGCCATGTTGTGCATACCATTGGCCAACACCAGCTCAATGTTACTCGTTTGTTTGCACGCATGTGTCGTGTCGATGCGCACGACAAGTGTGCGGTACAAGAGCGGCGTGCTTACGTGTCGCCAGGCCCGACAAACGTGCGATGCGTGCATGAGCCATGTGTGTTGTTGCTCAAGCGCTCGCATCTGGCTGGTTGTAGTGTCCAGCGACACAGGCCGGAGTGTCGCTAGTATCTGCTGCAGTATGTCGCCTGGCAAGTTACTCATTACAATGTTATTCTCTAAATAATTATAATCACTGTTTTGTAGATTGATGCGGGGTAATTTTTGATAAGCTTTTAATAAACTTTTGGGAGATGCTTTAATAAGGTGTGATTAGACTTTATTTACAATATGTATATAAGCATTCGCTAGTCCACAGGGAGTGGATTAAGATACATGCGGATTTCTTCATCCGACATGTCCTGCGGCCCCACCACGCTGTTATCCAGTCCTTTGTACTCTGAGTTATACCGACGAGTGGCAGCCGGCAAAATAGCTTCCAACGTATGCGTGGGCAGAGTCAGCAGCGCATGTGTGTCCATGCCCACCTCAAGTAACTGTCTGACCACCGTGGTTTCGCGATCATCTGCATTATGTAACTGATCATCGCTTGTCTGCGTCTCTGCACACTTGTCGATGATTAGCTGCCGCCGTTGTCGTGTTGTTTCGGCCCGAACAAACGCCGGCGCTTTGCTTAGCTTTGACACAACTTTAGAGACCTGCGGCTGTGCCGTATCCTCATCTTCACACTCTTCTTCGCATGCGGCATGCGTGCTAAACACCCATGTCTGTGCTTGCTGATAACAAAACAAAACATCCTCGGCATGGTCAACCACCGCATCCACGCTCTTCTTAATGTCTGACAGCCACGGCACTGTTTTGCTGGCTTCCACCAGAGCCCGGTGCATGCGCGACACATGCCGAGCTACACTCTGACTACTCGTGCCATTGGGCAGTGCTGCCAGTTTGTATATACACACGCGCTGGCTACGGCGCAGCACTTTTTTATTATCTAAAGTCGCTGCCACGTAGTGCTCGATTGCAATTGCTATTGCTGCACATGTGAGCGTGTTGGCGCTGACGCCGGTGCTCAGCGCACACGAACGGCTAAACTCTACGAGCCCCGCCGTCAGTGCAATCAGCTTTGGCCGTATTTCTGCGTCGCTCAAGTACTCGATCAACCGCTCGGGCACACATCGAGCGCCTTGCGTTGTGCCTGCAATCAGCTCCATAACCTGCGCCCTAAACACTGTATCTGCTTGTGCTTTGTGCACATATCCAAACACCCGGTTCACCGTAGTTTCGGCCCGCAATACAGGGTCCAGTGGCTCTGTGCGCAGTCCCAACACCCGCACCACACGCTTGGCTTCTCGACCAATTGCAAACACACTGCGCCGAGCTACTCTGGCCAAATCGATCAGATTCACTTGCCGCGATGCCTCGAGCGCTGCCACATACACACACGCTGATGCGCGTTCTGGAATGAAACTACCAAATGCCCGCACACAGTGCTCGGCCATTCGTCCCACAATATAGTCGTCGAATATGCGCTGAGCACGTTCGCAGACGCCTGGCTGTTGCAGTTGCCCAGTTATGGCGCTAATAAGTGTGTGGCCCTGGGCGGTCCGCTCGCGGCTCCAGCTGTTGCTGAACCGCTCGACACCTGACTTGTCCAGGCCACTGCGCTGTCGCTGGTGCCGAATATACGTCGAGTGGCCGATACGCTCGGGATCATATGTGTGGTCGAATGTCAGATTCACCCCATCGACTACTGTGCCGCAGTTGCCGCAATACGTATCACTCGGATCATGAATCAGATCAAAGCTGCCGCATTCCTTGCACGTGTCGTGTGCCTCATCGTCCAGTTTTCGTTTCGACATTGTCATAAATATATTGTTTGTATTTGGCGTAGCATCTCACATATTAAAGCTTGTAGTCTTGTGTAGCATGAGTATGGGTTTATCCGAGTGACAATTCTAGTCTTTCTTTTTCTCTCTTTTTATTTTAGCGAATTATTATACAAATTGCAATGACCCGGCCGCTACGTGTGCTGTGTTTGCACGGATACACCCAAAACGGGCAAACGTTCCGGGACCGCATGGGCCCGTTCCGCCGCAGTCTCAAGCGCACGCTCGATCCCGTCTTCATAACCGCTCCGCACGAGGCTACCGAATTCCAGCCAGAGTCCAAAGAAGCAAGCGAGTCGCGTGCTTGGTGGAACCGGTCGGGCGACGTGTGGGCCGAAACAGCTCAAAGCGTGCGCTTTATTCATCGAGTGATGCGAGATGCAGGTCCGTTCGACGGCATTGTGGGGTTTTCGCAGGGCTCTGGCATGGCAGCTATCCTAATGGCTCTGATGCAAGCTGCACACACCCAGAAGCCTCAGAACACTCACTGGGACGCTGATCACTGGGACGCTGATCTCCGCGAGTTGATTCAGGAACTGGCAGACTGCCCGTTACCAAAGTTCGCCATGCTGTTTGCTGGCTTCTACCCGGAGCTGCCCCAGTTTGACGTCCTGGTTCGTGAGCCCAAGGGATGCAAGATCAATGTGCCAACCCTGCACATGGTTGGCCAAACCGATGCAATCGTACCCATGGAGCGCGGTCAGTTACTGGCCACCCAGGCCTTTGTCGACGCCCAGCTGCGCACCCACGAGAGCGGCCACTTTGTACCGGGCAACGCTGCTTGGCGCAAACAGTACCAAGAGTTTATCGACGGTCTAGACCTCCAACGTTAAAATAGATTAACCTTTAAAACATTGTATTATGATTATGTGCGGGGCATTTGCACCTTCACTTGAACATCCGCAGGTACGCCAGAATCAGCGCTCCCGTACCCGTAATCGTACCAATCATGTACTGCAAAATACTAAACTTGATACTCTCCATTTGCGTCCGCAGCCCCGAAATCTCCTGCTCAATCTTCGCATCCGTCTCGCGAATCTTAATCTCATGCTGCGCCTGCTCGTCCCGCGCTCGGCCCTTCTCCAAACTCATATCCAACCTCACCCCTGCTTGCGTCCGTGTAATCTCCTCCCGCAGCTTCTGTTTGAGCTTGTTCACCTCGCCTTGCAGCCGCTCGTTCTCCGCCTTCATCATCGAAAAATCCGTCTTCTCCATCATCTGGATTTCAGACTTTAGCTGCGCAAAATCCACCTTGTACATGTAGAGCGTTTTGTCTTGCTCTGCTTTGGTCACGATGTTTGTTAGGATCGAGCTGGTGCTCTCGCTCAGCACGGAGTTGACCGAGTTTACGATGGACTCGGATTGTGCTGTGCTGAATCCTTCCCGCTCAAGCCGCACCACGAGCCGGTTTGTGTCGAAAAAGTGCTTTTGCGCAATGTAGCTGCTCGCCCCAAACGCCCTCTGCCCTGCCTGTCGCACACTGAAAATACTGCGTCCTGTTAATGTTGGTATGCTGCTCATTATAAATTCTCTAGATGTTTTTCTATTACCCTTGTGCACGTGGCGTGTTTTATAGTTTACTCCAATCGCTGTACATGTATGGGTTGCAATCGCCATATCACACTCCTAATTTTGCTAATTTCTTAGCATGATTAAGCTCCCAGTCAACAACGTTTTTGCTTGGTTCCCTATAAAAATTATAATACCTGACGTCTCTTTTAAAAACACTAAGATTGACACACAAAGAACCAAGACTGCACCGCAGCCAACAAAAGTTCTACCATGGCTAGCCTAACAAAGGACAGCCCTTTCTCCTAGCCTTTTTAATAAATTAATATGAACGGGCGCTCAAAGAAGCAAATGCAAGGTGGCACCCCATCCAACTAAACTCCTACACTAGCCAGCCTATTTAAGGACAGGCTTTTCCCCTGGCCATTATTTAGTAAATCACTAGTTTTCTCTTACAAGCTACACTTCTCCCCTCTTGCTCTCCAACCATGTCTGATTCTTCTTCGATCTATAATATTGAAATCGATTTTGCCGAGTTAACAAACAAAGCAGACTTTGATGAGTTTATCAATGGTAATCCATCATGTCTAGTTTACTTTTACAAAAATAGTATCGATGATGAATGTGACTTGACCTGTAAAGAACTATGTGATGCAAATCCGGGTGCTGCTCTTGCCTGCCTGGATATAGATAAAGTAGATGTACCTGTTCCTTCTAATATTGCTAATGGTGGCTTTGCCTATTATGAAAATGGTAAAATGATGAATGAGTTTCCAAAGGAGCTAAAGCTATAATAGTAATATATAGGCTTTATGTAGGTTGTATCTATTACGTTAGTAGAACAGGTCCAGCGATGTTAAACTTTATACTTTAAATAATATACACTCTTTCTTTTATTTTACTTTGCACACCACTATCTAGTTGTTCGCTTTGTCTATAATGGCAAATTAGTAATGAATAAATTAAAATTAAAAAGACTGGACAGCCATGCTAACAAACAAGCTGCAAAGAAAAAAGCCCCCTCCTTTTGAAACAAGAAAGGCAGACTATTTTTCTCCTTCATTTCTTATACACTTTGACATTTCTTTCCCTCTATTTTCCCTAGTTTCTAATAATCGACACTGCTTATACCCAGGGTTAAAGATTTGAAATGTTGAAAGATGGCGCCCAAGTACTTGAATCAGAGTACGAGATTTATGACTTTATTATGAGCAACGACGAGGCTCTGATTTACTATTATTTCACTGAGACAGATGATGAGTGGTGGACTACAACCAAGGAAATAGATGATGCCAACCCTACCACAGCCTGTGCTTGTGCTTGTACAAACGGTGCAAATATAATTGGAAATACAATACTCAGTAGAACAAACATGTATGTATTTGGCTACTACAAGGATGGCGAGGAATCCGAGCTGCCAGAAACTGTAAGACTTTAAGTTTGAGTAATTAGTTAATTTAATAATTATGTGCTGTATCTGGTAGCGGGCAATACAATTCACTTTATACTTGTAGAGTGGTCAAACTGGCACTATGAATGCTAGTAAGAAGTCGGTTATAAAGGACAAGGCGGCTCATCTGCATTCATCGTTTCCTTCGGGGCTGGTTTCCTCCTTAGGATGAACCTGTGGCTACAACAACTAGCCACCCCAGCCCTGGATTCAGAGCAGATTTAGGGAATTATTCTATTCCAATGAACATGGTAACAGTAAGCAAGCAAGCTAAGAAACATGAAGGCGTGTCCTTTGTTGGACATCTGCAATGTCTGACAGACATTTGCATCCCGCGTAAAACAAAGACATGTTTTGCTGAACAAATGAACCCTTTGAAAAGACAGACTAATTCATTGCTAAATAAATTAATTCTTTGAAAAGACAAATTAATACTTTGCTGAACAAATAAAACCCGTGGAAGACAGATTAATTCTTTGAATGACAAATGTGGATTGTATTGAAAAAATGATAAGCTGCTCGGCTTAAGCAGTCACTACACACAAGAACAGATAGCCATGGCCATTTAAAATGTTATATAATGAAAAATGCTTGGACTAGCCTCTACATTTATAATACCTTCTCAAACATATTTTCCAACTGTCTTGAACTTTTTGCATCATTCTTTATAAAATTATAATTGTAACATGAACTTGGCTCGAACTAGATTCTGTAAAACTGTTGGCTGTCGCCGTCAAGCTCCAATAGGTGAATATTATTGCGACACTTGTTGGGATAGAATACTTAAGGTGTAGACATGTCATTATAATTGAATCAGTGGACTATGCACAAACTCATCGTATATTCAGAGAAATGCATTACACACATCTTTGGCTTTATGCTTAGGTGCAAGCTGTGGTGTCCCAAGTGGTGGCCAGTATAATTAACACCATCATCACAGCGTGATTGAACTGACATGATAAGTGCTTGTTAAAAGCTGTGTATAAAAAACTGAACAGCTCCTCTGCATTCATTTTGTGCGTGTTGTGAATATACATGTTTAACTTGTTATTACAAAAAACTAGCCATCTCAGCCCTGTTTTCAGAGTGAATCTGAGCCTTCTTCCATTTAAATGAACATCATAACAGTAAGTAAGAAAACATAAAGTTGTGTCATTTGTTGGATATTTTGCAACGTTTGGCAGATACTTGCATCCTGTGTTGAACAAAGTCATGCTTTGTCTTCTACAAGTCACACTTGTAGAAGACAAAGGAGCCCTTTGTGGGTTATATTAATCCTTTGACGGACTAATCAACCCTTTGAAAGACAAACATGATGATCTGCTAGGCTTCAGCAATTATTTCACTTAAAAGATGTGGCGATGGCCATTTAAAAAATATTTTATAAAAAAATACTTTGTCTTTCTTCTCCATTTAGAAAATCCTTTCATACATATTTTTCCTACTGACTTGGACTGTTTGCGTACATTCTCTATAAAGTTTTAATTCAAACATGAGCTTGAGAGATACTACCTACTGTGAAACGCGTGGCTGCATCACTCGGATACCCAAAGGTGAAGTCTGTAGCGATTGTTGGGATATAGAACTTAAGGTGTAGACAGAGTCATTTCAATCGAACCAGCGGCCTATGCACAAGCACGTCATATATATAGAGAGGCATTGCTCGCAACTTGGGCTGTATGTCTGGGTGCAAGCTGTGGTTCTACGGGCGGCAGACAGTAGAATTAACTTTATATTCGCAGAGTAGTTGAACTGGTATGGCAAATGCTAGTTTGGGGTCACGTATAAAGAACTGGGCAGATCTTGCACATTCCTCGTTTCTTTCCGGGCTGGCTTTCCACTTTGGGGCAAACCCATAGCTACAAGTTGAACCCATAGCTGATTTTACCACCCTTGCAGTCATTCAACTGTGGGAATTTTTAATATATTTTTTACAAAAGAACGAATTTCTTTATAGAGCCAATGTGGCCAAGGTTGGTGAATAAAACTATGGATATAAAATGCATGGCAAACGAGGCAGCTTCTAGGGTTTCAATAGTTCGTTTTCATTTCTTTTATAACTACACATTTCATCATGGCTGTACAACTTGAATCACTAATGGATGTATTGGATTTTATAGATGACAACTCCAACGTGGCAATATACTATTATGACCCAGAAGTAGACGACAACCCCGAGCAGATATGCGTCGAGTGCTCGGCAGCATTCCCAAGCTACAAGTTTGCATACACGCTAATCCCGAGCAACCAAGCAGATGGTTTTGCTGGTGGAAAATACTTGTATTCAGATTCCCGGCCATACTTTAGCTGCTACAAGGACACAAAGCCTGTTGCTACACCGCAGCTGTTGAGCATGTAACATGGGTGGTTAATTCCGGAAATGTACAAATTAAATAATTTATTTGCATCCAGTCACTGTTATATTAACATGGCCATGTTGAAAAGACAATGGGGAGAAGAGACTACACACCTTGGACACTAGTTCTAAAGTTGTATCTAAACTACCCGCACTTTCTTTGTTTTATATCCTAATCCTTGTTTGAATAAATATTTAAAATTGCACTATGGCACAGGAACTGGTCTCAGACGACGAAGTGTTTGCGTTTATTGAGGAAAATACAAAAGCAGCAATACTGTATTACAACCCAGATGACGAGATACAGGCGCAGAGCGTATGCGAGGACCTAGAACAAAGCTGCACCGACTTTGCATTTGCATACACGGTGCACAAGCCAAAAGTCGATGACTGCCCAGAAGAAGACACATACACGTACTTTATCTGCTACGAAGACAGCAGCTCAATAGACACTCCGCGGCTGCTCAACGAAGCCATCAACTAAGAAAAACAGCTCCAATTTTAGTTTTAATCTGGGAGATTTTGAAATCACATTAAAAAACACCATTAGGTGTAACATTGAAAAAGAAAGATGATGTTTAGAAGAAACGGTTCTTCTTCTTGTCCTTGGATGACCCAGCTTGAACCGACTCGTTGTACGCAGCATGAGCAGCAGCATCACCTTGGCCAAGCCGCATGCGCTTCTCTTCCAACTCATGGCGCTGCTTCTCAAGCACGGCCTTCATCTGCATATGGCGCGAATGCAATTCTTCTTCAGACTGCTTGAGCTTGGACTCCTTTTCCTGGACCTTTTGCTTAAACACGGCGGCCATTTCGGTCTCGAGCTTGTGCATCTTGGCCGTGTGCAAACGCTCGTCCTCTTCTTGCTGCTGGCGCGGGTTGAACTCGCGGAACACGGCATTGTCTTGCACATGGCCCAGGGCCAACAGCTTCTGCGTGCGGTACGACTCGTACAATGCAACGTCTGTCTCGTCGCGCAGCTCCTCCATGTGCGTGCGCAGCAGCATTTGCCGCAACGCGACAAAGTCGTTATGTTGCTCGTTCTCGACTTCGATGACGCCCCACGGGTACTCACGACCGCGCACCCGCATGCCGTCGGCGC
The DNA here is from genome assembly GCA_027577495.1 of Coemansia sp. RSA 720. Lineage (NCBI taxonomy): Eukaryota > Fungi > Kickxellomycota > Kickxellomycetes > Kickxellales > Kickxellaceae > Coemansia > Coemansia sp. RSA 720. The sequence continues at coordinate 25,347 of JANBQV010000045.1, forward strand.
GCTCAATGAACTTTTCGCTGCCAACCACTGCGAACGGAATCTTGCCTGCGATCGCCTTGTTGTCGGCAATGGTCTCGGGGTCGTCGAACTGGTCCGACACGGGCTTGAACGTATGGATGCCGTGGAAGTTGATATCCGCCAGCACACGTGCCTTGAACTGCTCGACCTCACGCGGCGTCAACGTATCAGCACGCGCAATAATTGGAATCAAATTAACCCGCGTGTGCAGCTGCTTCATGAACTCAATGTCCACAGCACGCAGCCCATGGCCTGTTGGCTTGATAAAGTACAGCAGCGCATTAACGCGGTTGTCGGCAATCTTGCTGCGGTTCACGCGGTTCTCTTGCGCCAAAAACGCGTCGAACCGCGACTCGATGTTCTCCAAAATCGGGCGCCACGCCTCGTCGTTGTTCACGGCGTCGCCGAACCCGGGCGTGTCGACCACCGACATGCGCAGCTTGGCGCCGTTCTCGACAATGTCTGCGCTCACCGACGTGATCTCCACGGTGCCTGTTTGCGGAGATGTGCGGCCGGAGCGCGCATCTTCCGTGTCCTTTTGCGGATACACTTTGCTCTCAAACAGGGTGTTGATGAGCGTGGTTTTGCCCAGTCCAGACTCGCCCACCACCATCAGCGTAAAGTTGAACCCGCGCTTGACCGACCGCCGGTGCACCTGGTTCGGGTAGTTGGAGAACCCAACATACCCGTTCATCTTCTTCTTGCTGGCGCCCGCGCCGCTCGTACCTGTCGTTTGCATTGCTGTTCCTGAACGCATCTCGTTTGGAATTACAGATTGTATATTCCAAGTAGAGTAAAAGAAGAAAAAGGTGGGGCGATATAAGGGTGTTGAGGGATTAAAAGGGAAAGGAGCTAGAGTTTATCGCGTGGAAAGGAAAAACCGCGGTTTGGAAGAGAGAAGGGACGTTTATTTATGTTTCCCGAAAAAGCCAAAAGTCGACCTTTGTTATTCAGGTGTTGGGATTCTCGGGTTTAGCAAACAAACATTGTGATTGGCTAATGAAACAATAGAGTAATTTAATATCAAGCATATTTCTCGAATGCCTGTTGCATCCTGTCATCGTTAGAATACGTGCTTGTGCAGTGATCACCGTTCGCGCCAGAATGCGTGCTCTGGCCGAGCTTTTCGCTCGAGCTGCTGCTCGTCGGGTGCGGGTACAGCGCTGCGTCTTTGGTGCTCATGCGGTGCACGTCTGGGTGGACGCGAAGCGGATACGAAAAGTCGTGGTCGGCAGGCAGCGATGGGTACTCGTAGTGCGTGTCCAGTCGCGTTATTCCGCGCTGCGATGTGCCATATGAAGGCAGGTCGAATGTAAACCGTCGGGGGGCATTTGAGACCGTCCACGTGATAAGCACCAAAGCCAATGGCAACAAATTGAGCACGTAGAATACTACTTCACTCGTGTTGGCCACATTTTGAAGTGGCAGCTTTGCCTGAGCTAATGCAAAACTTGCCCATACGCATAAGAGCGCATACGGCAGTGCCAGAATTGCTGTCTCAACGCCCATCCGCTGCTGCACATTCATAGCTGCCGTCCACGCAGTCACTGCAAGTCCTGCGCCGCCTGCGCCCAATGTGGATGCTGCTGCACTAACAAGCAACACATGTGCAGTCTGCCGCAGATTCGGGCTCGTATGGAAAGCAAGCGGTACGCCCACACACGTAAGCACCGATGCGCCCAAAGCAACGAGCACGCCAAAGCCAGCAACCACTACGACTGCCCAGCGACGTGCTCCGGCAAACCGCACCCACCGTGCGAGCATAAGCGTGGCCATGGCAACTAGCAATTGAGCGCCAAACGTGTTTAGCACAAGCGATATCTGGTACATTGTCAAATCGTGTGGGTCTGACAACGAGCCGCGTAGAAACTGCGATGCAAGCAGACTTGTGCTGCTCACAACGGCGATTGAGAACACTGGGGCGCGGTTAAGCAGCAACACTACGAGCATCGACAGTGCAAGTGCGCCGAATCCACCGCCAATACCATACGCTACAGTTCTATGTGGCACGTATTGCATGTACGGCGTAGCTGACTCCATGTTGCCAGGAACAGTGAGCAAATACGTCCCGTTTGTACTAAATGTCTGTGCAAGCTCTAATACTGTCATTTTTGAGTATATAAAAATAATATCAATAAACTAGAGTAAATATGAGAAACTTGTTTTTGCTATTTTTTGTTTGTTTAGGATAAGGATAATTATATAAAGCTGAGAATTCTTGGTACTTTTTCAATGAAAAGTTGGTGGGGAGGGAGACAATATAATACAAACCACTTTTTTCTCGGCCCGGCAACCAAGAATATACGTCATTATTCCCTCATTCTGCGCAAAAGGTTTCTTTATCGCGAAATGCAAACATCCCTCCCTCTTTCGGAATGGTGTAAAGTTCCATGTGGTCTATCAAAAATGTGTGCAATGTGCATATCGCATAAACCATGTGTGTTGACCAACAACAAGTGTCGTTAGTGTTTTTCATAAATTACGTTTACTGCATTCATTATATGCAAATGTAGAATAATAATATTGGATATACTTTAATAATAAAAATCCTGCTTTACATGTAATACCGCTGCACATTGGACTCGCGATCGTGGCTGTGTGTGTGCGGGCCAGCGCCTGTGGTCGAGTACCGCACATGTGGGTTAGACACGGGGCACGCGTTGACCGGGCAATGGCAGAACGTAAACATCGCCGGCGCGTTCAACACGAGCAGCACAATTGCCACTAGTAGCAACGGCACAATGGCAAAAATGTACCACAGTGCCTCGCTATGCCGTGCTGCGCTATGCAAATCGAGGAACTCACGCGCTACCATAAAGCACGCCCATATAATGACAAACAAAAGGCACAGCCCAATGATAACAACATGCGCAATATGGTACCCCTTGTGGTCATTCGACGACGCCCACAGTGTGGCCAAGAGCAGGATTACAGCGAGAATAAGCACAATAATGACAAATGCTTGCAAACACTGGATTCCGCTATGCACACGGGCAAACGAGTGCTTGTCAAACATTAGTACAACCGCCGCCGTCAGCAATGCAAACAGCACTGCACACATACCATACACAAATGCAACAAGCGTACGTACAGTGCCACACAATGTGTTGTCGAGATGAACCACAAGGCGGAACACGAGTTGTACAAGGAGCATTAAGAGTAGAGCGACCGAAAAGTAGTGCAGCCATATGGATGCTTCGTACATGGGCAGACGGTTACCATTCGTGTTCTTGAGAGCAGCGCGGAGGAACAAACATATGGCGACCAGGACCATTGCCAAAAATCCAAAGATGTACTCGAGACCGCCGCACTTGAACGCCATAAACAACAGCGCCAGTCCCAACAGCAGCGCAATTGCGCCAATGACCCATCCGGCGGCGATGTTTGGAATGTACGTGAGCCATTCACGCCACGGCGTGCATTCTTTTGAAGGACACAGAATAAACATCCATAGCTCGTAGATTGCACCGATAATGGTTACGCCGCCTACTTCGCCAACACCGCCAACGATCAAAGTCGGTGCAGGCGTAGGCTCGGTGGGCGTGGTAGGCGCAGGACCCACAATTACCGTGTTGTATTCGGTGGTCAGTGTCGTGTATGTTGTCAGATGCTCGTACGACGGCTCACTTCCAGATAATGTCTTGGACTCGGTCACGGTCTCAGTCACCGTCGTCATGTATGTGGTCGCCGATGTCATCGCCGATGTCACGTAGCTTGTCAGACTCTCCGACACCGTCACGGTGCCGATAATCGAAATGTCGTTGCTCGACGAAGACAAAAACTCCATCTTGTAATAAATGCGATATAAATGTCCCGAGTATAATGTTTCTGGATAATGGTAAACAGATTTGACGAAAAGAAAAAAGACCACAGAGGAACCCACACAGGCTGAAAAATAGTAACGACAAGAGAAAAGGGGAGAAAGAGGTAGACTCTAATGGAGAGAGAAAGGTGTTTAGGGAACGACCTCGCGCTATTTAAATATCCAGGGCACTATACCGAGCGGCCCTGCGTACAACACCCTTTTCCCCAATCTTTACACTGCCGCTACAAAGCGAGCATTTTTTACTTTTGAGCCCTGGCGTGCTTTGTGGAAAGAACAGGGTATTGCTCTTTTCACCGGTCTTTCTGGTCCTCGTATTTGCTTGGACATTTGAAAAACGTGTGGGTTTGGCGTGTATTCCCTATTCAGGTTTCCACAATAAAACTCTCTTTTCTAAAAAGGAAATTTGCAATGTTGTTACTTCTGCTCAAACTCCCACTCCCACGCAGTAAGCGCCAGCCCTTTTTCAAACAATCTATCAACAACCGAAATCTAATCACCAGATTCAAACTACTCGGTCTTTTTGGCAGCCAACCGCGCCTTGTGCGCATGGTACTTTGCGTCTGTGCCGAAAATAGAGTCCCACCACCGGAACGACGATGCAAAGTTGTTGACAAACGCGGCGTGGTGGTAGTCGTGGTGGTCGGCGCCCGCCCAGAACGGCAAAAAGTTGTGCAGCGACCACGGGAAATCATATCCAGAGTGCGCGTCAATCGCTTGGAACAGACGCAACCAGATCCAGGCAAACATCGTCACGGCGTGGACGCTCCCAACAAACTGGCAGTACAAAATAGGGCCGCCAATCGTGCCCTGGCCGAATATAATCGTCTCGAGGGGATGCGCGTACTCTGCGGTCATCCCGAATGGCGCCGAAAACTCGTGGTGGACTTTGTGCACCCGCCGGTACAACGGACCCCAATGGAACAGACGATGGATCCAGTAGTGCCAAAAGTCCTCCAGCACAAAGAACACTGCGATCTGCACGAGCATCTCGGTCCATCCGGGAAGCGGCATTTCGGTTGTGCGAATGCCCGCTAGCTTTGCAATTGGCAAGAATCCCAGCATCAACGGTCCCTCGATTATAAAGTGCGAGAACAGCAGGCTGCGCAGACACCGCGATTTCATCTCCTGCGTAACTGGCTTGTTTTCCTGGATCTTGTACTTGCGCAGTGCTGGAATGTAGTCGCACGCCAGGAACGGCAAGTACCGTCCAAAGTACACAAACTCGTGCATCAAAAACGCCAGCGCTGTAAACGTCAGCAACTCGTTGCGCCCGTCGAACAGCGACAGCCACATCGACTCGGCCCATGTTGGCGTGTATCCCGCAGGTATCTTGTCGGCAATGCTCACCGTCTCGTTGAGCATCCCGCGCACGTTCTGCAACACAATATCCAGCTGCTCCATTATTATATTAGTGTATAGCGAATAAATAGAACAGAAAAGTTGTATGGTTAAAGGAAACAAAGGAACAACAAAAACTGTCCGGACTTTCCGGCGATTGCCCATCTTTTGGTCCGGCCTTTCCCCAACCGATCAGCATTTTTGGTAATCACGATCAACTATGCTAGAGCCAGTGCGGGTCTGGTCCACGGCACTGCACATCAATGCAATCGAGATGTGGGAAGCACTTGAAACGCTCGCTGTGAAGCTTGTCGATAATAGAGTCGGCCAGATCGAGCTCAAACACACCCGCGTCCAAGCCCTGAGCGTGCGCATCAGCATATTCGACGTGGTACACCAGCCGCTGCAGCAATGGCACTTTTGACGCAAATACACATGCCAACTCAATGTCGAGTTGCTGCCGCTCGGGTAAACACGAGATGCCCATGCTAAACTCGCGCAGATTGCGGATATCTGGTAGATGGGTTATCTCTAATGCTGAATCATCTGGATGCGCTGTCAGCACAACGCCGAACCGACTCAGGTACACGAACCGACGGGCCAGACTCAGTGCCTGATCAACCGTACATACAACAGGCAACTCGAGCCGACGCACAAACAAGTGCACACGAGTCAACAGCCCACGAACTTCTGGCACATTGTCCAGGTCAACATGCATACGCCAGCCGCTCATCACAATGCTCGTGCACACGCGACCCACACGAAGCACCCAGCACACAAAATGCACAAAGTCCGTGCGACTCATGCTCGTTGACCCATTCCGCCGTGCATCATCTGCAGAGACAAACACAGGTCGGTGCAGCTCAAGAATGCGCAGCACGGGAAACTCACACGCGTCGAGCGCTCCTGAATGGCAGAGCTGGGCAACTGTAGATGCATCGAGAAACATGCGAATGCTGGTCAGAGTGTCCATGTGCGTGCCGAACAGCTGGGCACTGATTTGCGGGTCGCATGGTGTAATGGCTACGCGCACAAGTTGTGGAAATGCCGTATACATCACAGACATATCCTCGAAATCGCTCGTACGCGCTGTGCGTAGTCCCAGACGCAGCTCTCTCAGTTCCTTATACACAAGCCACGTGTCATTAGCACTATCATTGCTACGTAGGATTTCTGGTACAAATGACGCTCGTGTGTTTGTAAACGCAATCATCTGCAGCGAGTGCACGTTACGCCGTACAAGTTCAATTGCATACGAGCAGCGTTGAGCCAAGTCCACGCGCACCCACACAAGGTCTCCTGCCAGCATCGGAGCCACACTATCTTCGTAGCTGTATGGTGCAATTGTCAGTGCCCGCGCAGTCTGCAGCAGCTCGCAGCACAGCTTGGTTATGGCCATCGAGTGTGATGTGCGACTAGTACCGGTTACTTGGATGGCCCGGGCATTTGGAAACATCTGTCGTAGACGCACACTGGCTCGGTTAATCCGCCTCACTGCATCACTAGTCAATGCATGGTCAATTGGCCGTCGCAGAACATCAGCACCAACGTCATCGTTTACAGGCGACTCACATCCATTTATGCTGCTGGGACTCGTCTCGTCCACAACCACAGTCAGTTGCGCTACATTATCAAACTGACTGTCAATAGCACTTGTTGCGCGCTGCAGTCCATTGCGAAGCAAGTCATCGAGATACACACGAAGGTACACATGCCGCACCATTGCGCGCAAGTGCGTGTGGTTGATGCTGGCGATTCGCGCCTTTTTGCATGCTGGGCGGATTGTGTTGTACGGTTTGTCAACAAAACAGCCTGCTGCATATTGGTAGTATTGCGGACATGATAAGGCACGCCAATATCGATTTACAGCGAGCAGGGGGAGTATTAGGTCTGCCCATACACCCCATGTGCCCAGGTAGTCTGGGTCCTCAAAGTACTCGAGCGACCGAAAATCTATTATGTGCCAAAACACCCGCTGCAGCACTAATTCTGGCAACCGTTCCATCTTATTAATACTATACACACATTGCTGCTTAATTATTTAGAATAAAGCTACTCTTTCGCGTCGAATTAATAAACAAATGTGGGGTTGTTTGAACAGTTTTGGGTCTAATTTTTAATTGTTGCATCAGACAGCTGTCACTTTTAAAACATCTAGTTTTTTGTGCTTTGGAGGATTATTCAATAATCTGAATAATGTTTTAAACGCAAAGTAAAAAGGAGGTCATCTTGAGAAAAAAATAAAGCAACACGAAAAATACTTTGTAGCTATTCTGGTCTTTGGCTACATCCATATTTCATTTTTGCTCAGCGAGAATATACTCGGTGCACACACAATGTGTATATAAAGTTGAGTGGTTTCGGCCACCCAAAATATAGATATCATCAAACACCACTCATTCACTCAATACTACTTGTCATCAAACAAATAGCTCTTCAATGTACAAGTTTATAGCTGCCGCGGCTTTTATGCTGCTCTGCATGGTAGCTCACGCAGCCGACAAGCCCTTGGTAATGGGCTACTACTCGACATGGAAGCAGAAAGAAACCGAAGCTATTGGCTTTTCAAAGTACACTCACGTCATTATATCGTTTGCCAACCCATCTCTGAACGGGTCGTTCGCAGTCCCGGATTTCGATGTCCCCGACGCCGTAGCTAAAATCAACAAAGACGGTGCCCAAGCACTAGTGTCGATTGGCGGCTGGTCATACTCGACAAACTTTAGCACCATTATGGCCAACCCTACTACGCGCACCAGACTAGCCGGCAACATTGTCGACTATGTCAAGCACAACAACCTGGCTGGTATTGACATTGACTGGGAATTCCCTGGAAGCGACAATGGTGCCGAGGGAAACAAAGTTGACAAGGCTAACGACACCCCCAACTACCTCAAGTTTCTGCGAGAACTGCGCGAAAAGCTTGACTCTGCGTTTGGCGCGAGGAAGAAGCTAATAACTATGGCAGTTGGCGTACAGCCGTTTTGCGTCAATGACGAGCCTAAGACGGATTTGTCCGACTTTGCTAAAGTCGTCGATTATGCAAATCTGATGCTCTACGATTTTTTCGGATCGTGGTCCAAGACCAGCGGTCCCAACGCGCCTCTGGACAGCAATGGACTATCATTCATGGGTGTAGCTAATACCTGGAAAGACGCCAAGTGGCCGGTCAACCAGCTCATTGCTGGCTTTGCGTTCTACGGACATGCAGTTACGCTGAAATCTGTTTCGGCAGATATCTCTACAAATCAGTTACAGAACAAAACCGAAATTATACCCAAAGGCGACTCGGAAGATACTCCCGCACCTGGTAGCCCGTATTCGGGTCTGTGGCAGTACCACAAACTGAGAGCAGACGTACTTACTTCTACAACGATGACAAAGCCTAATTGGATCCGGTACTGGGACAACGTCTCAATGACTCCGTATTTGGTCAACGACCAGACACGCGATTTTATCAGTTATGATGATCCTCAAAGCATCCAGGCCAAAGTGCAGTTCGCTAAAGCGCTGGGCATGGCTGGCGGTATGGTATGGTCAATACACATGGACTGTAACAACGAGCTGATTGATGTTATCCGAGCCTGGAACTCTGCCGACAAAATTAATTCCTCGCAGTCCGATTATTCATCAGCTTATATCGACCAGTCTAGCAGCCACAACGATGAAGCGTGCTCGAATAATGTTGAAACTCCAAGCGCAGATGTTACACATTATAGCAGTGCTCCAGAGTCTATGCCAACCAGCAGCGCTTTAGAAACTGAAATGGATGGCGGAGCGTCTAATGCTGTTTTCTTCAATTGCATGGACTCATCAGATTTTCTAAGCTCTGTTGAAACGCCAACCAACACTTTATCCGGCAGTGTAAACCCTGCAAAAATTAGTAGTTCCGTTCAAGCCCCGGTAAACACTGCGGCTGACGACACGGATAACGACGACTACAACAGCAAAAGTATTGTGCCAATAGGCGGACGCGTGGATGGTCACAAGTGTCATGGAGAAGGCGAACAGCACTGTAATGGCCTGACTGGCGAAGATACATCCTACAGCGTGTGTTCTAACGGTCAATGGATAAACCTGAACTGCGGCGAGCAAACATCATGCGTGCAATCTGGAAGACACATTTATTGTGGACGTGCTTCCCAGAAGTAAATTTTTGTATATTTGTAAATAAAATGGTTGCAGGCGACATTTAAATAGCAAGGTTCAACCTACCTGACAAAGTGTAACAATTAATTGACACGGTATTTCCTTTTAAAATATTTACAAAGTTGCTTCTCCGTGCTGGTTTCTTTAAGTATTTTAAAGGAAAACAACTAAAAGTTACTCGGGTTTACAAATGTGGCCCATCTTTTTAAACATGAAAAAGTACTGCAACAACTACTTTTCATCCATCTCTTCATTATTGTACTAGACGGATATTTTTCAAGCTTTTATTCTGCTGGTCAGATATAATTATCAAGGTTATTTCGACAGAATGCGTGTGTATGTATTTCTAGTCTTCTTTTGCCTATTGCTAGGAATGTCAAAGCACGCTAGTGCTGCGTCAATTGTAGTTGGATACTACGACCTAACCAAGCAAGATGAAGCAGAAGATGTTGATTTTTCCATATACACGCACGTCAATCTTGCCTATGGGACGCCCAACAAGGACGGAAGTATTTCGTTTCCTCAGGGAATTTCCGTAGCTGATGCAGTGACAATGGTTCAGTCCAAGGGAGCCAAAGTGCTGGTTTCAGTTGGAGGATGGAGCGGCTCGCAGTGGTTTTCGCCTATTATGGCCAGTGTAGCAACACGCGAAGCCTTGGTTTCAAGTACAATTGATATTATTGAAACAAACAGCTTGGATGGTGTTGATATCCTGTGGGAGTATCCGGGCCGTGCCGGAAGCTCATGCTACGAATTTGACGCGACAAACGATACACCCAACTATTTAACATTTTTGCAAAGTCTGCGCCAACAGATGGACTCCAAGTTTGGACCCAGCAAGAAACTTATAACCGTAGGAGTTCGCGTCGAACCGTTTGACGTCAAGAACGGTCCCTCTAAAGACGTGTCGCAGTTTGCCAAAGTTGTCGACTATGCGCATTTAATGCCGTTTGGAAACAACGGAGGCTGGCTAGATACGACTGCTCCCAACGCGCCATTCAACTTTGAAAAGGGCAAAGGTGAGCCGTACTCGTTTGTTTCGGCTATTGATGCATGGACTAGTGCTGGCTGGCCGGCGAGCCAGCTCACTGGTGGGATTTCATTTTCTGGCCGTAGTGCAACTGTCGTAGTAGACATGGCCATTGATCCGACTAACCAGTACCAGAAGCAGTTTGGTCAGTCACCACAGGGCGACCCCGAAGACACATACTGGAAAGATCCGTGCACAGACAAAGTTTCAATTAGCGGCCAGTGGCAGTTCAAGTATCTGAGACGCCAGGGGCTACTGACTTCACCAGTCACCGCCGCACCTAATATTGTTCGCCAAGTAGACAGCATCTCGCAAACTCCATGGCTGTTTAACAGTACTAGCAATAGGTTCTACTCGTATGATGACCCGGAGAGCATCAAGGTAAAGGTCGACTATGCTGCGTCAAAGGGCATGGCGGGAACTATGGTCTGGCTGGTGCACATGGACTACCAGAACGAGCTGCTCAGTGCAATCCACGGGACAAGCGTGGGAGATGGATATAATGAAACAAAGCCAGCAAAGGCGTGTCTCAAGCGGCGTGGCAAGCACCGTGGCAAGAAACGCGGCAGCCGTCGCCACCGTCGCAGCTTAGAGATTTCTGATTCGAATGTCACTTGAGCGCGAACAGTTGTTCTATTTTAGAAGACTAGAGGCTTGGCATTTTCGAATTTCCTACTTTTCCGTGTCTTAGATAAGCAATTATCCAATAAATATCTTACTTTCACTCGAAATGTGCCAACCTTGAGTCTTTATCCAGTTTTGACCAATAAAAAGTTGATACAATTCCCTGTGCCCACGCCAGCGAATGATTCTTTGAAACTTTCTTTTGGAACTTTTCACTCGCATTTATCCTTTAAACGTACTAAAATTAAAAGAATTTCTAGTAAAAGACTGGTATAATAAAGACCACCTGACAGAAAGCCAAAAAGTAAACCCGGGTCTTTATTTTCCCTTTGAGAAACAGCTTAAAATAAAGGCCAAGATCCACAATTCTCCGATTCCAACAAATACGCCAGTTTTCTCCTTTAGTTTATTTGCACACTTTGCCTATTGAATACTATTTTGTTACCCTTACGTTAGCTATAATTTTATTGGGTAAAACATTGCATTACAAGTGTTTCAGTATTTGGATTTCATAGCTCATTTATATACTCAGGATGCGCGTGCCATCGATATTAACAGCAGCCGGTATGCTGTTAAGTATGTCTAATTTGGTGCTCAGCGACCCTATTGTTGTTGGCTACTATGAATCATGGAAGCAACCGCAAACAGTCGGCGTCGACTTTTCAAAGTACACACACATAAACTTGGCCTTTGGCATTCCCAATGCGGACGGAACATTTGTATTTGACGAAACCCTGGCAATTCCAGAAACGGTCTCTACAATTCGCGCCAAGGGAGCCAAGGTTTTGGTATCCATTGGCGGGTGGTCAGGCTCCAACTTGATATCCACAATTCTCAAAGATACAACTGCAAACGCCAACTTTATGACGAATATTGTCAACTATATAAAGACCAACGACCTTGATGGCGTTGATCTGGATTGGGAATATCCAGGCAAAGTAGGTGCACAGTGTAATGTCGTTGATGAAGCCAACGATACACCAAACTATCTTGTATTTTTGCAAGGACTGAAAGCTGCATTTGCCAAGGAGTTTGGCGAGGGCAAAAAGCTAATCACTATGGCTGTTTACGTTATGCCGTTTTATATCAACGGTGCTCCATCAACAGACGTATCTGAGTTTGCCAAAGTTGTCGACTATGCGCATCTAATGCAGTACGACATTAACGGCGCCTGGCTAGAAGTTTCCGGTCCAAATGCGCCGCTCAACTTTGCTCCGAATTTGGGCACACAGTTTTCGTTTGCTTCGGCAATTGACGCGTGGACAGGCGCTGGGTGGCCTGCCGAGCAGCTTACTGCTGGCATGGCATTCTACGGCCGTGCAACCACCATGACAGTTGATATGACCCTAGATGAGGGCAACATGTACCAGGCACAGACTAAAGTTATTCCAAAGGGCGATTCTGAAGATGCCACATGGGCTGACGTGTGCGATAAAAAAGATGGAATGAGTGGTCAGTGGCAGTACAAGCATTTGCGTGACCAGGGAGTACTAACAGATCCATCAACCGCCGCAGCTCCAATGGTCCGCACATGGGACAATGCCACAATGACGCCATGGCTCTTTAACCCTGAAGATAAGATGTTTATTTCCTATGACGACCCCGAAAGCATCCAGGTCAAGGTCGAATATGCCGCGTCAAAGGGGCTAGCAGGTGCAATGGTATGGTCAATCCATATGGATTACGAAGATGAATTGCTGGATACAATTCTCAAGTGGCCAGCAGGCGGCAGCACCAGCAATAACAACGACCCTGCCAAGTCATCCAGTGCTAACGATAATGACCCTAAAAAGTCATCCACTTCTAACGATAATGATCCTAAAAAGACATCCAGCTCTAACGATAATGACTCTAAAAAGACATCCAGCTCTAACGATAATGACTCTAAACAGTCATCCAGTTCTAACGATAAGGAAACTATCAAAGCAGGCAGCTCTGCGGGTGGCTCCAATTCTGCTGGCAGCTGTTCCACTGACGGCGAAATGACATGCAAGGACAGTGGAAATTCTAACGTATACTACGTGTGTGTATACGGGGGTAAGGTTGAGTTGTCATGTGGACCTGGTACGGTGTGTACTGAGAGCGACGGGTCAATAATCTGCGACTGGGCAGAAGGCGGAGACGGTGCTACAGGCGGCGACACCAATACAGGTACCGATACCGATACCGATACGAGCTCCACAAAGTCTGCAAAGGAGGATTAAGAAGAGAATCGATCGAGGATAGGAAATTAACTTTTTATTATGAAGTTTATATGCGCATAAGCGAGTAAAACGTTTATTTCAATAGTTAAAACAAAAAATCTCATAAATAAACTTTAGCTGGAGGGCCAGTTGCAAATAATCGACGACCCGTTCTGGAAGCAAGCAGTTCCGCTTCCGCAGTTACGAGCCGTCCACTTGCCATAAAGGCACAGATAATAGCCGGAATTCTTTCCAGACGTGTCAGAACATTGGTTTGCGCCTTCAGATGGGCAAGATGCACCGCTGGAAGGACCGCCTCCTCCTGGGACTGTAGCAGTCTGTGTGGGAATTGACGAAGTAGCAGTCGTTGATGTAGTAGTTGTCGTTTTCTGCGTCGAAGTTGAATAGCCGCTTTGCGAGCTGGTTGACTTTGTTGAACTAGTTGTGCTGGTTGTACTGGTAGATGGTGTCGACGTGGGCGTAGTGGACGGACCACCTGTTTTCCAGGCCAAAACAGTGTCTAGTAGCTCGTTGTTGTAATCCATATTGATGGACCAGATCATCGACCCTGCCAGTCCCTTGGACGCGGCATAGTCGAGCTTAATCTTGATGCTCTCTGTGTCGTCGTAAGAGATAAACTGCTTAGTGCTGGGGTTGAACAGCCACGGCGTCTGCGACACATCGTCCCATTGCCGAACCCATGGCGCTGCGGCGGTGGTCGGTGACGTCAGCAGTCCCTGATCGCGCAGGTGCTTCCATTGCCAGGTTCCACTGTTGGCCGTGCTTCCGGCGCAGGCGTCAAACCAGGGTGCATCTTCAGAGTCGCCCAGAGGCACCGTAGACTGCTGCGACTGGTACTGGTTCTTTGGATCTTTGGTCATGTCCACATTGGTGATGGTTGAGCGGCCATAGAACCCAATTCCTGCGGTGAGCTGGTTGGCGGGCCACCCAGCCTTGGTCCAGTCCTCAATTGCCGAAACAAACGACACTTGCAAGCCCTTTCCTTCTTCAAAGTTAAACGGTGCATTTGGCCCGGTTTCATTGTTCCAGCCGCCATTAATATCATACTGCATCAGGTTCGCATAGTCAACGACTTTGGCAAACTCGGACAAATCGCTGATCGGCGTTCCATTGACTTCAAACGGCTGCACACGAACAGCCAGCGTAATCAGCTTCTTTCTTGCGCCAAACGCAGAGTCAAACTCTTTGCGCAGATCCTGCAAAAACAACAGATAGTTTGGCGTGTCATTAGCCACATCAAACACATTGCAGTTGTTGCCGAGCCGCCCTGGATACTCCCAGTCAATATCAATACCGTCGAGCTCATATTGCTTGACGTAGCTGACCATGCTCTGAATCAGCGTGCTTTTCGTGCTCGGATTCTTCAGAATGGTTGAGAAAAAGTTGGAGCCAGTCCAACCACCCACACTCATCAGAACTTTGGTGCCTTTGCTGTGCAAATCCGTCACTACTTGAGGCAAGAACCAGTCTCCTTCAAAACTAAACGTTCCAGACGACGATGGAATAGCAAATGCCATGTTGATATGCGTGTACTTTGTAAAGTCCACATTGGCCGACTGCGCGCGCTTCCACGACGGGTAGTATCCCAGAACAATTGGCTTTCCAAACACACTCGAGGCAAGGCTCAGTGTCAGCCCTGCGACTGCAGCAAACGCATTAAAGCGCATAATATAAACTATAAACTTTAGAGTAGTAATGCAGAACGAGTGCGGTTAACTAGAGAGCAATTGGTGCAGAATATAATACTGAATTTGGGGGTGAGCGTTGCAAGACCGCGAAAAAATAAAGCATGGCGTTTCATCCAACGGTATTTATACTGGTTGTCGAATATGTTTCAATCCCGGTTATTTAATTATTTGTGTAGAGAAAGTGTTGCCGTGTAATCTCAAACACGATCATGTGGGCCCTTTTCATGGCTGCAAACAATATCGAGACTGACGTCTGACTCCCCCGCAGCAGCAAGAATATCTAATATTCTTCTGTGGCCAAAAAGTGGCAGTCATGAGACGGATTGTTAATATTCATATTCCGGCTTTTCTCTTGAAATCAACTAGTACAGTTTGGACAGAGGTCATGCTGGTTGATATTGCTGCGTGACTATACGTGCTTAGTTCTTGAGAATTACCGGTTGAGCCGATATATTGCAATTGTTTCAAGACTATTGTCATAATGTGCTCAAACGCTGTTCATATGACCGTTATTCAACTTGACAGGTTTGTATCTGGTACTTGACAAGCTCGAGTTTGCATAAATAATCTCCGAACTTTTTAATTGCAAGCAAGAAATTGACCGGACGTTAATGCAGAGCGTTGATTTGTGAGAAGGTAATTTGATGTGTATTTGTTGTTTAATTGACAATTAGCGAGGCCAGTCACAGTATATGTAGTCACCGCTCTGAACACACGTCGTTCCAGTACCGCAGTGCTGCGAAATCCACACTCCCCCTGAACACACTGCAAACTCTGAGTCTTTGCCATCATCCTTCGTACAGCGATACTGCGACTTGTTGCCGCAATTGCCACCAGGACGAGGTGAAGTGTTCTCTTTGTTGTGGCTATCTGGAGATGGAGTGCTTTCAGAGCTTGTAGTTGTGCTGGAGGCAGATCCAGAATTAACTGATGATGAGCTTGCGGGTGGCGAGCTAGAAGTTGAATTCGATTCAGATGATGTTTGCGTATCCTGTTCATGGGAAGATGTTGGCGAAGTAGAGCCAGGGTTAATAACTTTGCGCACTGCAGATATAAGCTCGCCATTGTGGTCCATTGTAATGTCGAATACAGAGACACCAGCCAGTCCCCGCTCAGAGACATAGTTTGCCTTGGCCGTGATGCTTGGCGGGTCATCATACGAGATAAACTGTTTAGAATTGGGGTTGTACAGCCACGGAGTAGTTGTCGAGTTGTCCCAATACCGCTGCCACGGCGCTACAGAATTCTCGGCGCCTTCCAAAACACCCTGCTTGTGCAAACTGCTATACGACCACACTCCCGAGAAATGCGGCGGCTTGTTGTTGCATCGGTCTGTCCACAGCCCATCATCGTTGTCGCCTCGCGGAATCTCTTCCTCTCGCGACTGATACATATTCCACGACTGTGCGGCCATATCAGACTTTGCGGTTGCCGCTCGTCCGTAAAACGCAAGTCCGGCGGTTATCTGTGCTGCCGGGAACTTTGCTTCCGTCCAACCGTCGATTGCAGACGCGAGCGAGGCCTGAGCGCCCTTGCCCTCTTGGAACTTTAGCGGTGCGTTGGGACCCGTCGAGTCGCCGTACGGCCCGTTGACGTCGTAGGCGAGAATGTTGATGTAGTCGACTAATTTGGCGTACTCGGACACGTCCTTTAGCGGGCCCTCAGGCCCCAAAAACGGCGTCATGCCAACACCCAATGCAACCAGCTTTTTGGCGTCAGAGAACGCTGACTCAAGTTCGCTACGCAGCTCTTTTAAGAATATAAGCAAATTTGCCGCATCGTTGTGTACGTCCAGCTTGTTGCACTCGTTGGCCACCCAGTCAATATCGACACCAGCAAGCTTATTGTCGCGCAGGTTTTCGACGATTCCTGTGATTAGCCGCTTGCGGTCTTCGGTCGACTTTAGAATGTCAGAAAAGTATATTGATCCAGACCACCCTCCCAGGGCAAGCAAGGGTTGTACGCCTGATTTTTGAATTTTGCTAGCAAATTCAGTCACATTGTAGCTTGCATCCAGCACGAACGATCCATTGGCCAGCGGCTCAGCATAGGCGAGGTTAATATGTGTGTATTGCGACAGGTCCACGTCAGTCATGTTTTTCCACGAAGGTGCATAACCGGCAACTATGCTGCCCTGTGCCGCAGTTGCGCTTGCTGCAAGCACGAAAAGTGTGTTTAACAAAAGGTACATAATAGTATTAAATGTATTTTTAGGTAATATACGCTGGCTGAAATGCAGACAGATCGGTTGCTCGGCCTATAAAGAACATGCTGGTAGCTAAAAACAGCCACATTCGGGCTCCGCACACATTTGTTATAAAATGCTACTGCATGAAAACCTCCGCAATCGTATGATCCATTTTTCAACAACGGTCAAACTACTGCCACAACTGTAGCTTATTATTAGCTATTTTACTGCACTTATAATTAGCGTGGATACTGCATAGTTTAAACTAAAAACGACAACAAAAGTTTATAGTGCATAAATAGCGCATCGCTACATTTATTATTTACACCAGCGCAAAACATGTAATTGTTAGATAACCCTTGCACAAATTCTACTATGTATTAACGCTCACAGTATTTGTAACTTTTAGTTGAAATAAATATATACTATATGTCATATGGGAAACGAGCGAGTGTGTAGAGCTGGCATTGGAAATCAGAGGCTGGATTTGCCCAAGAAAAGTAAGACAGGAGGATATTAAATCTGTGATAGGCTATAAGATAATAATACATTTTTAATCTGTTATCCGCAGCAGTCATATTAAGGACTACAACATTGGCTTGGCTTTAACACAAATCCGCAACCAAATTAACTCTAAGAATATGTAGAAAGCAATTGTAACATTTATTCAACGTTTAAATTTCTGAGGGCAGCCCCCATTAAAGTTTAAATGGAAAACTAAACAAAACTATTGCAATTGTGAACAACGAATAACAGATAGTTAACAGTTTACTTGGAAACCAGAAACATCAACATTTACGTCACAAGTCGGTGGGAATTATTGAGAGGCCATGCCAGGCTATCTGACATACACCTTGACTATATGTATGCGCCTACCATTCTCAATTTTATCAAATTTAGGAGGTCTTAATGCGAATTATGGCAGCGGTTATTTTATAAGATATTCTTGAATATCTTTACCAGATAGCTCCTCGTTGGATTCTTTATCTTCTATCGATTCTTCACTTTCCATATTCAAGAATATATATGTATACAGGGGTTTAGGAAATACTATTGTCATACCCATTGCTAGAATATGCAGGCTATTGCAATTTGAGTTGACAGAGTTGTATATTTAAACTTGGCTTGACGGTTTAGTTGCAGAAATACAGCAGAGTAATTGAATGAGGTGTGATGATAAACTTCAACCTAAAACAGAAGCAGCAATGCAGCCTTTTTATAGTTGCAACCTCATATCCCAGCAAGTTTTTTGTTGAACAATAGAGTAGTACATGGATGTTTAGAACAGTTAATTTTATAAAAAAGACTTATTTGACACAGGTACAATTTAAACACAAAGAAAAGTACCCATGTCACCGACACACCCAATATTTTGAAGTGGCAGAGTGTCGAGTGGTATGACTGGATGTTGCACTGAGCTACAGCCCTGGTATGTGAAAAGGCAACATTCCAATATTAGCGGAATGTTGACACAGGGTGTTGATCAACCAAAATTATTTGATTAACTTGAACTATATACTTGGATTGTATTATAACGTAAATATATAAAAATTACACACACTAGACGGGTAATTAAACTCATTGTTGTTACGTGGTAAAAAGAACTATAGAGAATCTAAGAAACACGTTTTAACAATAATTACTATTATCCATACACGAATTAAATAAACAATTACATGGTTGTCACCTTTACCAGATCAAAAAGCACCACAATAAAAATTACATAGCACTTTTTTCTTTTATTATAATAGCCATGCTTTTACATTACCCATGAAAAAGAAGGCTTGAGGGAAGAAGCAAGCCCCAGGGTCTTTGAAATTGTTCATCTTTGATACAAAGTCACAAAAAAGATTCACTCTTCTCCAAACCTACCAAAAGTGTCCACCCATTTCTCTTCATTCATTTTCTATACTATTAACTAAAAATTGTACACTCCCTTTCTTACACTAACCGAAAACTAAAGGGAAGGGTTAATGTACACGGTGTTTATATTCAACGGACACGAAAAATACTTGGTTGCATTGTCTTGCGGACCCTTAACACGAGTATCGAACATTAAAAGCTATGCGTCGTTGTGGATGAAAGTACCGGTGGGAGATATATCTCTGTATGCGTTTGACATTAGTGACCGTGCGTTGTCGGACAATGTGCGGTTCGACGAGACGAAAATGCCCCAGAGCGAGGACGCAAAGTACTTGATGGTATATGCAGCTGCGCCGTTTAAAATCGACGACCATCCGATTCGGCACACACGACGCGTCCAATAACATTATATATACAACTTGTAATAAAATAAAAAAGTATATGACAAACGTTGTCCAACAAGGAGCATAAGCATTTTTAGTCAGTGTATTTTATGGTAATCCAATGTGGCCAAATGACGAATATACGGAAACAACGCACGAATGCTGAGCAACGAGCCGAGTTCACGCGAAAACTGGGCGATATAAAACGCCACCATTTTCAGCACACGCAACGACGGAATGCGAGCAACCAGCACAAGCATACTGTAAAACACAGAGTCATCTGTTGCGCCGCGACACATAAAATCCGGGACAAATGTGATCAAGCTTGAGCTAATCGGCGTCATGCCCTGGGCTAACAGATGCTGAGCCAGAGCGTCTGCCCCACGAATGCCACGCGGCGGGCGAGTGAGTATGGGTCGTTGCAGGTCCAGCTGCTCCAAATACGGCAGTTGCGAGAGTAGCGAGGACACGTCGGGTATTGTAATGCATGCGCTCAGGTGCAGTCGCCGCAGCTCCGTGCACCGCACTGTGTGGAGCGATGGCAGGTGCACGCGCAACGTGTCTGGTACGCGTACGCTTAGACTGCGCACATGTGCACCCTGCGCCAGGGCCCGCATTACCAGCCGCTGGCCGTGCGGCTGCTCAGCACGATGCGCTTCCCCGCTGCCCATTAGCTCGCACGTATGCAGGGCACGTAGCTTCCCCAGCCGCAGACCCTTAAATGCAGTCACATTGGCTGTCACGTGCACAGTCTCCAACTGTTCTACTGGTACGCTGCGCAGAAAGTCAGCCACACGTCCCGGATACTGATGCAGCGTCACATGCCGCAGTTGCGGAAACCGTGCACCCCGTGCCCGCAGCACAGTGTACATTGAAGCCCGGTCGCGCACTGCCACAGTCTTTCTTCGTGGCGGCTGCTCAGGATGCTCGTCGGAATACTCCCATGCATCGTCTGCACGACCACCGGGCACGCTGCGACTCGGCACAAAAAACGTCAGCTCGAGTCGTTCCAAACACGTAAACTCCAAGCCTGGGCCAATAGTGCTGTCGCCGTTGGTGAACTGGTCCCATGCGTAGCTCAATGGCACTACGCTCAGCGTCAGCGCCACGAGCGGGGGAGCTACGATTTGCGGTATTTGCAAGTAGCTGCGTCGGCCACAGGCCCGGAGACTCAGATGCGTAATGTGCGAGGGCAGGGTCTTTACCGAGAACCCGGGAATGCTGGCATACCGCATACTAATGCGCGTCAGCTGTCCGAGCGCCGTCGCCACATATGCGCCTAGCATGCTGCGGCCATGCGGTCCCTCATCTGCCCACACATGCGACACTGCTGGAAAACACGAGCGCAGCTCCACAGCCAGCTCTGCGTAGCCCTCGTCCCCCGTCACCCCTGCATCGGCCGGTGCAATGTGGTTGCTTATTCGCAATGAGGTGACGTGTGGCCATGTGTGCTGGTCCACTCGCAGGTGTCGCAGTGCATCAGTAATTTCCTGTGGATTCGCAAGTCGTGAGCTTGTGGCAATTACAACTTTGCGTACATGATTAAATGCGTTTGAAGCAGCGATTGCGTCAATGTTACTGAGCCATCGCTCATTTGCATGAGTTTCAGGCTCAGTCTCGATGATATCCGGCTCAGTCGTCTGAATCTTATGCTCTGTTGCCTGAGCTTTAGGCTCGGTCGCCATATCCCATCGCTCAATAACCAACCACCGCTGTACACGAGCCTGTGCCGGCTGTCGCAACGCCCTGCACGTATGCGCCTGAGCTACCAAGTTCCGATGCGCTTGCATATACGTTACTGTACTCGAGTCCAAATGCGGTGTGTTTGCATAGTCGACAATTCTGTCTG
Organism: Coemansia sp. RSA 720; assembly: GCA_027577495.1. Taxonomy (NCBI): domain Eukaryota; kingdom Fungi; phylum Kickxellomycota; class Kickxellomycetes; order Kickxellales; family Kickxellaceae; genus Coemansia; species Coemansia sp. RSA 720. The sequence goes on from JANBQV010000045.1 coordinate 46,507, forward strand.
TTATCCGAAGCGGCATTGTGGCCAACGAAGGGCGTGTACGAGTGTGTGAGCATTCGGGTGTGTCCGAGCGTTTTGTGTCGTGCAGTGTTGTCATGGCGCATTCGGGTGTGTCAAGTGTTGCTGTGGCACATTCTGGTGTGTCAATGCAAGTCGTGCAAATATCTTTGGTCATGCTATTCCCAAGTCCTCCTCCTCCCAGCCTTGGTGCATGCACAGTACACCCAATATCTGCTATTTTCCCGCAACTGTTGTAAAAAATAGAATACAATGCGAAATGCAATTACCGTTTTTTTGCCAAAAATACACGCAAGAGAAACAAAGAGATACAAATCATCGCCAAAAATACACAAAATTAAAGTGCCGTTTCTTTTACGCTACACTCGTAATTAAATCATATGTAAAAACGGGGAGAGCTGATCATCTTGGTTAAACGTTTTGAGGAAATATTGAAACGCATTGGCAGTAATACATTTATTTCTGGTGCAATGAACTATCGAATAAAATTAGAGAGGCTAGACACGTGCTAGACTAATACGCATTTATCTGGCGGGGGTAGTTTCTTTTAAATGTGGCAAGTCTCTGTTTTTCGTTTGGCGCTCGTGAGAACGGAAAACGAACATTTTTCTTTAAACCTAAATAATATTGTAGCTTTCAAAAACACTATTAACATTGTTTATTAGCTTGGAAATGCAACGGATTATGAGAGTATCGATGGTGGCGAGTGTTCGTGGCTCTAAGCGCAGCGTGATAAGCAGTCGGCTGATGAGCACAAGAACTAAGAACGACAATGCAGCTACAGAACCAGAGCTTCCTCGTACAGAACACTCGGAAATCGAAGCCGCCCGGCACTATGAACAATCAATAGCTCGCGACGCCGCCCAAGCCGCAACATTCGGCTCAGTGCGCGTGCTCCCCGCAGCTCCAAACTACCATCGGGTTTCGGAAATGCACAACGAGTGATCACCCGTAATCAGATCAACACCCCGTATAATCTTTATCTAACGGGCTTTTTTAGTCTAGTAAACTGAATACATTTTTATTCAATTCGGGGCTGTTTGTTTTATTTGATTCACTTGTACACATTATTGCAATTCGGAAAATGGCCGAGTTTACGGAACCCGAGATGAAGATTTCGGCGGAGGAAATGGCGAGCGCGCGGATTCCCCTGCGGTACCGCGACTACTGTGCGCACATGCTCGTGCCGCTGAACAAGTGCCGGCACCGCACAATGTACATGCCGTGGAAGTGCACGGACGAGCGGCATGCGTACGAAGAATGCCAGTACCACGACTTTATGCGTCGGTCAAAGATGCTTGCGCAGATCAAGGAGAGCAAGGATTAACAGATCAGGCTGGTCTTTCATGTGACATTGAGATCGTTTCGGAGTGGACGAGGGTTTGTCCGTGGGAGATATTAAAACTGACATGTGCTTTTCCACAGGCTTATCTCTGGACTCCACAGCACCTGTTCTCTCTTTTGTTCTTTGTTTTAGTATTCAGGGTTAAACATTTATTTAAACATGATGCGTTCAGTTTTGGCGTCGGCAGCACGGACTACGTGCGCACGTTCTACGCGCTTACTGCGTGCACAGTTCAGCACATCCAAGCACACGGGAGCGCCAGGATCATTGTACTCGCTGAGCGAAGAAGAAGCAATGATGCGCGACATGGTGACCCAATTCGCTCGCACCACTGTGCAACCCAAAGTCCTGTCGATGGACGAGCAAGAGAAAATGGATCCCAGCATAATCCGCGGCCTGTTCGACGCCGGGCTTATGGGCATCGAAACGCCTGCCGACTTTGGCGGCGCCGAAGCATCGTTCACGTCAGCCATCCTTGCTATCGAAGAACTGGCCCGCATCGATCCTTCCGTCAGCGTATTGTGCGACGTGCACAACACACTTGTGAACACGGTGTTCCGCACATACGCGAGCCGCGACCTGCAAGAAGAGTATTTGCCGAAACTGGCTACCGACAAGCTTGGGTGCTTTTGTTTGTCGGAGGCGGGCGCAGGGTCTGACGCGTTTGCGCTGCAGACACGGGCTCGGCGTGACGGCGATGAGTATGTGCTGGATGGAACCAAAATGTGGATCACCAATTCGGCCGAAGCCGATGTGTTCTTGGTGTTTGCCACCGTGGACCCTGCGCTGGGGTACAGGGGCATCACGTGCTTTGTGGTCGACCGCAGCATGGGCGTCAAAGTGGCCAAGAAAGAGCGCAAACTGGGCATTCGCGCGTCGTCAACGTGTCAAGTAGAGTTCGACTCGGTTCGAGTGCCTGCGTCGAACGTTGTAGGCGAGGTGGGCCGTGGATACAAGATCGCCATTGAAATCCTAAATGAGGGGCGTGTGGGCATTGCTGCGCAAATGGTGGGCCTGGCTCAGGGCGCTTTCGACTGCGCAATGCCGTATTTGTTCCAGCGCAAGCAGTTTGGCTCTCGTGTGGGCGACTTCCAGGCCATGCAGCACCAGTACGCGCAGATCGCTGTGGATATCGAGGCTGCGCGCCTTTTGACGTACAACGCTGCGCGCCTGAAGGAAGAGCAACGTCCGTTTGCCAAGCAGGCTGCCATGGCCAAGCTCTACGCTTCGCAGGTCGCCGAGCGTGCATCTTCGCGGGCTGTCGAGTGGATGGGCGGACTGGGCTTTACCCGCGAACTGCCGCTCGAAAAGTTCTACCGCGACTGCAAGATTGGCGCCATTTACGAGGGCACCAGCAACATCCAGCTGCAAACCATTGCAAAGATCTTGGCCAAAGAGTATCAGGATTAATCATTTAATTTGATAGTTTAAGACGATGTTTGTATAACGATTTGAGTATTTAAACAAAGGTAAAGAGAAAACAGAGTTACTAGATGTCAGATTCTGTCTGAACTTATATCCCAACGCGATCACCTGACGTGTCCATAACAAATTAAAGTCTGGTCAATTTGAAACTTCTGAAAATGCTAATCTTAGAATGCTGCTGGTGCCTGCGACATTGGCGCCTCGTCATCTACATCTTCCACGCTGCGCTTCTGCGCGCCGGAGCCGAACCCCACCGCCAGATCCAGCAGCTCGTTGTTGTAATCCATATTAGCCGACCAGATCATTGATCCTGCCAGACCCTTGGACGCGGCATAGTCGAGCTTAATCTTGATGCTCTCTGTGTCGTCGTAAGAGATAAACTGCTTAGTGCTGGGGTTGAACAGCCACGGCGTCTGCGACACATCGTCCCATTGCCGAACCCATGGCGCTGCGGCGGTGGTCGGTGACGTCAGCAGTCCCTGATCGCGCAGGTGCTTCCATTGCCAGGTTCCACTGTTGGCCGTGCTTCCGGCGCAGGCGTCGTACCACGATGCGTCCTCAGAGTCGCCCAGAGGCACCGTAGACTGCTGCGACTGGTACTGGTTCTTTGGATCTTTGGTCATGTCCACATTGGCGATTGTTGAGCGGCCATAGAACCCAATTCCTGCGGTGAGCTGGTTGGCGGGCCAGCCAGCCTTGGTCCAGTCCTCAATTGCCGAAACAAACGACACTTGCAAGCCCTTTCCTTCTTCAAAGTTAAACGGTGCATTTGGCCCGGTTTCATTGTTCCAGCCGCCATTAATATCATACTGCATCAGGTTCGCATAGTCAACGACTTTGGCAAACTCAGACAAATCGCTGATCGGCGTTCCATTGACTTCAAACGGCTGCACACGAACAGCCAGCGTAATCAGCTTCTTTCTTGCGCCAAACGCAGAGTCAAACTCTTTGCGCAGATCCTGCAAAAACAACAGATAGTTTGGCGTGTCATTAGCCACATCAAACACATTGCAGTTGTTGCCGAGCCGCCCTGGATACTCCCAGTCAATATCAATACCGTCGAGCTCATATTGCTTGACGTAGCTGACCATGCTCTGAATCAGCGTGCTTTTCGTGCTCGGATTCTTCAGAATGGTTGAGAAAAGGTTGGAGCCAGTCCAACCGCCCACACTCATCAGAACTTTGGTGCCCTTGGCGTGCAGATCCGTCACTACTTGAGGCAAGAACCAGTCGCCGTCAAAGCTAAACGTTCCAGACGATGTTGGAATGGCAAATGCCATAGTAATGTGCGTGTACTTTGACGTGTCAACGCCAGCCATTTGCGCCTTCTTCCACGACGGATAGTATCCCAGAACAACCGGCCCGCCAATTACTACCGGCGCAGCCAGAGCAACCACTGCCAAAGCAGCTGTCAATGAAGTGAAAACACGCATTATTGAAGCTATTCAAGGATTGAAGAGTTGTATTAGAACAAGAGGTGATTAATTCGTTTTAGTGGAATATATCCTGGCGCGTTAGTTTATATAGATCCATATACGCTAGGTGAGTTTCTTTTTCCGAGAGGCGCATTTACGCTCCGGCGTTTGCCGGGGTTGTTGTAGTTTAATAGCAATATACGCAAAAAGTGTATTAAAAAGCACGCAGCTGACTAGATCTGCTGTATTGTGGTTTGTGTTTTGAATTAGCGCTGCAGCATAGTACAAGGGTTGGCTGGGCAATTTATCGGAGCGAGCAGGAGCAGATTCGAAGATTAGACCAGCCAGGTCGGGGTTTACTTGTTTATGCTTACGCTTGCGGCAAGTCCTAGCCGATCCGAATATGCGTACTGAGGGTGGGCTAGCTCTTCACATGACATTATTGACTTTACATGTGGGCTTGCCAGGATAATGTTACATGTGATGCATCCAATATATTAAAACTGCATATATGCGCCTCAAATTGCAAATGAAAAGCTGCAATGTATCATGGACCAGCGCTTGAATATATGACGTCATAATCTATACCGGCCAAATGTAGCTTTATTCAAACGCATTACCCGCCACACATGAATTAAGCTGGTGTAGTAGTTAAGAGCTTTTCGAGAATGGAAGGAGCGAGTCCACGCCGTCCACCAGGGCTTTAAGCGAAGGCCATCCGCACATGATTGTATTCTGGAAGGAGAGACACACAGTGCCTTGTGCGCATGATGCCGGAACTTGCTTGCCTCCGACACATACCACGTATGCGGCGTTGTGGCCGTTTCCGTTCACACATCTGTACGTGCCGTTGTTGCTGCATGGCGCGTTGGGCGTTGCGTCGTTACTTTGTTCGTTTGGCGTATGGGTGGGTGAGGCGCTAGATGAGGATGATTTAGACGGGGTAGATTTAGACGAGGTAGATTTAGAAGCGGATTTGGATGAGCTTGCGGGCAAAGGTGTAGGTGATGACGTGGCAGATGGCACAGGCGTCGTGGCGCTGCTATTGGTTGTGCTAGAGTTGGATTCACGGGATGCACTGGACGGACTAGTGCTGTTGCCTCCGCTAAACGAGCGAGCAGCATCGACAAGCTCGCTCTGGTGGTCCATATTGACCGACCACAGCATAACGCCAGCCAGTCCCTTATTTGCAGCATAGTCTGACTTTATCCTAATGCTATCCGGATCATCGTACGACAAGAACAGTTTGGATTCGGGATTGTACAGCCACGGAGTCTGCGACACGCTGTCCCACTGCCGCACCCACGGCGCAGCTGCCGCATTGGGGCTTGTAAGCACGCCCTGGTCGCGCAAATGCTTCCACTGCCAAGTCCCCGACGCAGATGTTATTTGGGCGCACTTGTCGTACCACGGAGCGTCTTCAGAGTCGCCAAGTGGCACGTCGTGGAGCTGCGGCTGGTACTGGTTCATAGAGTCACGGCGCATATCGTTCTGTGCACGAGTCGAGCGGCCGTAGAATCCAAGCCCGGCGACAAGCTGATTGGCAGGCCATCCGGCATTTGTCCATGCATCAATGGCCGAAACAAACGACAGCGGAGTGCCTTTGCTGGCCTCGTAGTTGAACGGTGCATTGGGCCCTGTTTCTTGGTTCCACGGCCCATTAATGTCGTATGCCATGATGTTGGCAAAGTCCACATACTTTGCAAACTCTGCGACATTTGTTGACGGTGCTCCGTTAACGTCAAACGGCTGCACACGAACAGCCAGCGTAATGAGCTTTGTTTTAGGCCCAAACGCAGTGTCAAAATCTTTGCGCAAGTCAGCCAAAAAGCGCAAGAAATTGGGTGTATCGTTCTGCGCGTCAACTTTGTTACACGTGTTTCCAAGGCGGCCTGGATATTCCCAGTCAATGTCGATGCCGTCCAAATTGTTCGACTTGATATAGTCGCTCATGCTGGACAGCAAGCGTTGCCGGCTCGAGCTGTCTTTGAGGATCTGGGAGAACAGGTTGGAGCCGGTCCATCCGCCAACGCTCATCAGAACTTTGGCTCCGCCTGAGCGCACCTGGTCCACAATCTGGGCCAGCGCCCAGTCGTCTTCGAACGAAAACGAACCGTCTGCATTGGGAATGCTAAATGCAACATTGATGTGCGTGTACTTTGAAAAGTCCACGCCGTTCATCTGGTTGCGCTTCCACGACGGGTAGTATCCGACCGTAATGGGCGGTGCAGCCAAACATGTGGATAGCAGAGCAAGTAGCAATGTTATGTAGCGCATATTTAGATTATTAATGAAAGAGAAAGCCCAGGGCGGGTATGTTTCTTTTGAAAATGAAATATAGGCCTGCGTTTTAGCTCTTTATATTGCTTGAGCAAGGATGTTAGGGTTATTACATATACGCAGCAAATGCAAGGCGCAGCCGATTACCCGACCGCCTCGCCCCTGACAGACAATAGCACAAGTAGACTATAACAAAAGTCGGCTATATTACATTATAACCACGCAGTAACGTGCAATGTCTATATCTGCGCTATTTCTCAACCACTGACATCATTTCAATATGCCAAACCATCCACCATGCACCAAATACAGCTTTACGCTCAAGAAATTCAATAATAATCGCCAATAAATAAAACTGAAATTACGAAATTCTGTGTCTGGGCCATCCACAAACAATCGAGTTGCTGTTGGGCAAGCACACGGTGTTTGGGTTGCACGATAGAGGCAACCACACGCCATACAGACACACGAGGTAGTCGGGCAAAGTGGCGCTCATGTCTTTGCACGTAAGCGTGCCTTCGCTTGTGCACGCCGCGCCGGCAACTGGGTACTGGCCCCACGTACGAACTGTGTTGAGCAACTCGTTCTGGTAGTCCATGTACAGGGCCCACACCATTGCGCCGCCCAAGCCTTTGGCCGCAGCATAATCGATTTTGACCTTGATGCTCAATGGATCATCGTATGTAATGTACTGGCGTGTCTTGGGGTTGTACAGCCACGGTGTCTGTGTAATATCGTCCCAGCGGCGGATCCACGGTGCTGCGGCGGTGGTCGGTGACGTCAGAATACCCTGGCCGCGCAAGTTCTTGTACTGCCAAGTGCCCGAAATGCCCGTAGTATTGGCACATGCGTCAAATGCAGGCAAATCGTCTTTGTCGCCCTGGGGCAAAGTGCTCGACTGGTTCTGGTACTGGTTCGCAGGATCAAGCGTCATGTCGACGGTGGCTATCGTGGACCGGCCGTAAAATGCAAGTCCTGCGTTCAACTGCGAGGCAGGCCATCCAGCCGCAGTCCATGCTTCAATCGCGGTAATAAACGTAAGCGGCGTGCCCTTGTCGTTCTCGTAATCAAACGGCGCATTGGGTCCGGTTTGCGCCATCCACGCGCCATTAATATCATAAATCATAAGGTTGGCAAAGTCCACAACCTTGGCATACTCTGACACGTCAGTCAGTGGCACTCCGTTGACATCAAACGGCTGCACGCGGACTGCCATTGTAATGCTCTTGCGCTGCGCTGCGCCCGGAAACTCTGTGTCAAGCGTCGTGCGCAGTTCGCGGAGAAGCAAAAGATAGTTTGGCGTGTCGTTGGCTTCGTCCACTACATTGCATGTGTCGCCGGCGCGGCCCGGGTACTCCCAGTCAATGTCGATGCCGTCCAAGCTGTTTCCACGGATCGTGCTGACGATGTTTGACACAAGGTTCGTACGCGTCGCGGGGGCTTTCACAACGTCAGAGAACGCGTAGCTGCCGGCCCAGCCGCCAATAGATAAAAGTGCTTTGGCCCCGGCGTTGTGGATCTCGGCCACTGCTGACGACATTGAAAATTTGTCGACATACGTGATGCTGCCGTTGCTCGTCGGCGCACCAAACGCAATGTTAATGTGCGTGTACTTTGCCAAATCTACGCCTGCCGTCTGCTCCTTTTCCCACGTCGCATAGTATCCAATAACGCGAGGTCCAGCCATTGCATGCGTGGCCATTCCGAGAATCAGCCCGGCTGCTGTCAGCAGGGATTTAAGCATTATTTAGATCGTCAACCGTAGCTACTTGGGGTGGTTCTGGCTATTACAGAAAGAGGGTTTGTCTGGAATGACTGACAAAGCTGTGAAGCAAAAATAATAGTGAAGAGTTAGAGGAGGGGAATGCAAATGGCGTGTATGCGAAGAAGAGTTGAAAGTGTGATTGTGAAGAATATACACCGAGGACATGCTATTCTCTGAATTTATAGACTTTTTTCTTTTGACAGTCCCAGAAACCGGATACTGGACCATTTCTAAATTTACAAAGCGCACAAAGAGCAATACGTAATACAAACAACCATGCTTGGCTTTTTCTGGCACGCAATATGGAACTATCCTTTACGCGATGCACATGTTTTCCTTTCTTTGTGGTTCTTCCTTTTCAAAAATCATATCATGCTGCTTGGTTGAGGATTGCTCACAAAGAACGCTTTGTAAAAGCATTGGCATGCATATTTCTAGTGCGAGGCTTTTAAAAGCAAAGAATATATTTCATACACGGGTTAATCCCCGCTAAAGGATTCCCTTTATTTTCAGTCAGTACGTTACGTCATATTTTCTTTATTAGCTGTTCTGATGGAAGGTTGTTTTGGAATTTCCGTCAAACATTTCGTCTACTTTTAAAAATAAAATACCCTAAATCTTGCTTGTCGCTCTTGCCCAATCCACATTCTAACCAATGGTATTAATTAAATTTATTTGCCAAAGTTCTCAAACAACTGGATACACTATATACTTGTTGGATACCGGATCAGGAGATCGCGTAAGGATATAGTCGGGATGGCGTTCTCATCAGAGTCTGTTTGCTTTTCTCTTTAGTTTAGTAATTACCACACACATCGCTTTATAAAATCGTCACAACACAACATACTAAATTCCCGCAGTTATCGTAAGGCCGTCACTTGTCGCTTCCCTGGAGCGTCTGAGGCATTCTCTGCTCGTTGATTACTCACTTTTTTTAGTATTAACCAAACTCAGGAAGGTTTATACAAATGTTACCAAACGCCTTGGGGCTTCCAAAATGCGCTGTACATTCGCTGTGCAAATGCTCGCTGCTTTTAGCGCTAGTTGAAATTGGACTACTGTGCACTGGCGCTGCAACTCTCAAAACAATTTGGATAACTACTAGTGTTGTAATTTACATTGCCAATGATATACTATTGAAATCAAGCCTTGGAGAAAAATTGTTATTTGTGACAAAATGTAGATACACCAGACGGGGAAATAAGAAGATATTGTTGAAAATAATTTATAAATTTTGTAGCTGGAACGGGGCACGCACTTTAAATAGACATATTTATTAAACCTCAATGGTATCAAATAAAGGAAATGGTGCAATTCGTACGTTCCAAGATGTTCCTTCTATCCTTAAACCCCTCGGGTACACGTGCGTGCTCTGTTTATTGACCAAAAGTTAAAATATTACCCTGAGCGTTCTTTAAAGTCAAAATTTGTTCTTTGAAATAAACGGTGCTCGTCAAACAGGTGGCGCTTCAAATATAAACTAGCCCTTTCAATACACATGTCTGCAATTATTTAAAAGAAAGCCAATTTATCCTTTTAATTCCTTGCAACATATTGCTGAAAATGATGTGTGCTAGATTTGAAACTGACGGAGCTAGCTTATTTTTGTCTTCTTTATCTCAAACTCCTCAAGTCTGATTAGACAGTTTGCTATTATTCCATTGGCAGTGAACCATTCAAAGTTGTGCTTTCTAATGTGTATCGACACACGTGCTATATACCATTGCTGTAATGCGTGTTGCCATTACTATAAACGTTGTACTCCTTACAGCGTGCGCCACATATTTTTGATAGCGTCCAGTATTGGTGCTAACAGGAAAACTTTGAAATAGAATGCCAAGATCTTAGGCTACTTTATTAGTTGAAAAGTTTGCGGAAGATAAAGGACGTCTCCTACGCCGCCTTTTTCGTCATTTTTCCTTTGGCCGCAGTACTCTACGCTTGTCAATAGGTTAAAAGAACTACTATTCTCTTGTTGGAACGCAAGACTTTACGTTTGCCCATCGATTCAAAGAACAATTGCTAATTTACTAGGTCGCAAGACTACGCTTGGCTAAGAACTAAAAGAACTAATGCTAGTTTGTTTGAAAGCACTAGAAGGTACGGGAAAAGAAAAATAGGCTGGTGGGAAAGGGGCAAAAAACTATTGAAACTGCAAAAAATGTCTGCGTCAACCCTACTTGTCCATCTACTTTGCCCAAGTGCAAGGCAAGAGACTTTAAATCTGGCCTCACCTTTTTCTTGAAAGCTTTGTTTTTCCTTTCGTCTTTTGCTTTTATTTATTAATCCTTTGAAGCAAAAAGGATTTAATAAATTTCACTCTTCTTTTAAGCAGCTGGGCAAGCAAACGGAAAAGAAAAAAGTGTTCAAAGAAAAACTAAAGCAATGGCCCATCTTTTTTCCAATTACTTCACATATAATTATTGCCATTTCCTTTTTTTCTTCTTCTTTCTTACTTTTCAGTTTTTATTATTCAATTCTTTTTTCGTAAACTTGTTGGATTATTGTAGCTGGTTATTTAGGGTTTTTTAAACACGCTGGCGTTAAGTTGTATATAACAAAGCCGCATACTACTACAAAAGCCAAACACATCTTGCACATCAAGTAATATCAAGACTATGAGCGTATATAACCGCCCTATTTTGCCAGCGCAGGGCATGGACATGTCATCTGAAACGCAACTCACCAAACAAGAAAAGCAACGGGCACACTGGTCAGTTGACGGCGACTACATGTTTCTAGAGATACTGGCACAAAACTCTGCATGCAGCGCAAAGAACGGACTGAGCATACGCCACTACCCTATCGACACGGTAATAATCAACGAGGTCGCAAACAGTCTTAACAGTAATGTTCCGGTCGAGAGTATTGTTCAGGAGCTTGCCATCAAGTACCCAAACAAGAAAGCTGAGAGTCGGTCGCTGGAAAGCGTTAACCTGCTAGATGAATTTAAGCGAATTATTCCCGAGTTTAGCTACCAGCAGTTGAACAGCAAGCACACGAACATGTGCACGCGTACCATCCAGCCCTTTTACCATATATTCGAAATTGGCCGTCCGTTCCGTAGCAAGGGTATTTTCCTCAAAGATTCAAAGCGGTTTGTCAAGGTCATTATGGAGTTTAACGCTCATATTATTACCCACAACTTGCAATCAGCCGACTTGAACTTGTTTGTCAGAAAGGCTGGCAAAGGCAGCAAGCTGCTTGAGCAGTGGCTAACAGCAATGTTAGTCACGCACAAGCAGGACATGGTAAACTTTCTCTATGCCTGCGGCATCAAGCTTGCTTGCTCGTACATTAAGAGCAAGCTACCATCGACGCAAACGTTTGAGGAGCAGCGGTTTTTGGAAGCAAAATCTCGTCCGCCAAAGCTGGTTCAGATGGTGCTAAAGGAGTTTATGAATCAGATTATAAAACAGGAAACGGACGAAGCCATGGTAGCATTGGGCGTGCCATACACGGCGTCTGCTGAAGTGATGTCAAGCCAACTAGACGCAGATGGTGTAGATGCTTCAATGGATCATGTGCAACCGGCGTTTAATTCTACCAATGTGCAAGCTGCCAGCCTACCAAAGCAGCCAGTAAATAACACCTACTTGGAACCCGTGCCGGAACCATACCTGACCCGTAACAGTATGCCTATGCACGCAAGTCAGCACTATAAAAAGGAGAGTTCGTATGCTGGTCCTGGATATTCTCAGCCCCAGTATTCTGCGCACCAGAATGACTATGCTCGAGATGCCAACATCCCTAAATACCATGCGCCTCAGCATTCTAGCATGCATAATCCTAGATATGCATATACAAATGGTCCATATGTGTCTGTTGCCAGCAATGCTCACTATTGGCAGAGAGGCTCAACGGCGCCAACCCCAGTGCGTCAAGCTAATGGTGCTATTCGCCACCCGCATTATGAGAATTCAGGTCGGCCTGAATATTATCAGCGGCCAGTTCGTATGCAGCCATACCCCTTGCCACAGCAAAATGGAGCTCCGAATTATCAGTATGCTGCCCAAAGAGAGCACAGAGTTGCAGAGCATAGCCCAGCCATGGCGTATGCTCGTAAACCAGCATACCCCGCTCATTATGCAGGCTATGCAAGTCACCAGCCACTGCCAATTGCTAGAACTGGGCAACCACAGATACGGCCCGATTACCAGGCTCGCACTCTGCAAAGCAGCGCTATGGCACCTGCACCCATTGCCAATATAGATGATGCTCAAGTACAGAAACCACTGGCAGAAGAGAGTAAGCTCCCACCAATCTCTCAAACCAGCAGTATTGCAAACGAACCCACGAGCTGTCGAACAGACGTGGACAGTGATTTCGAAACGCTTAAATATTTGTTTAGCGATGACACTGAAGAGGCACCTTCAAAGCTAGAGTTGTCTTTGGCAGCAGCAGAGAGCGCGTTTTATAAACAAAGTAAAAGACGTGAGCATGCACTGAGCTTGGGTTTAAGCTCCAGCACAGAAAGCCCTAATGTTCAGCACGCGGAGAAGCCGGTAAATAAGCCCCATAATGCACACTCTATTTCTTCTATTTTATCATAAGCTATTGTTTTTCTATTATATATAAATATTTATGCTCTACTTGTCAAAGTGATGACTATTCAAGTTAACATGTCATCTTGGAACTCAATATATGCATGTCAATTCTGTTAGTCTGGCCAAGTAAAATCTATTACCTACAATTTAACGGACCTATGGAGATGCAAGCACCAGTATGGAATAGCCCATGTCCAGACAACGATACCCGGACAATTCAATGATGGTTCAATTAACACTAGCTTCAAAAGTTTTTGACCGTGTTGAATAAATCTTTACTTTTGCCTACTCCACAAACATGGCCACAGTCAGAGTGGGAATTGTCTAGTCTCGATTACCCAAAGAAAATTTTTACTTTTGCAATTGGCTGGATCTATAGGTTGAGACTTTCATGCCCACATCATCGTTTCAGCCAAAAAGTACCGTGTCTATATGCTTTTTACATGCTTGCTTGAGCACACCTCTACGTGTATAGTTCGTATTAAACCACCTTAAATATACATTATTAATTACACAATATGCACTAAATAAAAACATTTTACCCCGAGCTGGGATTTTTTTCTTCAAACATGCAACTTGCAGTCTCGATTTCGGGAAAAGGGAATGAGTGTTCTTTACATATATTTTTCTTTTGGTTGGTTCTTTGTCGATTATATTAAACGGTATTAAAGCAGGCAGAAGAAAAGCAAACTACAAAAGAAATTTATAATAAGGCGATGGATAATAATTGGACAAGTGAAAGGGGTTGGCTTGTTCATCGCGAATGAAAGGAAAAGGGCTGGTTGCATTGAACATAAAGAAATTTTGTAGGCTTTGAATTATTTTTTGTCTAGTCATAGCCAGCCAAGAACTAGTTTTCTTCAATACTCCTTCCTCCTCTATTGCCTATTCTTTATTACTTTTATATAAACGAATAATCTATTCTTTTTCTTATACTAGCACGGCTTGGAAGCAACAAACTATTTAATAGAGTTGTAACACAAGCAATAGCCAATAATAAAGTGGTTTATAAATGGAGGACTCGAGTAATGCCATTTATAGCACAGCATCGATGTTCAACACATCAGCCAAGGGACTGCGTGCGCACTGGGCAGCCGATGTCGACTATATGTTTTTCAAAACACTAGCAAGGCACACAACGTATAGCAAACAAGAAGGAATGGCGTTTAACCACAAATACGCAGACGCAGACATAATCGACGACGTGACACGGGATCTATCGCTCAAAAAACCCATACCAAATATTGTGCAAGATTTGGCAATAAAGTTTTCCAACAAGATTGAACAGCATCGGTCGCACGAGTCTATAGAGCTGTTGATTGAGCTAAAGAAGGTAATCCCAGAGTTCAACTTTCGGCAAATCAACAACAAGCACATAAACATGTGGACACGAGTGATTGTGCCGTTCCGCCAAGTGTTTGAGAGCGGCACGCTATACAAGGGCAAGTCAATGTTTCATAAGGATTGCAAGCGGTTCAACAAAGTCATAATGGAGTTTGTGGCCAGCATCAACACAACAGGATTATCGAGGGCAAATTATAATATGTATTGCAAGGCGGGCAAGGGAAGCAAACAGCTTGAACAATGGCTGACAGCCATGCTCCACATACACAAGCAGGATATGGTCGAGTATCTGTTTTCGTGTAGCGCCAAAATGGCGTTTACGTACATTCGTAGCAAAGGCAAAACGTCTTGCTCCAAGAGTGAAATAGAGTTTCTCAACGCGACATCGCACACGCCACGAAGCATTCTTCTTGTGTTGAAAGACTATATGGACGAGATTATAAAGTACGAAAAGCTCGACTCGACTTCGGATCCCAGCTTGGTGGCCGAAATTATGGCTATGCGGAACAGTGACCATGCTGCTGAGTCCAAAACGCCTATGAACTTGTTAAGTGCGCCCCCACAGCCTGCTGCGCATGATCCAGAGAATCTACTTGTGCCAGCCCGCTTGTCTGCAAATTCGGATATGCAGCCTGCACCTAAATACCTCCGTGCATACAATTCGTCGCAAAGGTCAGAAATGTATTCGCATATTCCAGAGCAACATTCGCATATGCCAGACAGATATTCGCATATGCCAAACAGATATTCGCATGCGCCAAACAGATACTCACATAATCCAGACAGATATTCGCATGCGCCAGACAGATATTCGCATATGCCAGACAGGTATCCACATAATCCAGAAGGATATCCACATATGGTAGAACGGTATCCGTATCCCAACTATCACTACCAAGTGCAAGCCCAACCCGTGCCGCATCCAATGTACGTCAAGAATACACCTTACGAGCACGCCACGCGTCATCCATACGGACAAACAGCAGGGCATGCAATGCTCCAAGCCGAACAGCGTACTCCCTACTATCAAACCGCACCTGGATCCAACGCGTATGAACCAAGATACGCTCACCTGTACCACCGGAAACCAAGCAGCACGGGCTACGAGCAACCGCGTGTGCAATATCCGAACAAGCGGTTCCATCCGTATCCCATGTCACCAAACCAACCGCTTCGAATACATCCTCCATCCATGGCTCTGCAATGTCCTGTACGCCCCGACTCTGTGAGTTTGCCAAGCGTATCGCAGTTGTTGAGTGCAAAAGAGTTGACACCTGAACAAGCACAGGCAAAGCCATCGTGGGTGCCGCCGGCAATGAGCGTGCCCATGTCGGCAAACAAACAGGTGGTGACGGCAGAACAACGAATGGCTAGTATAGATTCAAGGTCGCTGCAGGAGAAACAGAGCGTGGATAGTAATGAGCGGCAAACAAGTGGTACAGGCAGTAATGTTGTTGAAAGTAGTAAGCCGACTACACAAGATGGACATAGTGTAGAGAGCACACTATCACCAACACCGATGCCGCAAGCTCCTGATAGCGGTAAACCCTAGGTCACCCTATTAATTTTAATAAATTATTTTGCTATGGATTGGTAAATCCGTTTTGCTGTGCCTGGCCAGCCAAATGACTGGTTAATTATTTTATTCATTCCCCTATACATTATTCGCTTTTTTGCAAGCATTTTTGCCAAGGCCAGAGTAAAAGAGTTGCAGTCTTTCTTTGTCTTTTGTTCGAAAGCCGCAGCAAAGAATCCTAGAAATAAAATAAATCCTTTCAAGAGCAGGATGGAATTGGACCTACAGATTATTTCTTTCGACATTTTTGTAGAGCAGTGAATTTTCATTATTAGCAGCCACTTGGAAAAGGTTGAAGTTTACCAAGCAAAACATGGCAGCAGAAAGCACAATGCATTTGCCGTTGGACGTGTATGTGGAGGGGCAGGACTTGACGGGGCAGCGGTACAACGACTATTTGGTGCTGGAAAAGCTGGACAGCGGCGCAAGCAGCCACGCGTGGAGAGCCGAACATACAGCAACAAAGAGCCAAGTGGTGCTTAAATTCACGCGCCGGTCTCCCGTCAACAATGGCGCAAACAGCCACAGCGCCCGCGTGAAGCAAGAAGCAAAACTAATGGGCCTATTCCACCACCCGAACATTGCCCGCGTGCTAACCACCGCAGATCTTGCAGAGCACACCGAACTGGTCATAGCATTTGGCGGCTCGCAGTGTCTGCTCCACCATGTGCTGGACGCTGATTTTGTGGACGAAAGCAAAGCACGCGCGTTGTTTCGGCAAATAGTCAGCGCCGTCGGGTACATGCACGGCAACTGCATTGTGCACCGGTCGTTGTCGCTGGAGAAAATGATGGTCAACGAAGGACATGTGGTGATTACCAATATGCGGTTCGCTACGCCGTATCGGCAGTTTCGCGGGCTGACAACGTACCACGGGCATGCGTTTTACGCGTCGCCAGAAATGGTCAACGGCATGCCGTACACAGGGCCCGAGGTCGACATCTGGGCGCTTGGCGTGTGCTTGTACATTATGCTGTGTGCAAAAGTGCCGTTCCCCGGCAACTCGCTGCAAGAAATATACAGCAGCGTCATATCAGACATTCCAAATGTTCCCGGATATCTGACTGAAGAGGCTCAAGACCTGCTGTCCAAGATGCTACTGCGTGACCAAGATATGCGCATCTCGATGGATGATTTGATCGATCATCCGTGGATGAACATGGATTGCGACGGTGTGGTTGACTGCCACTTGCCTGAGCGTCCGTCTGTGGTCCACAGCCCACATATGCCGTCAATCAACCAGCTGAGTCTGTATAACATTGACTCTGCAGCCACAGTCAATATGCTGAGCGACGAAGGCAGCGTGCCAACAGCAGCCACGTGTGCGTATCATTTGCTAGAAGAGAAGCGACTGCGCAATGGCGGCGGGTCTAGGGCTGTCAACGAGGTGGTTGAAAGAGAAGATGCGGATAACGAGGTGCCGCTCATCGACCTGTCAGACTAGAAATTACTGAATAAACCATAAATAAACGCAACCGTAAACCAAACACAAATATTAGTCTAGCACAAACATGGGAGATTTAGCAGCTATAAACACATGGCGCACCAACTCGATGTTGGCCAGGGCCGGGTGGGATTCCGCAGAAGATCGGATAAAGTCACGCACATAGTCGCAGTACACTTGCTTCACAGCCAGACGCCGCACGCCAGGCAAGCACAAGAGCACATAACACATGGCTTGCAACGTCGGGATGCGCGCTGTGGGCCCGCCGCCCATGTGCATCTGCAGCTCGCGCACAGACGTTGAGACTGGCGCAGCTGGCGCCGCTATATCGCCCCACGGAGCATGCATTTTACTGTCCAGCACTTCTTCGCATGCATCGCCGGCAATGCGCTGCACGACCAGGCGGTGCAACGACGGGAGCTGGCCTACGAGCAGCAACAGCGCCAGCGCTGGCACATATGCGGCAAGACACAGCTCGGTCAGCTGCGACCACCGCACGGTCTCTGGCACCGACAGCGGAAACGCCTCGCAGTGTCGCAGCCATGCGCATGTCACATTGGAGTCCTCGCCAAGCAGCGTCTTGACAAAGCTTGTGAACCGGCCATGGCTTGACTTTTCGGCGCCCACTGTGTGCACATCAAACGTATCGAGTGTGCGCAGCAGCCGTGTATCGACATATCGCACATGTGCGTACGGCCCGGCAACAGCTAGTCGCCGCACCGGTGCGCCAATAAACATGCGCCATGCCTCGGCGTAAGTGAACGGCACTTTGCTTACGCTCAGAGAGTGTAGCTTTGGGAACACCAGTCGCCGCCGGTCGCGACCCATTGTTACATGCACGCTGCTCTTGGCGCGGTTGATGGAGCTGTAAAAATCGGCGGTGGTCACAACATCATCGCTGGCAAAGTCAATGCCCAGCGCAGTGAGGCTGGCAAACTCTAGCATGTCAGGCTCGCCTGCGCTGGCAAATGCCTCCCACGAGAAAAACGCTGGCGCGTCGTGCACGCGCAGCACCTGCAGCTGCTGTGCAGGGACAATGCCTGGCCCTGATGCTGCCAAGATATGTGCGTGAATGTGCAGCGTTGTCAGGCTGCTGGCTATCTGAGAGTCTGTCAACAGGGGGGTCGCCAGCGGAATGGTCAGCGTGTGCAGCTGCCTCAGGTACGCAACGGCCAGCGGCGACGCTAGTTGCCGGAACGCTGGACTGACGTTCCATGGCGCACATACCATAGACCGCACGTTTGGCGCATGCTGCGCAATACACTCGGCTGCCTGGGATGCGCCATTTCCTGTGTTGCTATCCAATGTGGAGACTGCCGCGGAGACTGCCGTGGATACTCCGATAAACTCCATAACCACAAGCGAAGTCACAGTGTTCAGCCGGCACCGTGCCAGCCTGGCATTGTCCATTGCTGCAACAAACCCCGTAAAGTCTGGCGCCGTGTCAAAGCTCTGCAGCCGTAGGCGGCTCACCGGAACCGATACACCATTTGTGTGCTGCTGGAGCAAATGTACCAGCTCGGCATTGGTCCGCCAAATGCATGTTCCAGGTCCTTTTTTACTGCTCAAATTGCCGTTGATGACAGGGCTCTTCCATGCAGTCCGGCGCTTACCGCCCCTGTTGTTGCTAGCCGGCTGTGGCGCTTCAGGTGTGGGCTGGCACTCGATTATCAGTATAGATTGCAGATGTGGCCGCACAAGCTCATGCCATGTGCGGCTCACCGATGCCAGCGCGACAAGCTGTGCCTGCGTGTGCAGCTGTGCTGACGAGCCAGTTGCCCCATAACACGCCACATTTACTATCCTTCCCACAATACGATTGTCAAAGTCGGCGATACTAACCATCACTGGCTTGCTTGTAATCCTCTTCTTCCCTCTGGGAAAAATAAAAAGGATAGAGATATGTTACTATATAGAAAAATTGACAAGAAAACAATTATACATTCTGGACAAGAAATAGATAAAGGAGAACAAGAGAAACATCCGTGTGATGTCTGGCTGGTCATTTCCGCGGTTCTGCGGGTTGACGTAGAGTTCAGTGCGCGAAACATTGGGGTTGTTTTCGGATAACATCAAAATAAATCTGATTTCTGTACTAATCACGCCTTTGTGTCTGTTTTGTCCCGTCTGAGCTCAGACACACGGGCCATGATCCGCCACCGGGTAAACTCGCTCCAATCGGTAACGTCTACAATGCAGTCGACATGACGTAGCTGGGCACACAGAATGGATACGTGTGCCTTGTATTCGACACGGTCGGCCACCGGTGCTTCGTCTGGCATCCACACGAGCACGACAACCTGCTTCTCTCCGCACAACCCACGCCGGAATCGAGCTGTGCGCACAACAATGTAGCGACACTCTGTTCGAGTCATTTGTGTGCACAGCTGGCAGATACTGCTCCGCTCTTGCACACTTTTAACCTCTATGGCCTTGTCTTCTATGGCTAAAATGGCTGCTTTTACAGTTTGCGTGTCAAACAGCGCCGTGTTTATCAGGCAAGCTGTTCCAGTTAGTTGGTAATCCCGAGCCTAAAAGTTTTCTTTTATTAGTAATTGAGCTGCCTGATTAATTATCCGTATCTGTTTACTACTTGCCTTTGCCGGGGTGCTCAGCGCATCAATGCGTGTAGAGTAGTCTGTTGTGTATTTTGTCGATAGTTGCATAGTTATGTTAATTACAGTTTAATAAAAGAACGGAAAAACAATGTTTCGCCTTACTGAGCTTTACGGTTTTTGTATTTCTTTTACTCGAACCACTCGCCTTTTCTGCTTTCTGTTGAATAAAAGCCTTGCTTTTTATGCTGGCTTGGTTTATTAAAAAGTTAAAGTCTCTCTTTTTGAAACAATTCCTTTAAAGCTGCAAGTCTTGGTTCTACTCTCCTGCGCCAAGACTAGACAAATCAAGCACATTGGCACAGTGAAAACACGTTGGGCGGTGTGGTTTGCTTTACCAGTTTGACAATACATGGGCATGTGTAAATTTCTTGCAATTGCTTGTTGCACTCGGCAATTGCAGAGTGGTCATTGCTAGCAAATTGAATACGCCGGGTTGACGGAACCAGCGAGCTGAGAGATGCAGCGTACGCAGACATTTTCTCTGGCGTATCTGCTCCCAATTCGTTGATTTCGTTTACTGGTGGCCGCCAATTAACGGTTACGTTATCAATTTTAGAGCTCGCACTTTTACTCAGCCCAATTGTTGTCGCAAAGCTGCTGGTACTGTACTCGAGATCAACTAGTGCTGGAAGAATAGCTCCAATCTGTGCAACATTACAAAGCTCAAGCTCTGTGTTTGCAACAACAAGCGTGTGCAAACTGTGTAATTGGCGCGGGTTTTTGCCAAGCGCCTCTAGTAACGGTTTTGCATTGACTTTATCAACACTCAGTTTTTCTAGTTTTGCACTAAAATTTAGCGCCATATCGACAAACAAGCATGCATGCTTGTCGGAAATGTCAATAGACGGTATTACCGCTGGCAAAAGATGACTAGTGGATGTTGGTGTGGTCATTAACGCTACTGATGTAAGGTTGGAATAAGTTTGTGTAAACAGCCTCAGAGACACGAATGACTCAACCTCCAGTTCATTAATTCCCAACCTTAGCGATTCAAGCGTGTTGTTTGCATCTTGCAGCAACACGTTGCTTGAAAACGGATACATGCCGGGAATTGAAAGATAGCGGAGCCGGGGAAACAAATCAGCTTCTAGAATATACTCACGGCTGCCAAATGCCACTGCGCTATATACAGCTATACGCAGCCATTCCACGCATGGGTACACCACCGGTCTCCCTTCAACATCCATTAGCATGCCACTGCATTGCGTAGACAAGAAAAAGGTAAGGTCTACTTTGCGTAGTGTAGCGCGAGTTTTGTGCAGCAGACTTGTGACACCGCGCTCGTTTAATAACAGCGCGTTTAGTGTAATGTTTGTTATTCCTTCAAACACGCTTAGTGACTCCATACATATGCTATTGTTGTAAACGTTGTAGCTAACGTTGTCAAGTGAAGTATTGTTTGCTAGCTTTTTCTGCTGGTAGTGCTGAACTATAGTATTGTATATTTTGCCTATAATGTGACAAACTGAACGAGATGGACGTGGCTGCTCGTTTACTGTAATTGCTTGAATGTTTGGAAATACTCTTAATATCAAATCTGCAAACTTGGACGCTTGTATCTCATGTGTCAATACATTATTTGTTTTATTGATTCCGTCAATGCAAATAGCGAGGTGTCGGGCATTGGCATACGGGGTTTGAGATTCCAAGAGTTTTAATATAGAACCGCTGGTAATTGACTCTAGCATAAACTCTACGCTAGCATACTGCACAAACCGATGTGAAGACGTGTCCTGTGTGTTTTGGCTAATGTAGTTACGGTTTGCATTATTTGCTGCAATCCCATCAGCACCGATTTTCAAGCGTATATGTCTACTCTGTAATATGTGAATCATGCGCATCCAGTTTTGGCATACTGCTGGAAACGGCTGCGCATTATTAACAGAAAAGTTATCTAGTTCAAACAAAAAAGTGTCGCTTGCATACCGAATAATTTGCTCAACAATGTTGGCTGGCCACACCGCTGGAGTGATTACACTGGTCATGACGTTAAATACTTTAATATAATACTTTTAAAGCCAATAAACAAGAGAATCAACATGATTGAGCTTGCGAAAATGATAATGACTGCAGCTTTGAAAAATGCACAAAGAAAAAATGTAATTGCCAAGCCCTTTTTCTTTAAGAATTATTGTTTCAAGCTTTTTCTTTGAATTTATTTTCTAATTCCTATAGAGAATTGTAATTCGGTGATTAACAGATTTTGTACGCTATATGATGTCTATCATAACAACACACGATGACAAGTTCCACGATATGAATCATACCCGCGCCGGAATATAAAAGACAAATGTTTGGTCTGTGTTTCTACGTTTAAACATTCTGTTTAAACACTCCTTTTTAACCATGCACGCAGACAACCACACTTTTATATTTGACGAGTCGCCAACAAGCAATGTCTTTGTATGCCCGGGCTGTAAAACCGAGTTTGAAGACGACGAAGAGTTGGTCCAACATATGCGTAAATGCTCTCTGAAATATCAACACTAGAATAAAAGTATTTCATTTAATATATTACAGCCGATTACTTTAATGGTCATGGGTTAGATTTAAACAACCACTGAAAATTGACAACTGCAAATATCAACATGGTATTTGCATCTATCGGACCAAAAGTATCCAGAATTTCTATGACGTTATTGTTTAGATATAGTTTCACTTTTTCATAAACAATTCATGCGCATTTCTGATAATATCATGTTTTGACGGCAATCTATAATATCCATAAACATAATAGTATTCTTATCACTGAAAATGTTGATCAAAAACATAAAATAATACACCCATTGTCAAAAATGACCAGGGTGTTTTAGTATAAAACAGGATTTGCAGTCTTCAACATTCAATTGCCAACTATTACAATTACACTTGACTACTTGCTTCATAATTTACAAAATGCACAATAAGGACAATAAACAGTATCGGTGCCTCATTTGTGCGTTCGTAACTGCCGATCATCTCACGCTCTACAGACATCGCTTCACTCACTCTATGCGTTAATGTGTTTACAATAATAGTAGATATGTGTGTGAAATAAATATAACAAGTTAACAAATTTAGTATCCGTTATAATTGTATAATAGTAGGTCATGTTTACAACTCATTATACATCTTGGGCATTTATTTAAATACAACAGCTATCTTGAGTATTTCAGTTTGGATAGAAATATCAGTAGTCAAACAAAGTTGGTAGATAAAGTAACATGTCTTATTCATGCGTGATCTGCAATGCCCAATTTAATGCTGAATCTGATTGGAAGCTCCATTACCAAGTAGTGCACTTGACGTTAGTAGCAGAAAGGTAAATTGAATATTTGGAATTGAATAGAATCAACTAATTGGTAAATTATCTAACATATGTGCCTTACCAATGTTAGTTTTGAACTTTTTGTAATAGAATTCTTCTCTTGCGCTTTCAACGCCCATATTAATAGCATTCATTTGCAAAATATATAATCATGCGCACTTTATAACCTAAAAGCTGATGTTATCCTGTAGATATTATCCATAAACGGAGAAAGATGACACTGAATCATCTGGTGAACTTTTCGTTTCAAGGTTGTTTTTGTTTATTCTTCTATTCACTCTTCAAACCTTCTGAAATGAAATATAGAATAGACAATGGGTTTTATTTTATAATCATGTGTTTGACGTTAATTCATTTTCTGATTGAAGTAATATGGAATACATGTAATAGCATAATTTGTAAAAGATACTGGCAATTAGAGTAATAGCTAATCCTGGTACAGCACAAATTGAACAGCTATTACAAATACACAAGCGCAATGACCATTTATTATATAATTAAAGAGTATTGTGCACATTCTCAATTGCCAATTAATAGACACGCAATGCTGAACAACGCAGTAAAGAGTCATTAATCGAATACTACAAATTACCAATAAAAATATCAACTATAAATATATAAAAGTAGGCCCGGTATACAACTACTATCCGCCATTTTCCAGTTTGAATAAAACTATCGCCAATTGAACAAAGTTTGTAACTAAAGCAATATGTCCAATAAATGCATAGTCTGCAATGCCCGATTTTATTATCATTGTGATATGAAACATCATTATAAATATGCTCACGGAATAGTTTTATAGTATATTAACTAAAATAACAATGTTTTGGCATTATTAATACAAGCTATATTATAAGATAGTACTTATTTATATTATATCAAGGTAATATTTAAAGTGGAATGGCATGGGATTGTACGCTTCTTCAAATATTATTTGCTATTTTGATATTATTGCAGCTTTATCGGCTCAAGGGCTATCTCTGCAACTACCTGTGTTATTGTTGTGGTTACTGCATTTGTGCCTTCATAGTGTTGCGGGAGCCTTGGTGTTGTATAATCATGTGAGATATGTATCATGTCACATGTATTATACATATATGACATCATATATTGGATTAGGTTTTCCCTGTGTCAGTACACGACTGACACCGCATATAAGGATATGTTGTCCGGTAGTATTTTGAGAGAAAAACTAACTTATTTTGAAGTAACAAATATTTTATTATACTACACTTGGCCGGGGAGCTGTCCCGCAGCTGGTGATTACTTGCTCACAGATGGATCAGTCTTGGAAATCATGGTTCTTTGGAAATTGATGTGTTTGTTATGACACCAGTTTTCGTCCAATTATGACGAGCATACAAGCAACTGCGAATGCTCGAAAAGGACAAGACGATAGCAACAATAGCAACATGAGCGGCAGCAAGGGCTGCCGCTGAACATTTAAATAAGCAAGGAATTAGTTAGAAGTTTTTAGATTCCTTGTTAACAAATTCTTATTATACTTTCCTGATAGCACTCTTATTGCTATCCTTGTTTGTGTAGTCTTTTCCCTGGTTGTTCCCGCACGATCACAACCAAATTGCAACAATAGCTTTGCTCTTATTTAGCGCTTTGCCTATAAACATAGCATCTACACTCACCTACTCGATCACCTGATCCGATATCCAATAATTGAAATGAACTACTTTGAATGCCAATTTAGCATTCACATTATCTTATTGTAATATGAAATAAATAAATAAGCAATGGATTGAATATAATTAGTGGCTGGAAAACGACCAGACTACAATTGTGTAATCATAGAGCATGCTACTTTCAGCACAACTCGAGCCTACGCAATTTGTGCAGCCAATTTGCCGTTATATGAGATCAATAATATTTTGTCAGCAAGAAACAAATACAAAATGAAGAAATAAAGTACCAATTGTGCGCAGTTGCTGTATGTAATGTATACAACTGTCACAAATATATATGCATATTATCTTTCAATCTATTTCATATACCACAGTTTCCGGTATGTTGAGATCATCACTTTTGTAATTGTATGACATATGTTGCATTATTTGTAAACTCCATTTCATTAGCCCTGGTTGAGTATAAATACAATATAAAATCACTTCTTGTTTTCTTTTGCTACTCTGTAACATCTAATCACCTTTATACCTTCATAATGGATTATAAATGTAAATATTGCGGAGAACGATTTTATTCGTTTAAGGAGCTTTCAGAGCATCGATCATATGAACACCCGACTCGGGGCCCTTATTAGATAATTGGTTGAAATAATAATTACTTCAAGGTCTTTCTAATGGTCACAATATAATTACTTTGTTTAATGAGTTAGATGTGTTTAACCTATACACTTCGTTTGTAAAATACCACATGTATCAATAACCAGGAACAATGAAATTGACTTTGTAATTTCAAATAAAAAAAAAAGAGAATAAAGCATGGCCCAGAACACAAGCTGGGTGATTTACTATGTTGCTAATATATTAACAGCATGATTGTATTGACTGTGGAGCTGAACCAGCTGTGACACCTGCAACACTAATACTGCTTTCATCAATGCAATGAATTAGAAACATAGTGATACCATTTGTATAAACTGTCATTGATTAAAACAATAGCAACTATTACATAATATATTTTTAATATGTACATTCACAATGCTTGGATATACAATGCCATTTTCCTATTTACAATTGTATAATAGTTAGCCAAGCCAACCACTCTCTAAAACTATAGGCATTTAGTATAAATACTTCAATATAACGTGCTACAGCGTGCTTTTTAAATTTAACAGTTTATTTGCAGTTTGTACCTAAATAAATATGAACCTTACATGCCCAATCTGCAAAGCAGATTTTGATGATATAGTCAAATTTAATCACCATGTTCATTTCAAGCACAGCCTCAGCAAGTAATATGTATTGTGATTGCCAAGTGGACAGAACCTAAGGTAGAATATAGAAAGTTTATTAGTGTTGGATACCGGATCAGGAGATCGTGTAGGGATATAGTCGGGATGTTGTTCTCATCAGAGTCTGTTTTCTTTTCTCTTCAGTTTAGTAATTATCACTCACATCGCAGAACAAAAATCGTCACAAAACAACATTAGCAAAGAACAGAACAGTAACAGCCACTTGCTGCTTTCCTCCTTTTTTGAAGTGTAGTGTGGCTGGCACTTTTGCCTCCTACACTAAGCTGCTCATTTCAGACCGCCACTCATTGCCAAGAAAGTTCAGCTCGGTCCCCAATGCCAGTCCAACACAACAGCTCACTGCCCGTGTGACTTATATCAAGTTTAATTAAGTTGTTATTTCACAACTATGTTTCACCTTATTTGCGTAATAGTCTCAACTGCTATCCAACCAAATGCATATATTTGCATCTGTGGATTATGCTTTCTATTGTCTATATAAGGCATGACATGATTTCTATTAAGTCAATAAAAGGCATTGCTATGTTCTCATTTGGAAATAACAGTATTGCCAAGAAAAGGTATAAAACAACAATGATTTCCCGTCGGCAAAATAAAATAGTTCATCATAATCAAACTAGCAAGATATTTACTACA
The DNA here is from genome assembly GCA_027577495.1 of Coemansia sp. RSA 720. Classification (NCBI taxonomy): domain Eukaryota; kingdom Fungi; phylum Kickxellomycota; class Kickxellomycetes; order Kickxellales; family Kickxellaceae; genus Coemansia; species Coemansia sp. RSA 720. The sequence goes on from JANBQV010000045.1 coordinate 73,171, forward strand.
ATGTATTCGAACACAGCTTCATTATTTTGGTGTGATATGTGTAATTATACCTGTGACACCATCGTAGAATTAAGGGACCATTATTCAAATTCTCATAAATTGTCGTAATTTGGTTGTCAGAAAAGTTGTATAAATAAAATTTTCTGGCATAATAGTACACATTGAATTCTGCCTTTTAAAAGAATTAGTTTTTATATACATTGGTAGTAATTCAAAGTTGGATAATTGTGTAACAATAGGGCATACCTATTCAATAGCATACATACCTACACAGCTTGTACAACGCAATTAAGCTTATTCTATTCTATTGTAATTCAATTCTCTTTTGGGATTGAATTATAGTAGTTCTGATTGTGCGCATCAGCAATATCCAATTGTGATATGACTCATACCCACTGCTTTATTTGATTTTACAATAAATATGTACTTGATCATTAGCATGTATATCAATACTCACAATACTGTATTGTAAAACACTAGTAACCAAATTAATAGACACTATATGTTGAAGCAATTTTAAGTATATATTTTACAGAACACTCCTCATTATATATTTCTAGGCGGTAACAGTATACACTTGATGTATTATTTTCAAATGGTTTATGAGTGTCCGTACTGTTTTAAAAACTTTAATAATATTATGTTACTAACAGTACATCTTATGGATATACACAGGGAGTTTACATATGATGCAAGTGCAATATATTAAAATTACCTTAATTGCCAGTTCCAAAATTTAAACACTACTGTCACATACCTAAGTCAGTTAACTGCTCAAGCGGGCCAATGAATGGATATTTCAATACTTCTTTAACAAGTATGCTCTATGGGCAGTCTGATTGGATCTTAAATAGATAACTAACTTAAACCATTGCAATTGCAAACCATTTCTTGCAGACTGCGAATAATTGTTGTATAACAGCCAGTGCCTATACAACGCCCTAATCTGTTAGGGCATAGTTTCCATCAGAGCTACTAGAGCTCTGTAGTTTTTAAAGGACATGCTGTCCTGAGTTTCTAATGAATTCTCTAACTTTTTAAAGTCTTATTTTCATGTAATAATAATGGACTACTCAGGAACTGGAAACATCAATACAGTGCCGTGCCTCATGAGATAGTACTAAGCGGTTATGACAAGCTTATTATATTGCTTATAATATAAATAAACATTAAACCATATAGATATTCGCACAATCAGTGACTCATAGTATTATAATTGCGCAATAATACAGTATGAAAACTACAATAACACACAAACATACACAGTTTGCACAAGGCCATTATGTTAATATGAATAATGGCTATTCAAACTTTGCGCATCCGCAACATCCAATTATGACATGACTCATATATACTGTTATATTCAATTTTACAATAACATTTTCTTGAGCATTAAAATGGATGTCAGTATTCAATATAAACTTATTATATTACACCAGTTGCCATAAAATATAAAGGTCATTCTAGTATGTATTTCATAGATCACTCCTCAATTTTTATATCTAAATAGTAACAGTATACACTCGATGTTTCCCATTCAAAAGGCATATCCATGTCCATACTGTCCTATAAGTTATGATGATTTTTCTGAACTAACAGATCATCTAATAGATATACACAAGGAGTTTTCACTACCACCGATGTATCATAAAAAACCGAAATGACCTTTATTGTCAGCTTCAAGAATTAAGCATAACACAATATATTGGTATAATATGTTTGTTAATGAATATAGCATACATCAATAAATTATACTAGATACTAATTGTATTAATACGAAATTAAACTTAAAAAGACTAATCGGTGGCCTGTTAATGACTGTTCTTTAGCGCTTAGTGATTATCTTATCAGGACCATAACAAAGCACAGTATACAAAATACAATGTTAATTATGTTCACTGTAACTCTAGCTTGCTGCTAGTATCAGGGTCTGACCGAACAATTGATTGCCCAATATTGATGTTTGCACATTGGGCTCTCGAAAATATTGGTTGGTTAGCTAGCCAAGCTAGAGTTCCTACAATGATATCTTTTGTGTATACTGAGTAATACTACATTTGCTCTAACTATGAATTGAGCTAACATTATGTGTATTAAAAATTTGCAATTGTAATATTGTTGGATACTGGATCAAAAGATTGCATAGGGATATAGTCGGGATGGCGTTCTCATCAGAGTCTGTTTGATATTCTCTTCAGTTTAGTAATTATCACTCACATCGCTTTATAAAATCGTCACAAAACAACAATATGAATCCTATTTAAAAAATCACTCTTGTACATAAGTGTTGGCTGTAGATAATTGTATAACAATTGTGTAATTATGGAGCATACATACATCAGAACAGTACATGTTGACAGTGCACGATGCAATTGTAGTTATGAAAATTCAATTGGTGTATATGGCAAAATGTTTCATAATTAAAATAAAATAATGTGGAGCCAATTGTGCTTGTTGGAAACATCCATTATCAGCAAGACTCACTTGTTTTGTTGACCATCTTTGTACAATTAGATATTTATTGTACACATACACACATTCTGATATTTAACCATTTTAATAATACAAAGTGCTGAAATTACGAGCATTTAACATAAAGGCTCTGTTTAGTATATATTCCAAGTATGACGCTTTTAATATATTGCTGAACCTCAACAGTTTAAATTATATTAATTGCCATCAAATGTCTTTCAAGTGTCCATTTTGTAGGCTCCACTGTGAAACTTACCAGAATATGCTGAATCATTGTTGGGAATTTCACAAGAGATATCCTCCAACTGGAAATTATACCTGAAGAGTTTGTTAATGGCAATATATTGTTTTCCAGATAATTTAATAAATTATTCATTATTCTAGCTAAGATTAATATTGTAACTTGGGTATATACAACGCGCATCAACTTTGTGAAAAGTTCTGATAGCACCTTTCAACTGAGACGCAGCACATTAATATATTTCTATAAACAGTAACCAAAAATCAAATATTGTTAAAGTGTATTTAATTATAATTGTTGGATGGGAATAATCAATTGAGAGAAGAATATGATTAGCAACTACAACAGTACATATGGCAACTATGATTGTGTATATGCCATTTACATTTATGATGTACTCAATTAACCTGCCGTTCAACATGAATGCTTATTGTGTAGAGATAGTAATGGGTAATTTACTGAACAAACAGCTTAATGCTAGCAAGGAATATTAGCACGCCAATTGTATAATATGGTATGCACGTTCAAGTAGACAACAAACTTCTCCATATTGTACACTGCAATTGCCGCTATAAATGTAACGGCATATTGGAAAAATTGTGGTCCAAATCTACATTGTCATTATTGTATAAATCTGGCGGCTATAAAATATAAACATAATACTGAAAGACTCCATTATGTGTATATACTAATAACGGCAATTTACTAAGCAAAACCCGTTTATACTATTATAACTATAAAATGAATTATAAGTGTCCTTATTGTTGGGACCTATTTGAATCATATAAGATCCTTTCTAAACATTGTAAATATGCACACGGAATTATTCTTCCCCATTAAAGCTATATTCAGTAATATGTATACTTGCTAGTTTATTGTTTTACACTCAGTACAAACTACCTCTAGTATACTATTATTTTTTATTTATTGTGTGTGAGAAGGTTTGTATCTATCACATAGGATCTATATTAGGTTTTCCTTTTCTGGTACTAAAGTATGCTAAAGCACAGAGGCACCTAGTCCAAATGTCATACTTTCTCAATTATATATACTAATAGTAAAGAATATTGAACTCAGAGTGATCTGTACGTGGTCAATAGTTTACAAGAGACATAGAATGCTCGGAATTATAAAATTTATTATATTCGAAATTGTAAAAAAAGTTGCGGTTGAACGTACAGAATTCATTTTGAATATGCAATTATCATAATAACTATCAGTTACACATAATGGAAATATTGTTTGCTTTTCCAAAAATTTATATAAGAAGCTGTCACTGGAGACTTGTGAGTTCTTGTTTTATTTGCTTGTTGTATTTCTTTCACAACTTTATTAAACGCTGTGCAGTATCAAATTGCTGACTTCAGAGTATTATAACTGTGAACCCGGCATTATACTTACAATATATGGATCCAATTAAAGATAGAATGTGCCCTATATGTGAGATATGGTTTTCTCAGAAAGATATGCGCTGGCATTGGGATAACGTTCATAACCTTTAAATGTTAGCTTCAATGCTATATAGCAATATAGTACTAAATATTCAGCATACTTAACTCACAAATGTTCTATTGGTTATTCACTGTTTTAATAATCATTTTCCAAGTAAATTACAAGAAACTTTTACACATATATTACCAAATAAAGGCAGGATAAAATAGGTATAAATTTGAAAAGTTATACAATAATTATACAATTGCTTTTGACAATTGTGTTGAGTATGTAAAAATTATTATATACGACAATTGTGGTATTATAATTACACAATGCTTATTATAAAACATGGATAGCTCATGTTGCGCTATATAAAGGCATAGATATGACTCTTCTAATAAAGCGCAGACTTGTAACCTGTATTAGACATTATTATTGCTAACAATAAATAGCCACAATATTATTTAATTCAATGCCTCTTTCAAGTGATGTTGGTTTCTTTAGATTAAATTCTGCTAATTATACTTGCCTTCTGTGCTACGAAAAGTTTGAACTAATGGATGATCTGCGTGAACATCAACGAATTTACCATTGGATAACATAGTTGCTTTTATATAATTGTTGTTTTCTAAACAGATAGTGTGAGCATTATTCTATTAAAATGAATTCATTTGAAAATTTATATAGTTGAAAGATAGTCGCTATACTGTTACTTTGTTGTTTACTGAAAACTCATGAGCAGAAATAATAGATGACAATCCTGCTACTAATATGTTCCATGTGTTTTATGGTTAGTGTGCCCTATGCGTACAAAAGCATACTCAAACACAATATTACACGCTATTTATGTACAATATTGCTCCAAACAAGTATGCAGCAAGTGCGATATAATGTGTACAATTGAGCCCTCATTATAATATGAAATCGTGGAATACGTAGAGCAAATTTGTTTTATATGCTGACAGTTGTTCTACCTTGTTTACTGGCGTATATATACACGACATATTATTCCAATTTTACAAATCAGTAGAACTATTAGTGAACAGAATCGTAATATAATGTGCAAGGTATTGAAGGAACCTGGAATTCAAATGTACAAAAATTGCCCAAAATGTGCAAAGGCGTTTGCCTCTTGGGATAAACTGTTACACCACGTCCAATATGACCACAATGATATATTGGAAAATATAGGTTAGCATAGTATCATTAGTCGTCATCAGCGTTATATTTAACAAATATACCTTGTAAGATGCATATTTGGAATAAGCATTGTTGTGCGAGCAATCGGAACAAAAAATGTTGCCCAATTTGCAATACAGACAGTTTCAGTGTTGTTGATCTATTCTTTTAACTAATGAATATAGCTAGTTGAATTACCACAACATATTGCTTATGAATATAATTAGAATAATTAAATTCCGACTCGCGCACATGGTTATAAATTCATTGGTTTCTCTTGTTAACACCTCTTATCAGCACTGCAGTGACTTGCGGGAGTTGTATTCTATATCCACATGTGTTTTACAACGGGCCGCACGGCAATATGCTTAATGCTGACACAGTTTCTTGTTATCTTCTGCATGCTGAGCAATATTCAAGTTGCGCATCTCTCAGTGGGCAAAAACCATATTTATACAATAATGCGGTATCACATATGCACGGTTGTTACAATTAAAGTTTATTATACAATAGTACAATACACAGCTTCGTTTATCCCAAGTAAACAATTGTGTAAATGTATTCTCAACTTTGCTGTCTTGTACGTCAGGCAGGCGTATATATAGCTGTTGGCCTGCGTTCTCACTTTTTGACGAGCCAACTCACTCTGGTTTTATACTTTGAATATCTATAAATTATGGAATCGCTTAACAAAATACGCGATTATAAAAATCAAACTTATAAATGCGAATTTTGTGGAAAAGTGTTTTACACTTGGGGTGAAATAACTATTCATATGCAGGATAGTCATTAATTGAAGTTTTTGTTTTCAGATAATAGAACTTTAAAACTATTACCCGTTAGATACACACTCGAGCATTAATGTTGATTGGATACGTTTGACAGATGCAAGTCCTTTTTGACGCGACTTGGAGTATACATTATTTTATTGTTGGGCAATTGCCAACTTTACTTTTTGTATTACAACTCATAATATTATTTATATTTATTTAAAAATATGGCTGTCGTTTATTTCTCGCCAGAAAACATACGCTACTATTGTCAGCGGTGCGTGATTTATTTTTCAGATTTGGAGACGGCCAAGAAACACCCTCACGGCTATGATGCTGACTATGGAACGAGCAGCTCTGGTGAAGATTAACGCGTGTTATTTTGGAACGTAGTGTGAAATACATTATTCAATTAGGGTTGGTCATAATGTTGAAATAAATTACAATTGTATTGCCTTATGGCTATTGTACAATAACCACTTGGTATTTATGTTTTTGTAATTGGCGTGTGTGGTAAAGTGTCAACTCGGTCATGGAGCATACTATATAATATTGGCAATTAATTAAAGGCTGTTATTTGACCAACGTAATATTTTAATTATCAATTGTCATATTGTAAATAGTTGTCATAACAAACTTGCTATATTGGGGCGCCTTTGAGAAAAAGACACTCTAGTCGAGTAGCATACGCTATAAATGGCACTTGCAGTATGTACTCGCGCAGGTTATCCTCATAGCAAGCACGCATGCTTGGTGGAATAGCAGCGTAGGTGAAATTAGGGAGCGCAATTGCTAACAGCATAGCGGTCAAGGCCAGCGTATTCTCGGCCACTGCATCGGCGTTGACAACTTGCCACATTTTCAGCCAACTTTGGTTAACACTGCACGTATAGTTGACTAGTTCACGGTTGTCGAGAAGGACAAGGGCATTTTCAAGTCCCGAATATCCGCAGTGTAAATCTGTGAGTGCAGGCAGCTGGCATATAAGCTCAAGCAATTTGTCAAATTGCAGTGAAATATGCGGAATTACAAGCATGTGCAAAGTTTTGGCGCATGAAATGGTGGGCAAGCAAGCCATCAGCGACTCTCGAATACCGGGCTCATCCACCAGAACCTTTAGCGTCTGCAGCACGGGTGTGGTGGCAAGCCAGTTTTGCAACATGTCCGCTGGCAGCTCAAGTTTGTCTACCAAGCGAGCGTCGGAGTCCTTGCTAAGAGAAAGATGCTGCAAAGTCTCGCACATTCGGGTTTTTGAAAACATGCCGTGACGTTTGAGTGATTTGAACGATTTTAAATCAATGAACATGTTTATCGATTTGATTATATCTCGGTTGCCACGGAATATAGTGTCATCGTCAAACGGGTACATTTGGTTGTGCGAAAAGTGACAGAGCTTTGGAAAAAATGCAATATTATTTGGAGTCTTCCAATGAAAGCTGTCTAAATCAGCACTTTCAATCTCAATGTGTAGGTGTGTGAGCTGAGAATACACAACCTTTGAGTTGTCGAGTTTTTGAACAAGCCGGTTGTAATTTATAATGGTGCCAGAGCTTAGGCGCAGGGTCTGCAGCGTATGCGCGTGCGTGTAAAACAGCGCGTAAGACTCTTCGCCAAAGTTCATCCAGTCGTATGTCAGGTTGGTTAGCTCAGTGTGCTGGTCGGCAAGGATTCCGTGCCACTGTGGGTTGCCCCATCCGTGGTACTCGGCCGAGCGCAGCTGAGAACACAGATTGTTTAGCACGCGGCTGCAGTGCTTGAACTTGTGTGGAACAGCCATGTATCCGAATGAATATACGGTCGCCTGAATGCTATGCGCATGCGGCACCATGTTCCGCACTCTGTGCGTAAACTCTTCAATATCATGCATGGTCTGGCTTGAACTCTCCACTTGTTTCGTAAATGGCGCCGAAAAGAACACACGCACATGCCGAGCTCGTGGAAACGTCAGGTTTGGATAAAGTTGATTGAGCATTTCCAAGGCTGCGCCCGAGAATACATTCGTCCAGGAAAGAAACAGCGTTACGGTTTTGACGTAGCTGTTGGTTTTCTTGGACAGCTGCTGGCGGCAAAAGTTGTACTCCATGTGCCGAATGCTGGGCTCGTTGTCTTGGCACATTATTTCTATGTTTTGGTACAAGTGCTCCTGCGTGATTGTGCGCCAGCGCTGGCTGACTCCAAGCAGCGGCTGCCGGTCATAGTTGCCTTTTCCGCGTCTGCATCGTGTGCTGCTGTAGCTTCTGCTGTATTGGTCTCGATGACTGCTTCCAACAAAACAGCATATCGACTCTATGATATGCCCGGGCAGATTTTGGAACGCTGGCGTTTCTCCCATTCCACGCTGCGCATATGGCTATTACAAGTTTATAGTCGAGTTTGGCTGTTGTATAGTTGTAGGAAATAATAGACAACTCTATAAATAGCAAAAAAAGAATAGAAAGAGGGGGAACTCTGGAAGGAAAAAGTTGGAAAGCTGTAGTTTTCTTAAAGACGAACATCTGAGAACCCAGGAATGGAAGTCATAAAACTCCCCTTTTCATTCTCCGCCCAATGGACAATTTCCTTTACCTCTATCTGTCAGACCTGACGCATCCAAGCAGCTGACGTGACTTTACTCTCTACCCTGCCGCAAATCTGTTTAAAAGAAATTAATGCCCACGCTTATCGGCATTATAAAAGTATGAATTTATCAACTGCCTAAATGATAAAAGAAAAATTGGCGGGACACAAAGTGAAAATAGTAATAAAATATTGCTAATGCGGTCCACGCACTTAAAGAATCATATGAAATGCAAAAAGGCCCACTTAGAACTGAACCGGGTATGCTGACGGCCGGTGAGGATCATTGGGGTCAGCCATCTGCGGGTCAAAGTGCTCAGGCTTCTCCTCCTTTTCAAAGCGGCCAAAGAACCACCACCTGCGCACACGGTTGCTTGCAAGTCTCTCCTTGATTTTCTTGTGAATAAAGTAGCCCAGCAGTGCCAACAGTGCCAGCAGACCCAGGAGAATACCAATGATGGCGCCGGTAGACAGACCGCCCTTTTCCTCGGACTTCTCCTCGCCGGTCATTGTCGTGTTGAGGTGGTACAGGTCGCCACCGTACACAAGCACGTTTTCAACATTCTTGTTGCCCGGAATGGTCATAGAATAGTTGGCATCCATGTTCTCGGTATACTCGGCAATACGTGTATGGAAAACCGGTGCCTTCTTTCCAATAACGCTCATTGCCCAGTGAACATAGTTCTGCATTACAATGTAATAATTGTAAATATTGTTGCCATTGCAGAAATTCCCTTGGCCGTAAACGGCGCTATGGCTGTAAATGGCAGCAATAGCAGCGTTGGGGTCAATGACGCCATACATTGAAGCATACGGGATTGAGCACGTTGCATTCATGATGGATGTAGTTGTAAGCTGATTGCAGATCAGATCGTTCTGGTTGTACATAAACAGTGTGTTAGCCTTGGCGCAATCCGTCATGTCCAGGTTGGAGTTGTATGTGGTTAGCGCTGGCTGGTTCCATGCACCACCAGCCGCATTGCTCAAGCTGCGGCGGACAAAGTACATGTTGGCCCAGTCTGCTCTCCACGACGCAATGTAATTGACAAACTCGTCGCCATTGCTGTCAAACTGGAGAATTGCAATATTGTTGGCATACGACGCAGGGTCGTAATTAGGGTTGGGCGTGACTTGAGACGCCTTGAACCGGCCATAAGAGCTAGTCAGCCCGCCAGAAATTATTACCTCGTATGATGTTGTCATATTCACCGTCTTGGCAGTGTCGTCGGTAAAGTCCAAGCATGCAGCTGACACAAAGCCAAACGTGCTATACATTAGCGCAACTTCGCACGAGGTCTGCTCGCCGTTCTTTAGCAGCACCGCGCCCTTGAACGCCTGCAAGTCTTCGGTTCCATTGCGCCTAAACAGAGTAGGCGTCGACAGCTCTCCCGGAGAGCTGGCAAATACAGTTGACAGTCCGGCTGCCAGTGTTAGCAGAGAATTACCAAGCCTCATTCTTTGATATCGTTGGAGGGCAAATTCTGCTTATACTAGATGGATAATATAAAAATGGATAATTGTACAGGCCCTCGTAGAGAATAAGGTATAAAAATATGTTGTAAAAGAAGAAAGACGACTTGACCGAAGAGGTAAAAACTAGCAAGCGTATTTGGGCTCTGCGGGATGGTGTAAAAGAAAGACCAGTCTTTTTTGCAGGAAATAATTAAAAGAAACTCAAAAGGACGACTCGCTTTATTCCTTTTGCTTGCTGGGCCAGCTTGTCAAGAAAGAAAGAAAAGACTTTGGCGCTTGCTAAAAGAAAGAAATTGGCCCATAGGTTTTCTTTTACTTGAATAGCAGCGCAGCGTAAAAGAAGAAAAGGATGCTAAAAGGAAAAGCAAGCCTTGGCTTGTGGTAAAAGAAAAAAACGTGATATTGTACCAATTGTTAACGTGAAGCCAAGACAGCCGTTTTAATAATGTGCATAAAGTTTATTGATGTAACATGAGAAATATTCCTACCGGCCAAATAGTTTGCCAAATGTTTTGCCAAACCATCCGCGTGTAGACTGATGTGGACTGTCATATCCATTCTGGTCATCACCAAAATAATCATCATACTTTGAGTACTCGTTGCGCCGATTCTCGCCAAAGTCACTAATCTGACTTGTATTCATGCTCCACGTAGTATTTCGAGCGGGTGTTGGCCAGTAGCTTCTTGAAGTTGTACCAGTGGCGTTGGTCTTGGGGCGAGTCGATTTGAGGTTATTGCTGTACATGTTGTTGGTATAGCGTGGACTTACTCTGTACCTGCTGTTGTTGGTATTCATGGTGAAACGGGGATCATCGACACCTCTGCCATATCCACTTTTTCCAATGTTGCCTGCTATACCAGTGTAGCCCGCTCCAGGATTGTAGTTTGAATTTCCAGAGTATCCTGAATATCCGCGGTATGAGCCCTGCGAGGCATAGGACGGTTGTCTGTCAGTGAAATAATTTGCAGAATTGTCTTCCGCTTGTCTCTTCTTTCTCCACCGATAGAACAAGTAGCCCAAGACAATCATAATTATCAGCACAATTACAAGGATAGCAATTAATGCTGGCAACGACAGTGGTAGTCCAGGTATTACCTCATCTGAGCCGTTGTCATCGTCAGTACCACTAGTTTCACCATCAGAGGATGACTCGTCTTGAGAGCTGCTTGATGGTTCGGTAGTTGACTCTGTACTGCTTGGCTTGACGTCATTGGATGGCATGACAGTAGATATAATGGTTGTGGGTACATACTCAACCGACGTCATTACTAATGTAGTGGTATATGATTCGTTGTTGGCAACCGTTATGGTCGACAAAACAACTTCACCGCTAACTGTATCGGTGACTGTAATCTCTTCAGTTATAGATTCAATAATTGGTGCTGGAGTGTCTTGCAAAGAACAAACTTCCGAGACAGTTTCTGTAACCGTTAGAATTTCTGGTTCAACTGATTCGTTGCTAGGAGCAGCGTCAATACTTTCAGTTACAGTTTCAACTATTGTAACTGTTTCTGTTACCGACGACACTTCAGTTGTTGGCAATATCGATGTCACTGATTGTAAGCTGGTGATGAATGAACTTGCAGTGTTTGTGATGCTTTCAGTCATGGTTATTGGAACACTTGTTGTGATTACTTCAGTAGTTGTAATTACTTCTGTTGTTGTAATGGTTTCGGTGGATGTTTGGACAGTAGTTGAGGTGACAGAGTCTGTAATCATTTCAGTGGCTGTTGCAGTGTTGATTTCACTGACTGTAACCATCTCAGTGGCTATCTCAGTAGATATAACTGTTATTTGGTTCTCACCTCCGCCGTCACCTGGCTCAGTAACAGTCTTGGTAACAGTTTTTGTAGTTACTTCAGGATCCGGATCATTGTCGTTATTGTTATCACCATTATTGTTTGCTCTGGTGGAGCTACTGCTGGTGGTACTGCTACTACTGGTGCTGCTGGTGGTGTTATCACCTGCATTGCCTCCTTCGCCATCTGACCCAACCACAACTTCACCAGCTTTCTTCAGCGAAATAATTACTTGTCCGTCATTTTCAGAAGTGGCAGGAGGGGTAACTGTGTAATCAGCCATGTTTGTTACAGCATATCCATCTGGTCTCCTGTTTAGTCGCATCACAGTCGAACCAGTTTCCTTTTCTAGCCACGGAATATAGTTTTTAAATAAAATATAGTAGCTAGTTACGGTGTCTGAGCTGCACAATCCGTCTTTATCAGACATTGCGCTATAACTGTACAGGCCAAGTGGAGCAGCGCCCTGATCATCATAACCCATGGCTATTTTAAACGGCAGTACACAATCAGAATTGTATAATGAGGAATGGGTTGCCGAGTTGCACATTATGTCGGCCGAATCTTGACTATACAAAGTAGAAGCTTTAGAACACTTGGAATCTTCACTAACTGCACCAGCTGATTTAATAAGCGGAGTGTTCCACGCAGAGTTGTCAGCTGTCAGAGATAAATGAACAAGCGCTGTGGACGGCCATTCGATAGGCCAATCACCAACTACAGCACTAGTCAGCTCGGTTTTAGCAAACTGAATGTAAGCAATGTTATTTGCAAAGGTTTCACTGTCATAGTCAGGATGAGCTTCGGCTTTTATTACCGACACTGTAATAGGTGATGATGCGCCAGGTGAAGAGAACGTAGCTTTGTAAGTTCCAACCTGTGAACCATTTGGATTATCCAAGCATGATGCAGCAACAAATGCGTATTGGTCATTTACTGGCACTACACCACACACAGATTGTGTGTCACCATTCATAAGTACGCCATATGGTAGGCCAGCAACCATTTCATCAACACCAGCTCGTTTCTGAAACTGCAGCATGCTTGAGCTGTTGGTTGAAAGTGAGCGTACCTGTCCGGCAGATATGCCCAATAGCACCAGCTGCCCAAGGTGTAAGAATTTCATTAACAGCCTGCTGCTATTATAAAACGTAATAAACTAAAAAGCTGCTGGGTGAATAATACACGATAGGGTAGTAGTTTGATATACGTAATAATATCTATAAAATGGCAAGCACAAAAGTAAAATATTAAACTCGCTGGCTTCGCGCTGTTAACCAGGTAAAACTGCAGCTTTTTTTGTCCTGCGGACCGGATGGTGTGGGCAAAGAGAAAAACTAATAAGGCTTAAAAGGGTTGTGAACAAAAGGTAAAAGGGAGTATTTCGCTGCACTTTCTGCCTTTTATGAAAAGGAGACTTTAAACAAGAGCCAGCACAATACCCAAGACAAAGCCCAAGCCCGCTAGGTCGGTGCACTATAGAAGCAGAGGCATTTTATAAGAGCAACTAGGCTGTTTATAAATTTATTTAGCACCCTGCTCGTATATTTATCTTTTGCCAGCGTATCCAAAATATCATGTTCATATATAGTCATTTTCACCGCTGGTGTCATCTGCTGAGAAAACTTTGTTATTTTGCTAGATAAACTAAAATAGACACTACTGTTATCTGTTTCGGTCTTTATTACCCTAGTTCATGTATTAAAACATGATAATTGTAGTGCTAGTGGTGTTGATTCTACCTCACAATATCCAAATTTTACAACATTTTTAACTCTTGAAATTGCTTGCTGCTACCATGTTGGTTATCAATAAAAATTACGGGGTTCAAGTTGGGGACTGCGTGGTGTTGGATTTGTGTTTTTCTGTTAAAGATAGTATTGGACAAATTGGCAATATGTACCTTGGAATTGTCATGAAGAATAGTTGGCCCGATTATTAGAATTATTATGAATCACGTATTCTTATTTACCTTGGACTTTATGCATTTGTCTCGATAATATATTAAACTCGCGGCATGGCTGACAAACTTTAATTGATATCTAACAAGTTTTACGTTTGCAGATAGATACAGTGGTTATTTATCCTTTACATTGAAAATGTATGCTGTTCACTGGGTAAAATCCCGTCTTTAAATAACCCATACCTTGATGCAGACATATTCTGCAGGCTAATGGATATACAGTTATAACTTGCCGCATATAACTTTATAATATTACGCATTCGAATATACCTCTTGATTTACTTGAAATTGTATATCGTTTGGGCAGTCTAGTTATATCATTTGGCACCCAAGCCTAATTGACATTACATACTCTCTCGGAATGTATGTGCTAAACAAAAGTTGTCTTATTGTAGCTCGTGCACGCAGCTTGCATAGTAATAGAATAATTATGATTTTCAGAAAGGGTCTTCTGAACAATCCTCTATTTAAATTATTTTGCTCAAATTCAAAACTGTCTTCCGACTGTGCCCTGTCATTTTAAGGCCAGTTCTACATTAAAAATGTAATCAAATACAAGAGAAAAGTCAGACAACACGTTTTGCGATCTATGTCTAATTACAGCATAGCCATGTTTCTATTGTGACAAAATACTAACTAGTGAAGATTTTGTGATTTCGTTTTAAAAAATGTTTCAAAAAATCATGAGTCAAAAATATCTGATCATGAATATCTTGGCCACAAACAAGCTACAGTCTTTTAGATTAGTTAAAATAAACGGTTAACGGTGGTATATGTAAATAATTAAGAGCAAATGTAAAAATAAAACTACTCATTGTGCACAAACATTATAATACTGTGCATATTGCGTTTATTGATGAAACAGAAAATAAAGAAATATTCCTACCGGCCAATCAGTTTGCCAAATGTTTTGCCAAACCATCCGCGTGTAGACTGATGTGGACTGTCATATCCATTCTGATTGTCACCAAAGTAGTTGTCATACTTTGAGTACTCATTGCGCCGATTCTCGCCATAGTCATTAATCTGACTTGTATTCATGCTCCACGTAGTGTTTTGAGCGGGTGTTGGCCAGTAGCTTCTTGAAGTTGTACCAGTGGCGTTGGTCTTGGGGCGAGTTGGCTTGGGATTATTCTTGTATGTATTGTTAGTATAACTTGGGCATACTCTGTACCTGCTGTTGTTGGTATTCATGGTGAAACGGGGATCATCGACACCTTTGCCATATCCACTTTTTCCAATGTTGCCTGCTATACCAGCGTAGCCTCCTCCAGGATTGTAGTTTGAATTTCCAGAGTATCCTGAATATCCGCGGTATGAGCCCTGTGAGGCATATGGGGGCTGTCTGTCAGAGAAATAGGCTGCGGCATTGTCTTCCGCTTGTCTCTTCTTTCTCCGCCGATAGAACAAGTAGCCCAAGACAATCATGATAATTAGCACAACTACAAGGATAGCAATTATTGCTGGCAACGACAGTGGTAGTCCAGGTATTACCTCATCTGAGCCGTTGTCATCATCAGTACCACTAGTTTCACCATCAGAGGATGACTCGTCTTGAGAGCTGCTTGATGGTTCGGTAGTTGACTCTGTACTGCTTGGCTTGACGTCATTGGATGGCATGACAGTAGATATAATGGTTGTGGGTACATACTCAACCGACGTCATTACTAATGTAGTGGTATATGATTCGTTGTTGGCAACCGTTATGGTCGACAAAACAACTTCACCGCTAACTGTATCGGTGACTGTAATCTCTTCAGTTATAGATTCAATAATTGGTGCTGGAGTGTCTTGCAAAGAACAAACTTCCGAGACAGTTTCTGTAACCGTTAGTATTTCTGGTTCAACTGATTCGTTGCTAGGAGCAGCGTCAATACTTTCAGTTACAGTTTCAACTATTGTAACTGTTTCTGTTACCGACGATACTTCAGTTGTTGGCAATATCGATGTCACTGATTGTAAGCTGGTGATGAATGAACTTGCAGTGTTTGTGATGCTTTCAGTCATGGTTATTGGAACACTTGTTGTGATTACTTCAGTAGTTGTAATTACTTCTGTTGTCGTAATGGTTTCGGTGGATGTTTGGACAGTAGTTGAGGTGACAGAGTCTGTAATCATTTCAGTGGCTGTCGCAGTGTTGATTTCACTGACTGTAACCATCTCAGTGGCTATCTCAGTAGATATAACTGTTATTTGGTCCCCACCTCCGCCACCACCGCCATCTGGCTCTGTAACAGTCTTGGTAACAGTTTTTGTAGCTACTTCAGGATCCAGATCATTGTCGTTATTGTTATCGCCATTATCGTTTGCCCTGGTGGAGCTATTGCTGGTGGTACTGCTGGTGGTATTGTCACCTGCATTGCCTCCTTCTCCATCTGACCCAACCACAACTTCACCAGCTTTCTTCAGCGAAACAATTACTTTTCCGCCATTTTTAGATTCGGCAGGAGGGGTAATTGAGTAATCAGCCTTGTTCAGCGTAGCATATCCATTTGGATCCCTGCTTAGTCGCTCCACAGTCGAACCAGTTTCCTTTTCTAGCCATGCAATATAATTTTTAAATATAGTATAGTAGCTAGTCACTGTGTCCGAGCTGCACAATCCGTCTTTATCAGACATTGCGCTATAACTGTACAGGCCAAGTGGAGCACCGCCCTGATCATCAAAACCCACGACTATTTTATATGGTAGTACACAGTCAGAATTGTATAATGAGGAATGGGTTGCCGAGTTACATACTATGTCATCTGAACTTTGACTATACAAAGTGGAAGCATCTGAACATTTAGTATCTTTACCAACTGGACCAGCTGTTTTAATAAGCGGAGTGTTCCACGCAGAGTTGTCAGCTGTCAGAGATAAATGAACAAGTGCTGTAGAAGGCCATTCAATAGGCCAACTGCTAACTACAGCACTGGTTAGCTCAGTTTTAGCAAACTGAATATAAGCAATGTTATTTGCAAATGTCTCACTGTCATAATCAGGATGAGCTTCGGCCTTTGTTACCGTTACTGTAATAGGTGATGATGCGCCAGGTGAAGAGAACGTAGCTTTGTAACTTCCAGTTGGTGAATCATTGGAGTAGTCCAAGCATGATGCAGCAACAAATGCGTATTGGTCATTTACTGGCACTACACCACACACAGATTGTGTATCACCATTCATAAGTACGCCATATGGTAGGCCAGCAACCATTTCATCAACACCAGCTCGTTTCTGAAACTGCAGCATGCTTGAGCTGTTGGTTGAAAGTGAGCGTACCTGTCCGGCAGATATGCCCAATAGCACCAGCTGCCCAAGGTGTAAGAATTTCATTAACAGCCTGCTGCTATTATAAAACGTAATAAATTAAAAAGCTATTTGGCTGAATATACACAGTATGTAAGTAATACAATATACGTAATAATAATTATAAAATAGGGAGCACAAAAGTAAAATATTAAACGCACTTGTACCGCGCTATTAACAGAACAAACTGTAGCTTATTTGTTCCGCAGACTGGATGGTGTGGGCAAAGAAAAATTAATAAGGCTTAAAGGCTTGCGAACAAAAGGTAAAAGAGGATATGTACTACATCCCAGCCTTTGATAAAAAAGGGAGACTTTAAACAAGAGCCAGCACGACACCCGAGACAAAGCCCAAGCATGCTATGTAGGTGCACCATAGAAGTAGCAGTATTTTATAAGAGCAGCGAGGCTGTTTATTAATTAATCTAGCACCTTGCTCGTATGATTTACTAATTACCAGCTTAATCAAATTTATATATTCCAGCACAATTTGCTATGATACTGCCGCATGCATTGCAACTTTTACTGTACACGTAGGCATAGCACAAAATTGCTAAAATGAGTAAAAGCAAGTCAAGAGCAACAAGCCAAATTAATAGCTTGCTTGACATATTGCAATTATAATGGCTAGTTACCAGCCTGGATTATATATATATATATATTGTTTTAAATTAGCATTGCCCAAGTTAGTTTGAAAAGTAATTTTAGTTACGGACACATTCCACTGGAATTCTGGCCCAGAGATATAACTACAATAAACAACGTAGTATTTTTTGATTCAGCTGTCTTGTCTGAAATTAAGCTTTTAATTATCTGCGTTAACAAACTTGGCCTGTGGAAATATTCAGTTGGCTATAATTTATTGAAACAAAATGATAATAAAGTTTATATTAACGATCTTGTGAAGGAGCTGTATGCAGACTTTGCTTTCAGCATTGAAGCCTGTCTGTTCATTGGCCGATCCCCGATCCAGCGTCCAATTCGACCATTATCATCTGCTTGGTAGTATCCGGGATTGTTCTTCTGCTTTCTTCTTCTGTAGACGCAGAAATAAAAGCACACACCAATAATAATAAGAAGCAATACAACAACTGCAATAATTATGCCAGTTGTTAGGTTGGATGGTGAGCTTTTTGGCTCAACAGACTGGTCCTTGGAAGGTTCTGGCTCTGAACTAGATACAGGCTGAATAGTGTTTGCTTCAGGTGTGGCTGAACTAGTGACATCTACAGTAGACTCTACAATAGATGTTTCTGAACTAAACTGAACTTCAGTCAGTGTAATAAATGTTGTAATTGTATTTGCAGATGCAGTTTCAGTAACAGTTTCAGTAACAGCAGAGACATCATCAGAGTTTTCAACCTCAACAGTTGTGAATACAGTTTCAATTACAACCGAGTCTAGACCGCCGCTTGCAACAATGTAGGACTCTTCTGTCTCAACAACAGTGTTGTTTTCAGTTACTGTAAGTGTGACTGTCTCTGTTTCAGTATCTGTAGTTGGTGATTTAATATTCTCAGTCTGTGGTATATTAACTGGTGCTTTCTCAACACTTTGTTGAGCAGTTTCAGTAACAGTATCATGAATTGTTTCGGTCTGTGTATAAAATTGAGGAGTGATCATCAATGATGCAGTTGGATTCTGTACAGGCAACTGTGCAGTGCTTGTCGCAGTTACAAAAACAGTACTCTTCACAGTTGTAGACTCTGTAACAGTGGTACTAATTGTCTCTTCTGTAGTGCTGGTAACAATAGTAGTAGTCAAGTCAGTTGCAGACTCAATGTTTGTTGACGAAGCAGTTGATATCACCGTGCTATCGACAACTGAAGTAGTGGTGACACTGGCAGTTTCAACAACTGTTGAAGTTTTTGCAATTTCCATTTCAACAGGAACTTGGTTTTCAACAGCGTTGTCAATCTGCCGCAACACTTTGTTGTTTACATTTGCATTACCCAATTTAGTTGGTGTTTCGACGGAAACAACACTAGCGGCATCATAAAGCACATCTTGTCTCTTGGCTAATTTTACATGTGGCTTAACTACTGCTGGTGAAAATTTGTGTTGCACGGTGTTGGAAAGTGCATAGGCTTTGGCATCTATATTCGTTGCAGAGGCTAATAGACCAGCTATTAGCGGCGCCATAAAGTATTGGACCTTCATCTGTATATACTTTAAACCTTAAAAATTGCGCAAATAAGAACAGAAATGTATAGCCCAGCCGTAAAAAGTATAGAAAAAAAATAATTAGCTTGCTTAAAGCGAGGCTTCGGGTGCTTGCTCAATGGTTTGCTTTTAGGTGGCCTTTTAAAAATATATCCCATTTTCTTTTAATTGTTCAAATGAAAGAGACAAAGCAAAAAGTGCCTACCTTTTAAAGTATAGGCTGGCCTCCTTTTTAATAATTGGCAAAAGAACGTACTTTTGTTTGTCTTGGAACATGCATGACAGCAAAGGAAGTATTACATGCATAAGCAAACTTTAGAAACATAGACATTAATTGAACAAAAATTGTGAAATAAAATGCTACAAGAAAACTTTACCACACCTTGGAGCTTACGTACTCTGGGGGAGCATCCATGTATGACACACGACCCATTTGCCTGTCTAGAACCCACCTATCCACACGATGGCCTTCATTTACATACGCATTATTTACGTATGCTCCTTGCAATGCTCGCTGCTGCTTTTTCTTTCTGTAGATGCAAAAGTAATAGATGAGGCAGCAGATAATTAGCAGCAATATCACGAGGGCAATGATAATTCCAATAGCAGCCTTGCTTGGTGAGCTGCTATCATTAGTCTCTGCAGAAGCAGATTCAGACATGGAATCCAAGCTCTCTACTGGGGCGTCAGTTTCGTGATCATTGTTCTTGTTGTTATTGACCGTTGTGGGCACAACAGATGTAGCGGTTCCCATGTGCATATCAGTTATTGTTATATACGAGGTAATAACATGTGCCTCGGGCACAGCCGTAACAGTCAGTGTAGTTGTTGGTGTATCTACAGATACATTGTTAACAACAGTGCTAACCACTGTTTCGGTGATTGTGGTTGGGCCTTGGTCTGCACTTATAGTTGTTAATCCGCTGCTGGTTTGAATAACAGTATTATGCTCTGTCTCAGTAATAGTCTCTGTCTCTGTCTTTGTGACAGCTTCAGCATCTACTTGGTTTTCCTGAGAGTTAGGAGGTCCGTTAGAAGGCTGGTTGGCTGCATTCTCGGTTACAGTTTGGGTAATTGTATCGTGCACAGTGATACTCTGCGTGTAGAATTGGGGTGTAATAATAAGAGTTGCAGTGGGGTTCATTGGGTCATTGCTAAGCACAGCAGTTGCTGTAACTGTAGCTGTGACAAGGTCTGTAACCTGAACTGTAGTTGTACTTGTTTCAGTTGTGCTGCTGGTTTCAACTGTTGTACTTGTGGCTAAATTTGTAGATGTAGTCAATTCAGTTGTAACCACAGTTGTTGCCTCTGTAGTAATTTCTGTGGTAATTGCTGTTGATACCTCAGTTGATGTTTCGGTCACAGTTGGCACATCCAAATCCAGAGCACCACTTGCAACATCGGGACCAGCTGCATTAGAGCTAACTGAATTTAATATAGCGTGCGTCATTGTTTCTGAACTCGAGTCAACAGCAGCTTTGTCCATGTTAAACTTTCCGAAAACGTGGACATCTGCAGCATCGGGCCCAGAAGGAGCATTCATTGTAAATCCGGCGTTTGAACTTGCTGTATAGCCGGCTGGATTTGCAGAGTGATAAACTGGAACAGTTTGGCCAGATTGCTGCTCAATCCATTTAATGTAGTCTCGAAGAATAGTGTAGTAGTGGACCATTTTGCTTGTTCCGCAGAAACTGCCATCACCATATATAGAAGAATGGCTATATACAGCCGCTGCAGCAACTGTTCCATCATGTCCCATGTAAACACCACCATATGGAATGTTGCATGAGCGGTCATAGTAATACGTAATGTCCAATGGACTACAAATAAACTTATCTTGATTCGCATTGTACAGTGCTGAGGCAGATGTGCATTGATTCAAGTTCATATTTATACTATTGGTTCCATTAGTAACTGATACGGTGGGTACATTCCACAGGTATGCTGGGCCTTCAGTCTGGCTGCGATGAACAAAATAGTAATTGGTCCAGTCAAGCGGCCAGTCAGCAATCTTGTTTTCGAAATCATATGCCGGGTTAGTGATTCCCATTACAACGGCAATATTGTTTTCAAATGTATCTGGATTATAGTCAGGGTGGGGAATAATGGTTTCCACTTTCAAGTTTCCGTAGATATCGTTGACATTCTTTGACAAGCCAACACCGTAGCTGGCGTTGGGATCAACACTGCCACCAACATAGTCAAGACAACTAGCTGCAACAACGCCTACGCGCGTAGTCATCATGACTACCTCGCACAGTGTTTGCTCATTCCCTTTCATCAGTAGTGCTCCAACAATGGTTGATAGCTGTTGGTTTGCCGTGGTGCTGTCTAACGTACCAAACCCACCGCTAGCAACATCCTGAACAAATGTTCCAAAACCACCGCTTGTTACCTCTTGCCTCACCCGCAGGGCTTTGTCTACAATATTCTGGCCGCTACCAACCAGAGTTACATTGTTGGCCGCAGCAGCGGCCGCCATCGATATGCCAGCAATCAATGAATATAGCCTCATCTGCATCAACTCGTCAAAAATAGAGTAAAATAACTGCGCACAAGAAAATAGTATAAAATATTAAAGTGTAGATGTCATGAATAGGCTAAGAGTGAGAAGAGGTGAGACTTTGAAGAAAACTACAGGCATGGTGAGCCTGTAGCGGGCGTTAAAAGGAAAGCAAAGAAAATAACACGCCTTTGTTAAGGAGGCTCGAGAATAATAAAAAAGAAAAACTTGGACAAAAGGCTGGGCTTTTACCTTTGAAAAGAACTTGGTTCTTTGAAGAAAATGTAGAATTTTCTTTTATTTATTTTGCTTGAGCGTTGGTTTTTGGCATAAAAAAGTGTGTCTTTGGCATGTGGCTTACTGCATGAAGCTGTGCTTGGCATGGCAAAATAAATCTGTTTTGTAGCAGAAGCTCTTGGCTAATTGAAGTATTTGGAAAAGGAAAGCACTAAATTATGCGTTAAACGAGGACAGACGCGTTAATGCCAAAACCACGCTTACATTTGTTAAAAATATTTATATTAAGCGTCACAAAAGTACACTGCAATTTATACAATGTGCATGGTGAAATATCTTGTGGTTAGTAAGCATGAGTGAATTTGATGCATGCAACAAACCTTTGTGCTTGAGGAGAAGGTGTAGAAGGCTTGTTGGTCTGGCCAAAATAAGAGCCGAGTCAAACTGCCTGCGCTGTCGGTCTCCGTGCACGTCTTCCGAACCGCATATCAGCTCATTTTGGCCACCATTGTCAGAGCGCTGTTCAACCAGCTGCCTGAGACTACCGACGGCGCATTCCTTCGGTCCGGTGTTCTGTTCTTTGCGCTTTTGTTCAGTTCTCTCGTTGCACAGGCCGAGATGGTAGCCGCCGTGTCGGGTCGTTTGGTCACGTACAAGCAAAAAAGTCTGTCAATGTTCCATCCAGGCGTGCTGGCGCTGGTGCAAACGGTAGCCGACATGGTACCAAATCTGATTACGATTGCGCTATTCAGTCTGATTCTATATGAAGCAGCTGGACTGGCGCAGACCGCCGGGCAGTTCTTTGCGTTCCTGCTGTTCCTGTTTTCCGGCTGCTTGTGTCTTACGGCAATGTTCCGTCTGATTGGTAATGCGTCGCCTAACCTCGACATTGGTCACACTGTGAGCGGCGTCATTCTGTTGTTTAGCATTCTGCTTAACGGTTATTTGAAGCCGCCAGGCCAGACGGGCTGGTGGTTCCGCTGGATCTACTGGGGCATAAATCCACTGGCATACGCGTACAAAGCGCTCATGGCAAACGAGTTCAGGAACCTCGAGCTTACATGCACGGGTGCGAGCTTAGTGCCCAATGGCCCTGGATTTGATGACATTGCTCACCAAGTGTGTACGCTGCAGGGCGCACGTCCGGGCGAGCTCAACGTGCTTGGTCGTGACTATATTGCCGTTGGCTTCCAAATCTACATCAAGGACCAGTGGAGAGATTTCGCTGCCGTGATCGGCTACTGGCTTGTGTTTGTCATTGCAATGGCTGTGGTCATGGAGTTTGTCGAGTTTGGCAACACTGGTTACACCATCCGCGTGCATAAGCGTCGCAAGCCCAAGGTTACACTGGTTACTGAGGACCAGGTTGCCGCAATCAAGGAGACACTGACCTTTTCTGAATTGCCGACCGATGACCAGATTTTGGCTGGCACGACGTTTACATGGAAAGATCTCAACTACACAGTGCCAGTCAAGGGTGAATCTAGCCAACTGCTGGACAACGTTGCTGGCTTTATTAAACCTGGCCAAATGACCGCGCCGATGGGCAATGAGTACTTGGTCATGCTGAGCTGGCTCCAAATATTCTCTCTTCTTTGACATGATAAGCTATTCCAATAGTTGCAAGATGAGGAAACAAACATGAGGAAAGGAGAAATGTTTTTGTGTTTGCCAAGAAATAATCGATATGTTGTTATTAGGTCATTGCACGCACACGTATTTCAGTACTAATGTGTATGTATAAAGTAAATTGGAGCTGCGCTAATTTTTGACAATTTATAACAACGAGCAGCAACAAAAATCGCGGGCTATGAGATAGTCAGATACAACTCCAAGCTCAGGAGCAATGTCATAATTTTTGAAGATCCGACAATGCAGCTATAGACCAACCGGGTAAAATATTCTCCAAAGCTCGTTTACAAACCATGGGCTGCAACTCGCACTACAATATTTAGAAGTTAAAAATGAATATGTAAAAATGCAGTGTGCGCACCAAACAGTGACAACTTACATGGATAGTTTTCAGTGTACTATAATTCCGCTCATTGTGTATGGCCATTATCGTTAAACATTATCTTATTAACATGGGTTGGCATGTTGATAATGAGTGCTAGATTTTGAATAAAGTACTCGTTTCTATGTGTGACACACGCCGAAACTCTGCAATAACACAACTTTGATTTAATAAACTTTGAATAAAAAGGATATCAAAAATCACTCGTGGACATCTCGTGCAATGCGACTATCGCTGCCTCTTTGAAATCATTAATAAGAGCCAGAAGGTCGTTATTAATATATTTGCGCGCCTTTGGCTCCAAGCGCTTTTCAAACGGGTTCACACATTTTTCCAAGAAGCGCTCACTGTGAACCCCTGGACCGCGGTGTGTGACTACTTCTGAAGCTATCGCGCCCTTTCCTATAGCTTTTGCACCTGTTTTTATAGCTTTTGCGCCCGTTTTTATAGCTTTCATGCTCTTATCAATAGCTTTAGCGCCTTTCCTTGAAGTAGGTTCGTCTGGTATGTCATCTATAGCAGACAATCCTCTATACAAGAGGCCAAGTTTTGGATTTGCAAACAGCGCAAAGCGCAAGTTACGAGCCATATCTTTTAGCTCGTCGTATGCAGCCCCATCCTGAAAGCACTGAAGAACACAATCATTAAAGGTTTTGACATTCCCCAAATCAACCAGTTTTGCGCGTGCAACATCATCAAGGCTGCCAACATTCCACTTGGCCAGTGGAGGCCTGTAGAACTCGTCGTCATTGCGCGCTGCATCAATTTCCTGTTGATATGCGACCTGTTCATCTTGACTAACACCGTATACTCCCAGCCAGCACACAACGTACAAAAGGCTTTCCCAATCGTCCAGCTCGGAGCGCTGTATCTCGCTATTTTGCAGATTACAGATGCTCATAAAAGGTAATGTGCCTGCATGCTCTGCCAATGCTAAGCGTGATTTGTCGGTCTTAATTGCATGGTCAAAATCGATCAAAAGACCACGAACGCGCTCGCCGTCGCCAACCACCATAATGTTATTCGGTGAAATGTCGCGATGAAGATAACCGCTCTTTTTGAGAATGGTCAAGTGCGCAACCATTACGTCTGCTAACACAATGATTAGTTCATATGGTGACTTGAGAGTATGCAGCGGCCGTCCTAGTGGCTGCAGTGCCAGCCGTCGGTGGACTCGGAGCGATATGTTTCTGGTCAGATTTTCTTTGGCTGATGCCCTGTTTCCAATCGTCGGCACAGCAGGTGTTTGGTTTAGTGCAATTTTAAAGCCGGAAAAAACAGGATCTAGCATGGCCCTGGTGTTGTCATTCACCAGATTGCCAGCCTTGCTGAAGCAAACAGTACCGCCGTTCTTAGCATGAATAACGCCTAACTTGTCCATTGACTTGCCCTCTAACTTCTTCTCGATGTCCCAAAGAATATCTAGCTCGTTTCGCGACGTGTACTGCGGATCTGCGCTTGCATGAGGCCAGGAGTCCTTAATAAACGTATCTGGTTCGTCAACCAGATTTGGATCAAGCGATGCGGCAAATCCCCGTGTGTGCCGACCGAATAGCCGCTCAGCCTCAAATATCGGGTCCCGCGCATAATAGTTGATAACGCGCATCTCGCCATCTTTGGCGGCTGTCGAGTCGGGACACTTTATCACCCAGTACTCCTTGTCTGGATTCCAGACAACTGTTGGATCGTATCCGAGCTCGTAATCGGTGCAGTAGCACAGCGAAACAATAAAGCTGATATACGCTGCGCGACCAACCGAGTCGGTAATGTCCATATCCTCGGAGGATATTATATAGTCATTTGTAAATAATACCACTCGTATTATCGTTCTGCAAATAGTTACTCCCCAGGCAAATCGGCGATTAGGCTGATGAGCGTAAAGGCAACTAGTGTGCCGAATTAGCTGACAATATGCTCGATCCTGCTTGTCTTGCGACCATTCGACGCTAGCATAAAGAGCAATACTTTTGTAATTCGGCTGGCTTGATGCATTCGTAGACGACGTATCCGAGCAAGAACATATAACGCTGCCAACTGTAATGTTTTGATCCAAACCTGCGGGGTCATTAATTAGCACCCGCGGAACAGTTGCTTTCTTTGGTGCTGGAGTTACATTATGTTGCTCCGCAGCAGTGCTCGGATTTTTGAGATAAAATTCAATGAGCTGAACAAGCGATCTGTGAGCTTTGTTGATCTGCTGTTTGCTCTTGGCGCCAATTGTCAACTCCCCACTAAGCCACCCGCGGCACTTTTCTGCTCCCTCAAAGACACTCTTTTGTGGGGATTGCTCATTCAAGGGTGTCTTTAGAAACGCTTCAAGCTTGCTGGAAATTATGCCTCTCATTTTAAAAACAGCGTTGCGTTGCCGTGGGTGCGCTGGAATAGCACATTTGGCAATATCGCGGAATATAATAATATGCCGTTTTAAATGCCATTCAGCGGTGCTATAGTTGCTTCGTTCCTCAAACGAACTTTCTGAGGTAAACTCGTCCGAGTGCGTTGCACACATTTTCAGCAGTCTGTCAAAGTAAAAAAAAACAATGTTGCAGGTTAAAAGAAAAATAACTACAGCAAGCAGAGAAAAAGAGAGCGACACTTGGCGTCTTTTCAACAAAGCATACTGCGGAGCTCCAGAACATGCCAATTTAACCTAATTTGAAATATGAATAATTTGATATTCCAATATCTGATTAGACAGTTATGCATATTCTATAGTTACATATTACACCTGCTCTATTCTCTATGTTAACTTGATAAAATGATATTCAGTACCCTGCCTGCCACTCTTATTGCTACTCAACAACAGATAACCACTGTCATATAACTCTTGGAAATGCGAGCAAAATATGCAGTTTTAATTATGCCATCTTGGGCGCAATTGTAAACAAGAATGATTCATTAAATACAATTTGCCAGACAGCAGCATTATTGACGACAACCAAAAAAAGTAGCCGCAACATAAATAGGCGAGGACATTATTACCAATAAGGTTTTGCTATTACCATTTCGGGGCGCTCTGACATTTTTAAAAGATTAGAGCTATTCGACTACCCATACCGCTACTGATCCTGAGCATGTTGAGGATTCAGAATTACACATACCTGGCGGATCAAATTTACAACTCATATTCACTGTGTTTATCAGTCACCTGAGCTGATATCTTGGTGTGTCTGTTTTCCCATGTCAGCGCTTTTTATATTTCACCTCTGGCATATAAAAGCACAGTTTCGGTCGACTTGTTTCGTCTTTTCTTTTTGTTTCCAAAATTTCTCTCTTACATATATTGATAACTTTACACAATCCAAACTCGTAAACGCCACAGTGACTTAAAAATACTATAGAACCTACATATATCGTGCTACTAGCCCGGCTGGTAATGCCCATTGCCTCAGACAACAAAAAATATAAGCCATGATGCGAGTACTAATCGGTAAGTCCAATTAAGCACTGCCATTAAGTGCACAAATCGGGCAGTCGACACGAATATCTTTGTCCGCCAGCTCTGGCTTGTGGTCAGGTTTGTATGGGAGTACAAACCGACTCAGCAACTGTGCACGCCGACTAGTATTTGTGCTCCGGCTCAGCTGCTCCAGTCGATAAGCAATAAAGCGCAAAAATCCAGTGTGCTGAATACAACACTGATTCGTGGCGTTTCCTTGACTGGGTGAGCAAAGCGTCCAGCCAGCTACGGCAGCCCTCGACATGGCATTTTCCACGACCGGTTCCTCTGGTGCGGTGGCCAGAATTTTGCCAAGGTCTGATGCAATTTTGCTCGCCAGTGCCCTTACTATATCCCCTTCATGGTGTGACTTGGGCAAAACGCACCCCTCAACACCCGCGAAGAGTACCAGTCGCTCGTTTCGCTGCTCTGTGGCAAAGCGATATCGCGTCTCTCTTTGACTCGTACGATCGGTCAAAAAGTTCGCCGGGGATTTGCTTGCCTCCAGGCGCTTTTTGAAGGGCGTTGTCACCATGCTACTTTTTAAAACTGTACACCTTTGGTAAAAACTACAGTTCAACTAGCATGGTCATCTTGCCCATCAAGAAACACGTGGGAGCAAGTATATCCCCAGCTAACTGTATCACAGATCGAACGAGTCAGAAAAATACGCGGTAGCGCCATGTAACCGAGCAGTGGTGTGAGCACTAACAAAGTTGTACATTTTAGATGAGTATTGTCTACAGGCAAAGATGCAGAATGTGGCGCTCAACCCAAAAATCTAGCGGCCTTTAAATGTATCTTTTATCTTGCTTATATAAAGCTGTTTATATCTCTAAAAATGTGGTAACCAGTTTGAGGGCTTCGGCTTATTCAAGTAAGAATAATTTGTTAAAAAAGAAAAGATGTTCAATGCCCCAGATTTAGCCGTTTTTCCGCTGTTAGTATTTATTTAAATGCTAGTATTGAAAAGTATTCGACTTGATTAGTGTGTTGCACCAAGCAGACGCTCAATAGCATATACTTGACATATATCAAATGCTAAATGGGAGCTACATAAAATAAAGCTGAGCGGCTCCACGTTTATAAGTTCTTCATTAACGTCTTTCAAAATAAAACATTTAGAACATGTTATCTCGACAATAAGGATGCGCCAAAAGATGGCACTTTTATTCACCGCAAGTTATAGTGCTAAATATTACTAATCGATAAAACGCCAGCCTTTTCTAAACTAGTAGTTGCCAGCAGGAACGCCCTGGTTAAACGCATCGTAGTCGTTGTACTCGTCCATATGTTCGCCCATGGCTTCTTCGTCTTCTTCGTCGTACGCCATATCAGTCTGCGAGTCAACCAGAGCACGGATGCGCGGGGTGCGGAACTCTGGCGGAATGTACGTCTCGATGGCAGGTACTTTACGAGCAGTCAGATACAGCACTTGTTCGCTCAGATCGTTAGAGTCTAGCAGCATCTTGTCGGTCTTGTCGGTCGGTGAAGCGCGACGCGAGACTTCGTTCATGACCGGACCAATAATAGGATTCTCATAGTCCGACACAGCGTAAATGAACAGCAGCTTCTTGATCTGAGCAGGGTTGAGCAGATCGCAAACGTCAAACATAATGTCGATATCCTGCTCGGTGGACTTTTGCAGCTGTAGCAGCTTGACCAGTTGTAGCAACCGGTCGAGATTGCGCGTGGTGTCAGACACGCTGTGAGCCTTGCACCACTCTTCAATGCGGGTGAGGTTGTACTGAATCTGCATGCCGCGCTTCCATGAGCAAAAGTTACGGCGCATAATAATGTTGTTGAAAGCGGTGACGCCAATAATGCAGAGCAGCTCAGACATTATTTGATGCATGATGGCTTGGTCGACATAGTAGAACTCCATGGTGCGCCAAATGTGGTTGAAGAAGGCGCTGCACACCCTGCTCAGCCTTATCGTCACTGGCCTGGCTACGCACATGCTCAAGCTCAGTCTGTGCATCTGTCATGTTTTGTTCCAGCTCAGCACAGCGCTCATCTGAAGCGGTCTTGTCTTTTTGCAGCTGCTCAACACGCGCCGACAGCTCAGCAGTAGCAGAGGCAATGGTGGCCGACTGGGCATCGCGTAGCTGCTGCGACTCGGCGTGGGCCTGACGAATCTTCTCAGCGAGCTGAGCCGACCGCGTCTGCGACTCGTTGAGCTGGCGAGTCAGAGCCATGAGCTTGCCTTCGAGCTGGTACGTGACTTCTTGGAAGTGTGCTGCTGAGCGTGCTTCTTCCTTACGCTTTTCGACCAGACGCTTGGCAAGACGCTGGCGCAGGCGGCCCTGCATGCGGGTAATCAGGCGTAGCTCATGCTTGCATTGCTTGCGTGCCTGGTAACCGCGAACCGTACGCTGGATCTGAGTTGCGGCATGTTCCTTGCTCATGTCGAGGAAGCGAGCCCGGGCTTGTGTGCCGCGGACCTGCGCCTGCAGAGCGACAATGCCTCGGATGGTAGTGCGGAACAGAGCACCAGCTTCACGGATCCAAGGTGCAATGCAAGCCTGAGGAGCTGTTTATCTTTGAACCGCCATCCAACTCGACTTGCAACGAATACGCGGGCGAGTGGATCAAGAACGCTGTTGGTTACATGACCAATCCCGATGCAAACTCGGCATGCAAGTACTGTCCATATGCGATGGGCGATGAGTACTTGGTCACGCTGAGCTGAAACTTTACGCACCGCTGGCGCAACTTTGGTATTATGATTGGGTTCTTGGCATTCAACATTGCCTTTGCCATGTTTATCATCAAGGTGTACAAGGTCAACAAGCGTTGAATATTTCTCGGTATTATTTTTGCTAATAGAAAAATGTATTACACACGATCGATAACCAGCTCCAAAGATTTAGATTCGTTATCATAATGCCGTTCCCGTAAGTTCTCGCGCCGTTCTTGAACTCTTGCGTGTGCGTCATTGTGGCCGCCATTTGAACCGCTGCTAGAACTGGTTGATGCCGTGTTAGTGACCACCTTCAAACGAGCAGCTAGGCCAGACTGAGCAAATACAAGTTGATTGTACTTTTCGACCAGTTCCATTGCGTTGTTAAACACACGGCCCGAGTACATGTTGCGTGCATGTGTAGCCATGCCCAACGTGGCCAATCTGACAATCCAAAAGTCGGCAACGCCATTAGTCACAGATCCAGGTGCTTTGGCAAGTACGCTGTTCAGTTCCTGGATAAACTGCAGCCATTTGGCGTGGTCGATTGGGCTTCTTGCTAATGCGCGCAAGCGTTCAGGGAATGCCGACGAGAATCCGCTGTTGGGACGCTGTGGGTTGATAAGAGACAAGTGAATTGGCTCGGTGGATGGAACTGGTCCACCGTTGCTCAAGTTGTTCTGGTAGTTGATGTACTGTTGCTGCTGTTGTTGTGTGTACAATTCTTGGTACTGAGGCGGATCCTGTTGTTGATATTGCGACGGGTATTGCTGTTGAATGTTCTGCGGAGGGTACTGTTGTTGATTATGCTGTGGCGGATATTGTTGCTGCTGGGATGACGACGGACCTTGGTTAGAGGATGAAAACAGCCCACGCTCTCCGTCGTCATACACGTCCTGATATTCACTCTGCGACTGAGCTGGATCCAAATAACTTCTCTTCTCTGACATGTTAAAATATTCCAAAAGTTTCAAGATGAGAAAGCAAACATGAAGAAAAAAGACATATACTATGCATTCGCCACGAAATCAACGATATGCCAAATTTATGCCATCATATGCACGCCAAGCTATTTTAATTCTGGATTGCTAAATAAAACTAAAATAGTGCTGAGCCGATTTTTGACAGAGTGTAATAGTGTTATGGGATAATTATTGGATTGCTGAGGATATACGTTTAGACGTTACCCGGTCATTGGTTTATTGCCTTGCACTTTTCTATAGTTTAATAACTCAAATTGTTTATAAACTATTGTTTCTACACAATAAAACGAACCCACAACTATAGAACGCAAATGTGATTGCATTAAATATCTGAAACGAATTAAACAATATATAAGTAATTTGCGTTATGATTATGTATTGACAGCATTACAATGGATATTGACATTAGCGAGTCGGATTTGGCATTTGAAGAGGAGGTGCTACGCAATCCATACAAACTGAAGGGCTGGCTGCGGTACCTTGACCACAAGCGGGACTCACCAGTGCGGACAGTTTCAGTGATCTATGAGCGTGCGCTGCGGTCTTTGCCAGGGTCGTACAAGCTGTGGCATATGTATTTGGGCCACCGCACAGGACAGCTTCGGGGCAAAAACCCGCTGCAATTCAGCGACGAGGTGCGCAAGACTGAGCTATGCTTTGAGCGCGCACTTTTATTGCTGCACAAGATGCCAGAGTTGTGGCTAAAGTACATTCGGTTTATGCGAGTGCAAGCGGATGTGACGCGGACACGGCGGGTATGCGATCGGGCGCTGCGAGCACTTCCAGTAACGCAACATGCACGAGTATGGCGAATGTATTTGCGGTTTGCTGAGCATGTGGGTGGACACACAGCACATCATGTGTACGCAAGGTATTTGCGGGCCTGGCCTGAGGAGAGCGAGCGATTGGTGGATTACTGCGAGAGCCATGAAGAGTGGAACGCAATGACTCTGGCTCTGGTAAAGGTGCTGGACAATACAGGGTTCCGCAGCTCACGCGGTACGAGTGAGTATGGACTGTGGGTGCGACTGGCGCATGTGCTACGAGTGCATGCTCGCGATTTGCAAGGATGGGATGTTGAGCGTGTGATGCGCGACGGTATCGGACGGTTTGCAGACCAGGCAGGTGCGCTGTGGGCGGCGCTGGGCGAGTGGCATGCCGGTCAGGGCGATGTGGAGCGTGCACGCGATGTATATGAGGAAGCAGTGACGAGTGTGCGCACAGTTCGTGACTTTGCGCTGGTGTTTGATGCATACGCAGAGTTTGAGCAAGCAACAGTTGCTGCAGAACTAGAACACGATGTTGAGCGGGGACGGACAGGCGTACGGACAGCACTGCGGCTGGTGCAGCTGGAGCGACTGCTCGAACGACGCGCATTTTTGGCGAGTGATGTTGAACTACGTGAGATCCCACATTCGGTGCGTGCTTGGCTGCGACGGGCTGGATTATGGCGTGCACGTGCCGATGACTCAGCGCTTACTGAAAAGCAGCGGGCAAAGGCATTGGATATGGAGCGAGAGACATTTGCGCAGGCAGTGGTTGCAGTAGATCCACGGCGTGCAACAGAGGGCCATGTGGACGAGCTGTGGTTGGCATACGCGCGGTCGTGCAGCGATGACATTTCGCGACGCGCAGTGCTAGATGCAGCAGTGGCGGCACCAATGGGCAGCGTGGCCGAGCTAGCGCATGTGTACGTGACATACGCAGAGCATGAGCTGGCGCGCGGATCAGTTGAGGGCGCATTGCGTGTGCTGACCCAGGCCACAGCACATGCGGGCTCAACACGCGTGGACTACCGCGATGAAAGCGTGGCACCGGCTCAGCGCGTGTTCAAGTCACAGCGCGTATGGGCGTTACTGGTCGACGTGTACGAAGCCGATGGACGAGACTCAAGTGTACGTTCTGCGTATGAGCGCATGATTGAGCTACGCATTGCTACACCGCAGACAGTAGTCAACTATGCGCGGTATCTTGAAGAGCGCGCATGCTTTGAAGACAGCTTCCGTGCATATGAGCGCGGCATTGCAGAGTTTGGATATCCAGTGGCGATCGAGCTGTGGAACATTTATTTGAAGCGATTTGTCGATCGGTTTGGCGGCAGCAAGCTTGAGCGCACTCGCGATCTGTTTGAGCAGGCGCTTGACGGCTGTCCATCTGAGTACGCCAAGCCTGTGTTTGTTGCGTATGGGCAGCTGGAAGAGACATATGGGCTAGCACGTCGCGCACTGCGTGTGTATGAGCGTGCAACTCGAGGCGTGGCCAACGCAGATCGGCTGGAGATGTACCGATTCTACATTGCCAAGACTGCAGAGCTGGTTGGTGTCGCACACACACGCGCTGTGTATGAGCGCGGCATTTCCGAGCTGGGCGATGTGGGCGCCATGCAGCTCAGCGCCGAGTACGCACAGACTGAGCTGCAATTGGGCGAGGTCGACCGAGCACGAGCACTGCTGGCATATGCAGCACAGTTTGCTGATCCACGCACAGACCCGCGAGTATGGCAGCAGTGGCACGACTTTGAAGTGCAACATGGAAGCGAAGACTCATTTAAAGAGATGTTACGTGTCAAGCGCTCAGTGCAGGCACGCGCTACTGATGCGCGCCATTTGGCTGAGGTTGAGCTTAGCAAGCAGCCTGTAAAGAGCAAGAAGCCTGCGGTAGACCTTCCAACAGCCACAGCCAATCCCGATGAGGTGGCCATTGATGACGACGACCTGTAAGGATTTCAGTTTGACTTTTAGTGGTTGGGGAGAGATGATAAACCATTTCTGTTGGTTATCTCTTTTCGCTGTTATTTCACATATATTTTTGTTTAAACGATGGCTGCTCGGTTGCAAGCAATAAAGTGGGAGCGCCCACGTCTGACTATTCTGAACCAGCTAGCTTTGCCGCACAGCAGCGAGTACATTGAGATCCCTGATGCTCGCGCAGGGCACTATGCGATATCCAGCATGCAGACACGGGGTGCACCTGCGATAGCTATTGTTGCCGCACTGTCGCTAGCTGCTGAGCTCAGCTCCATGCACTTTGACACCTCTGCGAGCGCACGTGCATACATTCACACGCAACTGGACTACCTGGGCACGTCGCGGCCAACAGCAGTCAATCTGTTTGATGCGATTTCAAAGCTCAAGCACGCCATTGACACGACTATAACTGAGAATGGACAGATTGTGCGGGATACATATGTGCAGATGGCAGAACGGATGCTTGATGCAGATGTCAAGGACAACATGGCGATTGGCGAGCATGGGGCACAGCTTATTGGCAGCGATAAGGTACGGGTGCTTACGCATTGCAATACAGGAACACTGGCCACAGCGGGCTACGGGACAGCATTGGGCATAGTGCGGTCATTGCATGCACAAGGATCATTGGACCGAGTGTACTTTACCGAAACGCGGCCATACAACCAAGGTGCACGGCTGACGGCGTTTGAGCTGCTCACAGAAGAGATCCCAGCTCAGCTGGTGTGCGACTCGGCAGTGTCAGCGCTCTTGCGCAGTGATCCGATGATTCGAGCAATTGTGGTGGGTGCTGATCGCGTAGCAGCAAACGGCGACACGGCCAACAAGATTGGCACATACCAGCTGGCCATAACTGCACGGTACCATGGCTGCCAGTTTATTGTGGCTGCTCCGACGACCAGCGTTGATCTGCACACGCAATCGGGCTCGGATATCGTGATTGAGGAGCGCAATGAGGCTGAGATTCTGGTGCAAACTGGATTTGAGCGCCAGGGCGTGCTTGAGGGCCGGCTGGAGCGTGTTGAGGTACAGGTGGCACCTGTGGGTACTCGGGCGTGGAATCCGAGCTTTGACGTCACGCCAGCAGAGCTGATCTCGGCCATTGTGACTGAACATGGTGTAGTTGTCAAGCAGCCTGGTGCCAGTGAGTTTGATATGGCTGGTCACATGCGTGGAGAATAAGCATCTCACGTTTGACCTTTAATATTTATACCAGAAGCGGTGTTTAAAAGATTATCAATTTGTTTATTTGTCTAAGAGCGTGGAAGC
>JANBQV010000046.1:0-108276 GCA_027577495.1 Coemansia sp. RSA 720
CTATTTTCCGACAAAGAGGCTGTGCTCTTTTTCAGACCGTTTGGCCCGGGCGACTTTTGGGCAGACTGCTGGTCCCGATGGTGTCAAAATAGCAAGGTGCCAAAAGCGCCGCTCTACTGTTTTTGCTCGGCAAGCTCGTCAGTCCCGAAATCCCCCCTTTTTCCTCCTCGCCAAGGCTCGGCTTCTGTGGAGAGAACGGAAAGAGGGGTGGGTTGCTTGGCATCCCTCAGACCGCCCCCTTTCTTTTCCCAATGCAGGAATTTTTCTTGTGGTATATAAAGACCGTTGCCTTCCTGTAACAAGATTTTTCATCAACAATCATCGCACTTTTTCTCTCTCACTCTAGCAGCTTTATTACTTGTTCATTACCATTTTTATCTCAATAGCCTGGCGCGTTGCAGATAATCAAACATGCTCACTACATTGGTTCCCTCGTATATTATGACCTCAGGCCTGGCCGCCCAGCGGTCGCGGTCTCGTGGACGTCGCCTCAGTCACGCTTCTGATACGTCGTCAGTGCACTCATCCATGTCGTCCTTGCACTCTTCGAGCGACGATGAGGTTGAACAGATGGTCGACAGATCGCTATCAGATATCAAAGAGGTGCTTGGCTATGTGCACACCTCGCAGACATTGACACAAAAGCGCGACATGCCCCGGCTGGTTCATTTTTAAGTCTGCGCTCTAACAACTGGGCTATACCACCAGCAGCGGCTCCTCAAAAGAAGAAAAGCGTATTTGTGTAACTTTATATTATTATATTATGTACTTTATCGACTGTTTAATAAACTTGTCTACTAGAACATGCGCAGCAAATTACAAATATAATGCCAACTTTGATAAATAAGCTCACAATAGCTAATCTGGCAACTTTATTATTCCAAATTAGACCAAATGGGAATTTTGCAAAGAGAACACCATGCATAGTTGCAATTTCACATTCATTGACCAAAATGAAGCCAATAAATTGCTGACAAAATAATAATAATAATGGAACAAATTAATAAACAAGCAATTACAAAACAAATAAACTAAACATAACTGACAATTAGATGACTAAATTAGGCCCGAGCAGGGAAGACTGACCAAGCGCGGTGCAGCTCGTTGTGTAGCAAACTCCATAGCAATATCAACCATTTGAGCGCCATTGTGGATCACACAGTCCTGGCCAATATATTCAATGTGAGCATCAGAAAACCGCGGGTTGATTGACGATGACCGCGAACTGGCTGACATACAGCCAGGAGACATGGGCGGAGTCGGTATGCTGGTTGGCAAAGTGACATCCCGCACGACTGACGTGCGCTGGAATTGGCCCTTGGGCAACAGCATGCGCAGGGGAATCGACGGTGGTGCAGAGCTTCTGTTTTTGTTGTCCTTGCACAGGCGTGTTCGGTTGACAGTCGGCATTGCCTTCCATGTGCTGATCTGAGTACTTAGTTCGGCGGGCGCCTCGGGGATCGATATGTGTGTGGGTATGCTTCTGCTGCTGGCTGGCCGCCGATACACAGGGCTGCTTTGCTGCCGTCCACGAGTGATTTGCGCGCTGATTCCTTGCATTACGACAAACTCTTGGTCAATATTAGCGATATAGCCCAGTACCAGATCGCCCGCCATTTTATGCATGGGCGCGAAAAAGGACAAAATAAAAGGTTTATATAGCGAGAAAAGAGCGCAGTCAATTATAGACTAAAACACACTATAGAGGTCAAATAACGAAAACAGTGTTGGGTTTTGGTGCAAGAGGAGGTTTGTTCTATTCAGCCTCTGGTCCATCCCTCGGGCGATTCAGGCTATTTTATATGAGGATGCTTATTGTTGCGTGCTTCTCCTGCGTGTGGACCTTTTTCAGTCCTGCATGGTCGTGCTGCAGCTAATTTTCTTTTGCTTACACTTGCTGCAATATCCCTGTTTTTCCGTTTCTCGCCACACCCACAAATGGAACCCCCGTTGCCTATTCTGGGAGCATAAAATCTTACAGACTATAAATTCACGTTGCCTATTCAAAATCATCTATAAACAGACATTGTTTTTTGCAAAGCAGTTTGGCGTTGTATATATGCATGATGCCACGCATATTTGTTGTGCACATTATTTGAAAAAAGACATGGTCGTTGTAATACACGCAATAGACATGTAGAGAATGGCCAGGTGACCTTGTGATTCAGTTCTGCAAAAAAGATGTAACAATGGTTGTCCAGTATAATCCACGTTTCGCAGCCCGTACGGCTGTTTAAATATCCAGAAAAATAAGCTGCCATAGTGTAAACAAATGCCTCGGCATTCGCAAACCAAAGACGTATACTTTTAATTATGTTGTATATTAGCATTTCAACTGTCAATGCGTTCAGCTGCTGTGGTCTATTTTCCAAAAAGCGCACTATTCTCCTCCCTCCCAATACAACACATGTGCAGTCTTATTGTTGCAGTTACATTATTTCTGTAAACTCCCAGACTTGCGCCGAGGCTGCAAGAGTCACGAATGCCCAAGTTTGGATATGCATGTGAACTGCGTGTTTGCTTGTTGTTGCCAAAGATGAAGCCGAAAATTATCCCAACGAATCAGTTTTGCTGAGCTCATTAATCTTGACACAATCGCATGCATGCAACTCAGCAGCGCCACCCGTCGCTTGGGTTTACAAAGCCACCCAGTTTTCCTGACCCTGCTGTTTGCGTTTGTTGAGGGCCTGAGTCTGGAATATTCAGTCGACCCTTGTATTTTCCAGATACAACGTGGATGCAAGATTGACGCAAACAAAGGGAGAATTTCTGCGTGTCTGTCTTTTTCTCCCCGCAGCCATTTTGGCATTGTTTACATGTATTAATATCCGCAAACTCAGTGCTTGGCAAATGTGTTGGCTAGAAATAGAAATGGTTGGTATTGTTTCAGGAGACATGTTTGTTTGTATTCCCTCCTCAAATGTAGACCTGCACCGCAGCGTCTCAACAACCTCATTTGAGTGCATGCAGCCTGTCAGGTCGTTATTGAAAAAGCTAGACCGGGTGCATATTGGTTTGTGAGCCTTGCGCATGCCATTGTCCAAATTGAGAATATTCTATTTTTGACGTTGTATTGTAGATTTCACATTGCATTGCACTGGATTTGTATCGTCAGGGTGATTTTAATTGAATAAGCTTTTCAATTGTAAAAATCGGTTATCAGCTCAGCTCATTGCCAGCTTAATCATATGCTACTTAAACCTGGCGTAACTTATTAATGATAATACACTGCAAAATATTTATTGACAAGTAAAAGTGCTGAGTTGTGACGATTTTATAAAGCGATGTGTGTGATAATTACTAAACTGAAGAGAAAAGCAAACAGACTCTGATGAGAACGCCATCCCGACTATATCCTTACGCGATCTCCTGATCCGGTATCCAACAAAAGTAACAACTATCCAATGATTGTGACAGTAACATCAAAGGTGACAGAAATGGCGACGTCCCAATATAAAAATTAGATGTTGCTAACTTTAACTTAATGTACACATAAGACTAGTTAAAAACACTGAAAAATTTAGTTATATTTTGATACCTTTACTGATATTTATCCAACTCTTTGCTTCTTAGCTATATTCTCCCAGCAAGTTGCAATGAAAACTGCACGATTGTAAACTGTTTGCCAGGAAAGAAAATTGTATGACTGTCTACGGTGTTTAAGAAGCGTGCCAACATTGTGCATTTATCCACCTTTTCAACACTGTAGATACATAAAATGTTCTATAATACACAGTTTACAATTGCGCAATTTTTACTGCCACACGATGGGAGAATAATACCAATTAGTGCATGTTTTAAGATGTAGCAGGTTATTAGTAGCATAATAAAACCGGAGAGTTGTTGAGCAACAAATAACCTTAATGTTGGAAAACAAGTAATGCAAACTAGAAAACAGCTGGGATATAAAACATGTTGGCTTTGTAGAGTATCGAAATATCCAACAAACACGCCAAGAGCAACAATATCTACCTGTTGCTTCTAGCAAAGGCGTGTCTTGACGCAGCCTACACCCAGTTAATTAGACATTATATTGGTCGATTGCTAAATATTATGCTAATGCGTCAAAATGGATGTAATATGTACCAATTCCGCTTCCTTGTGTGCTGAATCAACTTGTACTTTAAAAGTCATTACGAAGCGCCTGTATATGTCGCGCATCAACTGTCTCTCAGTGTTTCTGCCGGGTCTCATTGCTCTAGCCAAGAACACATTCGCCAAGACCGCCATTGTTGCATGCATATTTCTAGGATACCTGTGCCCACATCCTGAACGCCTTACCCTCAACAAGCTTGCTCTGCATGCCCTTTAGAAATGCCAAGCATAAAAATGACTGCAACATCCATGCCCATTCCGCAGCTTTTTCATATCTATTATATACGTCCAGCACAAGTTGTCAAAAGCCCAACATATTAATTGCTTAAAAGGCGCATAAACGACATTAAAGCCCACCACACAAAAAGAAAAAGGGCATGGTTTCTTTATCTTTTTTAATTTCTTAAACCTTAGTTCTTTTGTACACTACTTGGCATTCGTTTGAAGTGCTTAAAAAGAGAGAAATCAGCTTCTTTTTGTTCACACGCCCACCCACCCTTCCCAACATCTGACCTTTTATTTCTCTCTTCTCCCCGTTTTGGATACATTTTAACGCACTATACATATCTTTATCGTACACTTTTTGCATTAGTAGATACCCGCATTGTTCCACATTATCAGTTTTAGTCAAAACGTGTGAATAGCTCAAATTAAACAGTATAATGGGGTTTACCGATTTGTTTTATCCGAACCGGCAGCGCCAACTGCGGCCAAACTACCGCAAGCACTGCAACTGCGACGAATGCGTAGCCCGAGCGCATTCGTACGGGCAAATGTGGCGACATAATACGCCCGTTTGCTCGTGCTGCGACTGCATGGCCATTGCCGGCGAAAACGTACCTCATACGCACTCGACATACGCCCACACGCACGCACAGACTCACACGTGCGCTATGCAAGGGCCTGTGCGGCACTCGAGCAGAGTGAACGCGCCGTGCTGCCCGCCAGTGTGCGAGTCGCCGCCGCCAAAGTACTCGCTCAAGCCGCACACTACGCACAAGGTGGATAACTCGTGCGGACCGCGCTATTACACGACACCGCTTTGGCCGCAGCGCAACGATCGTGGGCATCAGTGCGGCGGACACCCGCCGGCAGCGTGCACTAGTCATGGGCATCGTCCGTACGACGAGCACATTTATCTGCGCACGCCGCCAAACTATCATCCGTGCAACAGATAACAGCCATCCTTTGTATAGTGACACGTTTTCCCATATTCCAATACATAAACATTTATTGTATCAAACAATGGTCTTGGCCCTGCCTTTCTTTTTAGGCTTTGTCGCCTTCTTTGGTTTACTCACCGATGTAGACGGCTGCGGCACAGGCTCATCAATGCTCGCATCGTCCATCATTCCTGGGACCATCCCCGGCAACGACGGAAGCGCGCCCTGCGCAATAAGATCCTCAAGCGACGGCTCCTTGTCCCTTGGCATATTAATGCTTGGCAACAACTCAGCTACCCGTTGCATAAGCTGCTTGCGTGTAGCTATATCGGAACGTACCGGAACCACGCCGTCCATAAACAGTTGTACACGCACACGGCCGGGCCGGAAGAAATCGCGGGGGTGCGTTTTTGCCGGCTCCAAGCATACGTTCAGCCCGCATTGCTTTACCGCCTCGGAGATTTGCCGAGCATGTGGTGATGGAACAGCCAGTTTGGCGGGCACTTTGCGGCCCTTACCGACTGACAGCGCAGAGTCAAAGTAGAGCGGGTACAAGCATACCCACCGCTTGAACCGCGACGCATCGTTTACCACTTGCATGTTGCCCAAGCTTTGTCCAATCCGAGCCCCAATTGGTGGCGAGGGCTCTGTGGGCAGCGGGAAATCCATATCGTCCACGTCCATTTCGGTGATGGAGCTCATTTTAATAGAGTGGAGCACGAAGCGAGATTGGAAATAAACGTTGAAATGCAAAAGAAGAAACAAGAAAACGAAAAAGTTAATAGGCAGATGTTGAATCAAATCACGTTTTGTGCTCGAGCTAGCAACGACTGGGCTATTTGCATAATCGCCTGGAGATCTTGGCACACGTCGTTGCTAACGTCTTTGGGCATATTGTGCAGCGACTTTTGCAGCAAAGCATGGGCGTCTCGGATGTTGGCCAGCGGCGATTCGGTTGTATCTTTGGATAGCTGCTTGGACTGGGACAGCGACCGGTCGCGCGTGTTGGTAGCGGCAGCCTGAGAGCGTAGAGTGCGCAGACAGCCAGTCTCGGCAACAATGCTCGAGTGGCTGCGGCTGTGGGTCATAAACGGCAGATCAACCACCGTGCGTGCGCTGGGGCCTGCAGCCAGGGACTCGGCCGGAGACTCGGGGCACGAGCCCTGGGATGCAAAGAACGGGTTGGTCTCGGACAGCGCATTGACGTCAGACTGTGGTTCCCGCAGACCCATGCCTGGCGTGACCGGTGCGCTAGCCGACACCATTGCGCTTGCAGGCACACCGCGGGCAGGCCCAGCATACATGGCGAGATTCATGTTCAGGAATTCATCCTCGTTGTCTGAGCCGTCGTCCAGCGGCCGTCTCAACATAGCTGCACGTGCCTCCTCGTAATGCACCGCAAAGCTTTTAAACAGCGATGTGCTGCGGATAGAGCTGTCGACACCGTTGTCCAGCACAATTACGTCGGAGCGCTGCGACCGCGCAATGTTGTAGTCGCGCCGCAGCGTATCGTCCCACCGGTTCAAATGCGACTCAATGATTGACACTTTCCACGCACGCAGGCGGCCAAACTTGGCCAGCATGTCGTGAGCTGCCAGTTTTTCGTAGAACTTGACCCGTTTGTCCAGGCTCGGCGACAGTGCATCGACAATACTGGTAACCATCGTTAGCGACGCTGCCATAAAGTCAATGACGTCAGCACGCGTCTGGTCAGCTGTTGCATGCGCATCCGAGCTGTACTCATCCAGCGCGCCATCCACAGCCTCCATCCACTCGACAAACGGCGGCTGGCGCCGAGTCGCATCAGGCGATGCTCCAGAGTCGCGGCGGAACAGAGCTGACAGCACGGCGCTCACACAGTGCATGTCGTCGCCCTGCTGCGCCAGATACGACAGTGTGCGCAGTGCCATGACCGAACAAGGCAGCCACATGGTTCCCAGCGAATCAGCGACGCGGCGCACATTGGCGGACCCGTCCGTCACATACACAGCGCCGGCGTCAACTTTGGCCACGCCCAGCACACAGCGCAAAATCTCCAGCTCTTTGCGCAGCTCGTCAATACGGCGCGACGCCGTGCGACGCTCGTTCAGTTTCGCCAAATGTACAAGCAGCAGGCGCAGCCCGCCCTCCTCGACAAACGCGTTAATCTGGGTAATGCTCTGATATGACACGTCCACACGCAGCTTCTCAAGCCGTGCCAGCGGCAGCGACTGCGTACCGGCACGCGCCAGAATCTTTAGGTGCTCGGACAGTGGCGTGGCATCAGTACGTGCGCTGTGCACCGCCTGTGCCTTGTGTGTGTGGATCAG
Organism: Coemansia sp. RSA 720; assembly: GCA_027577495.1. Lineage (NCBI taxonomy): Eukaryota > Fungi > Kickxellomycota > Kickxellomycetes > Kickxellales > Kickxellaceae > Coemansia > Coemansia sp. RSA 720. The sequence continues at coordinate 7,568 of JANBQV010000046.1, forward strand.
CTGGATCTTGCTATCCGCAGGCATTGTTTTCATGGCCAGCCGCTGGTCGCCCTGCAGCCCCATTGCGTCCATAATAGTGTCAAGCTCCTCCTCGATCTGAGCCAGGTGCATGTCTGCCGTCGGCGAGTGCATGTGGCTGAACATTGCCGACGTTGGCCGTCCGCGCGCAGGACGTACTGGCAGCATGCTTATACTGCTGGCGCTACTGCCCACAGACGCCCCGCGCTCTCGGACATTGGGCGCTGGCTGCTTGGGCGCATCGGTCGCTTCTAAAGTCGATCCAGCATCGTCGCTGGCCGGCAGCTGGACAAAATCACTGGTCGACTTTGTTGATTTGTGCAGCGAAAACGGCAACCGCATGTTTAGCTAAAAACGAAGCTTTACAAATAAGAGTAACAGATATATAAAAAAGAATTGGCAAGAACAAGAAAAGAGTTTTTCACTTGCATACATTGAAATATCGCATTCGAACAGCAAAGACGCATTTATCTTTGGAAACAGCGTTTATTTTCAGCACACGTCAAGGATGAACAAGTCCAGTGCATGCTTGGTTCGGAGTTGATGGGGAAAGTGTGATCGGCACCGACTTTTCCTGTTCTCCTTTTGTCACAGTGGACCACAGAACAGGAGGAGCCAATACTACAACCTTTACACTCGCAGGTTTTAAACTGGCATGCTAAATGCTAGTTAATAGTCGTATATAATGAGCAGAGCAGCACCTCCACATTCCTTTTATCCTTGTGTTCCCTTGTTTTAACCCAATGTCTCGACAGTCACAGCCGCGGCTGGCCGTATGCCACAGTGCGTATAAGATTGGTTGCAAGAAATCCGCCCACCGGCGCTGGATCCATCTCCATTCGGTGCAGACCCGGTGCATGCGGCTCGCGGCAAAACAAATCAGTGTCGCAAGGCAGCTCATTTTCCTGCATATCGGGGTACGCACGATCGCCAGGAAACAGCGCCACGATACGGCCATCGCTGCGTCGGCTCAGCACCGGCTCCATTGGCCGGTCTGTCGCTGACCGGTCCAGCAGCTCCGCACGCCGCGCAAGATCCTGCCACCGTCGGAACTGGCTCAGCTCATGCAGCATGTATGCCTGCGGCGGGAGCAGCGCAAGCGTTGTGCGGTTGTCGCGCAGCGCCTGGTCTGGCGCAATCCAGTCCAGCTCAGCCAGCTCGCCTGCCTGCACCTGCTCCTGACCGAGCTGGCTCAGCGCAAACTTGTCGTCATCACCAATGTTGAGCATCAGAAACCGTGTGTCAAAGCGCTTGTGTTGCGCACGCGGCGTTGTCCACCGTGCCAGCATGTGTGTGCGCAGGGCCGAGGCACCGTTATTAAAACAAAAGTCGCGGAATGACGTGCTGTGCATGGTGCTCAAGTCTCGGAACGAGGCGTCTGCCCTGGCACGCAGGGCTGGTGGCTCAGCTGCCAGCAAGAGCAGCCCTGTTTCTTCGTATGTTTCGCGTATGGCACATGCGACGTGTGGGTCGCCAGGGCCCTTGTCCTGCTCCTCCTGCACACCGCCTGGAAACACCAGTGCGCCGCCAAAGCTGCCACCGCCGACGCGCCGCACCATCAGCACGCCATAGTTGCACGCAGTGTCGCCCCGGGCTGCCGTCCGTCCTGCCAGCGCTGCCAGCGGCGCCGTCACGATCAGCGAAGCAGCCGAGCGCATTCTGTATAAACATAAAACCCTACAAGTAACCAGTTGAGCCAGAAGAGCAAGCCTGAGCCCATGGCCAAGTACCCTTGGGCGGCTCAGCTCGGAACAAGATGGCGATTCAGACACTACTGCGGCTCAGCTCGGCCGAAAGGGGGTGCACATGAGCCCCCGGGGGTTTCTGTGACACGGAGGGGGGCAAGCCGCCTGGTTTTCTGCTCTTTTCCCATTTTCTCCTCTTTAAATTCTTCCTCCGGTTGTGAACACCGCGCCAGAACCGACCCCCTTATTTTTGGCCTTTTCTGTCTTGCGCCCAAAAGGTACCAGGCTCTCGGACGACAAGCAAGGAATTAAAAAGAGGGGAGCTCAGGAACTCTTTTTTATTTTTAAAGGCGGGAACGCGTCAAAGCCGTGAGACGTGGCATACAGGGCGGGGAGAAGAAAGGCCTGTTGTGTTTCCTGCTCTACCAGAGCTGAGAGGCATCAGCAAGTTTGCACCCTTGCGGAGAAACGAGCCTAACTACTAGGCAGGGAAGCCCGATTTATTCGGCATCCAAGAGATAACCAGAGCAAGTGATACGATGGCAACGGAAAAGTGCACGCTGATTCCCGAGCAGCTGTTCGACTCGCAGGAAGCGTTTATCGCGCACGTCAAGCGCTTTGCGGTAGAAAACGGGTTCAACGTGCGGCTGGATGATGTGGAGCGCGACAAGGGCGGCGTGATACGCAAGCGCGACATTGTGTGTTCGTCGGAAGGCGCGCCACGCGGCAAAGACGCCAAGCGCGAGGAGAGCCCAGGGCGGTCGGACAACGAGAGCGTCGACGCGGTGACGACGCCAAAGTCAGTTGCGCACTCTGGCGCGCACCGGCGCAAGTCAATGAAGACCGGGTGCCGGTGGCTCGCGCGAGCATCGCGGCAGCCATCAGGAATGTGGAAAACAATCATGCTGCGGCTCGAGCACAACCATGCGCTGACCACGCGCTACGACCTGGCGCTGCCCATTGCGCACAGCATGCGCACAGGCGACAGCTCGAGCATTTCAGCGGCAGCACTGGCAGCGCGCAGCGCTATTGAGAACGGTACGTACACAGGTCCGTCTTTGGAGTTCAAAGATCTGTTTTTGCAGATGATGTCAGCGTGCACTGACCTGTGCTGGTCGGCGGCGCGCCATCCAGAGACCATTTCTGAGGTCATGAGCGAGATCCGCCGGCTCAACCAGCACCTGGAGAAGCACGGCGAGTCGTCATCGTCGATCACCGAAATGCCTACACATGTGCCATTGCCCACTATTCCCGAAGACCCGCGCGGCTCGGCTGCCATGACAGCAGCCGACTCAGCAAAGTCGCTCGGCTCGGACGGGTCGTTGGTGATGATGGGCCACGCGAGTGGGTCACCTGCGCAGCCCGCACACTTGTTTGGCACGCAACATGCAGGAGCTGCCGAGACGCCGGCACAGATCATCGCGCAGTCGCAGAACCGGGCGATCGAGACGCACTCGCCGGAGCTCAACGGCAGCACCAATCACAATGGCAGAAACCTGGCGCCTGTATCCGGCACAGTTCCTGTCACGGCGTCGCCGGCAATGACTGCGTCGGCTGCAGGGCCAATTAAGCGATCGCGAGGCCGGCCACGCAAGAACCCGCTAGGAGTCGATGGAAAGCCATCGCGGGCAAAGCCGCCAGCGAAGCGCGATGCTCCAAAGGACCAGCGCACGCAGCAGAGGGCGCAGACGTCGCAGGTGGCCATTGCGCCAACGCCGGCCAGTCTGGCGACGCTGTCGCAGCAGATCATCAGCCAGAATGTTGCATCATCTCCTGTCAATGCACAGCGCCCCATAAGCTCATCGCTGGCGCTGCCGCCGCAGAACCACGCCAGCGGTCGGGCGCCGGTGATTGGCGACGGCAGCGTGCCATCGATGCTTGATCCACGAACGCACCTTAATCCGGTGCAGCGACAGCCGCAGGCGCCGCAGCCGCAGCCGCAACAGTCTCCGACATTTTTTCTCGGCGCCGCCGAGGGAAACGGCTATTCAGAGCGCTCAGCAGCAGCAGCTCCAGAACACGCAGCTGTGGGAAATCCAGCAGCAGCAACCGCAGCCACAGCGCAACCATATGCAAATGTCGCAGCGCGTCTGGGAGACGCCGCACCAGACTTTGCTCAAAAGCCCGCAGCCGCCGGCGTCCGGCCAGCAGTTGCCGCCGCCGCAGCCGCAGGCGTTTCTCGGTATTCAGCAGCAGCCGCAGATGCACCTGCTGCAGCCCACGGCGTACGCAGCGGCGTACTCGCACCAGCAGCAGCAGCAATCGACTCCGACCTTTCAGCAGCAGCAGTCAACCCAGGCCTTTCACCAGCAGCAGTCGCAGCAGTACCACGCTCAGCAGCAATATCCGCAATATCCGACCCTGCCGCGGATGCGCCCGCCGCAGTAGCCGACGATGCCCATGGATACCGCTCGCCGCTGGCCTCGGCGTACTCGCACGTCACTGTGGGCTCGCCGCAGCTCGGCTCGATGCCATCGTCTGTGCATGCACACGCTGCGTCGTTTCCTGCCTACCACCAGCACCCGCACCAAGCAGCAAGCTACCATTACCAGCACCCGCAGTCGCAGCACTACCACAACCAGCTGGCACGCATGCAGAACGTTCCATCGTCCCAGTCCGACCCATCAGGCCCACGCGCCATGTTTCATCTCAACCAGTCCATCCAGTCTACGCAAATGGGCCGCGATCCTCAGCAAGCTGCCCACATCGGCTCGTACTTTCTTGTCCCGCGGTCGCAGCAGCTGCACAAGCAGCATGCTGAACATTTGGTCGCCATGCCACAGCAGTCGCCCAATGCAATTGCTGCGTTGCCGCCCATGTCGCAGAGCCAGATGATTCACGAACATGGTCGGAGGTTTGATGAGTTGCAGATTAATCCCTATCAAAGCATGAACAATTGGCAAATGTGATTTTTTAGTTTATTTCTGGTCGGTTAATCTTTATCTATTTAGTGTATCTGAAACTAATATTTTGTTTAGAGGTGCAAGCTGAGCTGGTACATTTAGTTTTGTTATATCTCCAAGTACACTTGTTTTGACGTTGTTGTGTCACGGTACGGTCAATCATGCATTTACAAAACCAACATTAGGCAGTTTACAGAGACACAGGCTACCATTGCGCTAAACTCTAGCTGCAGTTAGTGATTGGCAAGCTTTGAGTTTACCACTTTAACCAACAAAAATATATTTGGGTGGACAAATCAAACCCCCTGATCCTGGTAGATTTTTTGTCTTCAACGATTCCCATTTTCAGTTTTTTGTTCTTTTTAAACGAACGCGTTTATGTATTAATTTGTGGCCATTGACAGCTCTTCTTTACAAAACCCTTTCCCCCTTTTCTTCCTTTCTGTGCTTTTTAAAAGGTAACGTGTGGCCTGGTAAAGTCACCCCATTCCATCATTCTGGGTGCAAAACGTTTGTCTTTGTTATTCTGTAAATTCTCAATTCAAACTCCACTTTTATTGAAACGCGTGGGGCGTAGAAATTCACGATATAGATATTGCCTAAAGCACACAAAAGCGACAAACCACTATGGACAACATAAAGGCACTGGGAATTCCCCGGCGGCACCAGCCCGCCAAAATAGTCGAGCTCAAAGTCCACTCTGGCGACTCTGTCGACAAGCAAACGCCTCTCCTCACCTACGAGTACAAACAGCACCTCACCGAAGACGACGCAGTCGTTGCCAAAGCCCTGCACAAGCAGGCCAACGCAGACGGCACGTACAACAAGCGCGAGTACTTGCGCACGCCGTTCGAAGGCACAGTATCCAGCATCACATGCAAAGTGGGCGACACAGTTAGCCACGGGACCGAACTCGTTGCCGTGCAAGTAGCGTGTGGGCACGGAGCAGTGTTCAACGGGCTGTGCGGGCTGTGTGGAAAAGACGTTAGCGGAATGGACACAAACGGGGTTCCGGACGCACAGGCTACTATTGATATGTTTCATGAGGCGACAGGGCTTAAGGTCAGTTCGGAGATGGCGGCGGTTATTGACGAGGATACGAAGAGGAATTTGTGGAAACAGAAGAAGCTGTCGTTGATTATTGATTTGGATCAGACTATTATTCATGCGACAGAGACGTCGAATCCAGAGTTTGAAGCGTGGCTCGTTGACAACTATCCGGGTCCCGAGGAGAATGGAAAGGGCGTGTCTAAAACTGATACAAATTGTACCGACGGCGGTGCAGATAATGTTGACGCCAACCCCAGAGAGTCTAAACGTGACGTTGAGTCTAAACCTGACACAGGCGAGTCTAAACCTGACGCTGACGAGTCTAAACTTGACACTGAGTCTAAACCTGACATTGAGTCTAACCCTGACACCGACAAGCCTATAACTGAATCAAACAAGCCTATAACTGAATCAGACAACACCAACGGCGAAGAAACAAATGCTGACCGCCAACTTCCCTCCGACATATGCACATTCTTCCTGCCCCGTGTGGCATCCAAGTTTTTCGTAAAGCTGCGGCCCGGACTGCGCGAGTTCCTACGCACAATTTCAAAGTACTACGAGATGCACATCTACACGATGGGCACGCGGCCATACGCCGACGCCGTGGCAGCAGCAATCGATCCCGACCGGCAATACTTTAACCAGCGCATTTTGTCGCGCGACGAAAGCGGATCGATGGTCGAGAAGAGCATGCAGCGGCTGTTTCCCGTCGACACAAGAATGGTGGCGATCCTTGATGACCGCGACGACGTATGGAAGTGGTCGCCCAATTTGATTCGTGTACACCCGTACGAGTTTTTCAAGGGCGTAGGCGACATTAATGCGGGAAGCCTGGGCCAGCACAAGGCAGCTGTGCCGCTCGAGCACACGGCAGACGGAGAAAGCAACACGGGCAACCACCCACAAGCGAGCGGAGATGGCATACAGGCCGAGCCCGAAGCCGCAGGCAAACAAACGTACTTGACAGACCGAGACCGCGAACTAATGATTCTCGAAACCGTGCTGATCAAAATCCACTCGCAATACTACGAACAGCTCGATCAGACAAACGCGCACGAGCTGCCGGACCTGGCAGATATCCTTTCTGCGGAGAAACAGCGTGTGCTGCGTGGAATGACCATTGTGTTCTCAGCCGTGTTCCCCATTGGCGCCGGCGCACTTCCGCCTCATCAGAACGAACTGTGGTGGCGCGCAGAAAGCTTTGGCGCACGGTGCGAGCTCGAGATCAGCGACAAGACGACGCATGTGGTGGCCGGAAAGCCCGGCACAGAGAAAGTGCATGCGGCTCGTAGGAAACACGCGCGCACACAGACGCCCGAGACAAATACGCCGATTGTGGTCAAGCCGAAATGGCTTATGGACTCGATCTTTCAGTGGAAGGCGGCTGATGAGACCGCGTACTTGTGGTATCCCGAAGACAAGCCTACGGTGGACCGCTTCCGCGAGCTCAACGTACAAAGTGGCCAGTCAGGGTCGCCAAAACGAAAGTCTGAAGACAGTGGGCCTGCAGTCCGCAAGCAAGCGCGTCACATGTCGGTACGGCGTGTGCAGCAACTGGGCGGATTGGAAAGCGCAAACACTACGGATATTGAAGATGAGCTCGAGCGGCAAGAAGCTGGGCTTGGGTACCATGAAGCCGAAGTCAACAGCTTTGTGCAAAACATCGACTGGGACGATTTGGAACGCGAAGCGATGGGCGACAGCGAGTCGGACGGGTCGAGCCGACCTCAAACGCCCGACAGTGACTCGCGAGTTGATTCTGCGCCCGGCTCGTTGCGCCAAGCGGCGATGCGGCAGGCAGCACGGCGGATATCGGGAGGGCGCACGAGCGACGAGGCGTTGGAAAGCAGCGACGTGTTTACCGAAAGCAGCAGCGGAGATGACGAGGAGCTGAGCGAGCATCATCGGATGAAACGGCGGAGAACATCGATCCAAGCGTCCACAAGTGCAGACGATGGCCCAAATGCAGAAGATTCGGACAAAGGCACAGCACGCAGTCGCATGGCCAAACGTATGGGCATTTCCCTCGCCCGCCCATCCACCAACAGTCACAACGCTCAAAGTGGTGACAGCAGCGGCGACAGCAGCGGCGACGAATACTACGAAAACGACCGGAACATTGTTAAAGAGCCGTTGTTTGCCGGCATTGAAGACGAGCAGGGCGAGTTTGTGGATGACGAGTTTGCCAGTGCAAGCCAGGTTGAAGATGACCGTGCGTGGGGCGAGGACGATGAGTCGGACGAAGAGAACTTTGACGATCTCATAAACAACCTTGAAGAAGAAATATCGTCCCCGTGAACTTTAATATCGACTGTAATTTTTTACTATTTAATCAACTACTTTGTCACATGCTTCTTTTTGCAGGGCTCGGAAAAAGTGGTCCGAGTTCCGACCACCTTTTGTGGAGCAACAATGCTTTATTTTTATAGCTTGTAACAAAATGGACAAAGTTCGTCGGGTGTTTGATGCGTCTCGTGCTGGCCAAAAGATTGTAGCCAACGTGTACCGTTCCGCCAAGCCATGCTCGCCCACGCAAGCAAAGCAAGTGACGTTGCTCTTGGCTCATGCAAACGGGTTCCACAAAGAACTCTGGGAACCCACGCTCACTCGCATGTTTTCCCACAATGGAGACTGGGCCATTGACCAGGCTGTTGCCCTCGACTCGTACAACCACGGCGACAGCGCCCTCACGAACCGCACATCGATAAGCACAGAAACCGACTCGCCGTGGTTCCTCAACGCTCGTGACTTGCTCGCCATTGTTGAGCAGCTCGACTCGCCACACCCCGTAGTCGGTATTGGCCACTCGTGGGGCGCATCATCGCTCTTATTGGCCGAAATCATGTCTCCTCATACGTTTGCCGGCGTTGTAGCTACTGATCCCGTGTTGTTCCGCAAGCCAACGTCAAATGCAAAGCTCCGTGAAACAACTATGAAGCGACGCGCCGCGTGGCCGGATCTTCGAACTGCACGGTCGTATTTTGAGCCTCACGCGTTTTTCTCATTGTGGGATTCACGCGTCCTTGATTTGCACATCAAATATGGACTCGAAACTGTGCCTGATGGCAAGAGTGGAGATGAGCTGGTGCTAAAGTGCCGCCCATCAAACGAGGCTGCTGTGTACGCAGGGGCTTTGCATGCGTCGCCGTTTGCTACGGATCATTTGTGGAAAATACAGTGTCCGGTTGCGTTTCTTACCGGGGAAAAGTCGCCCATGTGTCCGCCCACACACGTACAAGATATTACTAAAAATATGAGTGATTGTGTGCGCTTTGTTATGCCGAATGCTGGGCATTTGCTGGTGCACGAGGACCCGGACGCGACTGCTGACCATTATGTTCGTATTTTGGATGCTTTCTCTCCGAAAATACGGCCCCGCTCGGCCAACCTATAGACACATTTTGTTTTAAGCAAGTGTTTATTTAGTCTATGACGCTGCTTTTTGTTAAAGGTCGTGCGAATAGCAGACATTTCTTTGCAAAACACTGAAAATCCAAGTTAGGTAATTAATAGGTGCCGCAGTGGGTAAATGGGTGCCTGCCATTGCAACGACTGTTCTCACGACCAAACAACAGTGTTTCTAATAATGATCGACAAAGCAAGTCAACCAGCCTTTTACTTCCGCAGTCTACACAGAAAGGTGGGAACTTTTGCAATTTTTTCCAAATTATTACGTTCGTGTGAAAAATAATGGCGAAAAGCAAACCCTATAAAATGGAGAAATTCGCAGTGCATGTTTTAAAATTGCCATCCACGTTTCCCAGTTGTTCACTAGTTTAAGCTACTTTATATTTTTGCACTTCAATAATGGAGATCAAGGTTAAAGAAGGTATTGTATTGAAATACGTGCTGCTCTACACAGAGGATGTGTTTGATGGAACATGGGAAGACGGCAAACCGTTTTCAACGTTTGATAAAATATGCAAGGAAAAGGTTTCTGGCTCAAGCTGCGTGCCGTGTTATAAAAATTCATTGGGTATATACGTTGAGCTGAACGACGATGATTTGTATAGCAGTATTGATAGTGTGACAGATGACACGATTTACTATATCGATGGGTTTGAAAATTTGCCGAAAGAATGAAATTTTGTTTTATATTAAAACTAGGCTTTTTCCAATATTTTGTTTAAAGAGTATCAAATGTTTATTAAAGCTTAATGGCACTTTGTCGGAATAGGCGTGTTGGAAACAGAGGCTGTAGCATAGTCGCTGGATGAGTCAGTAGCATAGTCGCTGGTGGCCGACGGGATCAACCCAGACTCGGACTCGGACGGAGTAATGCCGTTCACAATAATGTTGTTCTCGCGGTTGCTATCGTCAACGTCATAGGCATCAGCCAACCGAATAATCTCGTTAACATCAATGGTGGCATTCGGGTCGCGAGTCCAGACCGCAGCAGCAATGCCCCACAAGTAGTGCATACGCCCAGCTGGGTGAACTCCGTCGTAGAAAAAGTGTGTGTCGGGGTCAGTGCACACGTTGACCTTTCCGTCAGCGTCCTGAACGTAGCACGCTTCAACCGAGTTAGTGACGCCCAAGTGCTTCAACGCTTCAGGCTGCAGCGCCAGGTTCATCAACATGTTGAGGTCGAATACACGAATACCATCAGTCTTGGCCGCGTTGTTCTCGGCAATAGTCTTCACATACGCACTAGTCGCAGCATTAATGGTCTCAACCACCGGCTTAATCAACGCACCCGCATTAAGTCCCGCCACAATCGGAGTCTTGTCAACCGCCGGCAAGTTCCACAAAACAATGTTCTTGTACCCAGCCGTAGCCAACAATTGCATGTCGGTCGCAATGGTCGTAGCTACTTTGGTGGCAAAGTCAGTCAAGTCAATCGCACCTGTGGCCAAACCAACCACGTTGTGCAATATATCGTTGCCGCCAATTTCGATTTCAATAACATCGTTGTCCAAGTTGAACTGGCTTGGGTTCGGAGTCTCTTGGAGCCACATAAGGACTTGGTCGTGGAAGCTCGGAATACTAAAGTTGCCCGACGTAGCAGGCGACAGCTCGTTGTTCGACGTTGCGCCGCTGTACGCACGGTTGACGAGTTGCATGCCGAGGATCTTGGCTGCGTACTCGTTCCACACATAGCTGTTGGACGCACGGCCCTCAAAGTAGCCAGCAGAACCGCCTACTGCGGCAGCTAGGTTGCCGGTGTCGGAGAGCGAGTTGCCGAAAACAATCAAGTTGGGCGTGACCGTAACGGGCGCGGCTTGCACCGTCGAGGCAAAGAAGAGCACGCCAGCCCAGCTGACGAGCGCTCCACACTTTAGTTGCATTACAAAAGTCGGTTAGGAAACAAGAATGGGTGGAATAAAGGTAGTTATTTTATCTGGATTTATAGAGCGGCTCCAGCGGTTTATATAAGAAGCGGAAGTTTGGGGTTGGCAGTGCGTCGGTCCGAGCAGATCGCCAGAATTTCCTTTGCACAGCTCCGTGTAGAAAATACGCGGAAATTGGCTAGGCGGAAACATTTCGCGGAAAATCCAAGAAACGCTTTTATTCGCCATGCGCGGAAACGGTCCGCTTTATTGTCTCACATGGTCCATGTCCTCTTTTCCATTTTAAATGCGCAGAAATATACATGGCGGGAATAACAGACAGGGCATTAACCGGTTTGGATATGCAGATAAATCCGCTTTGTGGTTTGTGTTGTTTCTAAGTTTCAATGAAAATAGGAACAAGAGATCTGAACCTTGGCGATCCTAGAGGTTTATTGGATATGTAAACAGTTGCACATTCTATCGTCTTTTATTCGAAACTATCTAACCACTGGTGACTTTTGGTCAAGCTGGCACAACAGCTTCATTGCCTATTGGTTCATTTATTTGGTTGACAGTTTGCAGAGTACAACAATCCACAAACAAATACAGATGGCACTTAGCCGTCACAGTTAAAAAAGATGAAAATCTTGTAGCTCTAGTTTCTCTAATGGCATTGACATTCAAACGCTCATCAAAACGATCAACAAACGACATTGTTCTGAAAGGAGTAGTACTTGATTACTGCTATTGGCTAGCTTTAGTATTTTTCCACGTGAGCGGCGGACAAATCAAATATTTGTTTACTATAAAAAAGTTGTTGCGCTGCTCGTTTATGATCAGCAAGGCCTGGTACACAAGCAATATATTTTTGCCAAACGGACCTAGACAAATTAAACAGACGTACATTTAATACATCACAATTTCTCGTTTTCATTCCTGCTTCTCCACTATTTCAGGTAATATCTCCAGTCAGACTCTTCATACTCCCCACTATTTCGTTAGTCTCCGCTATCCGCGGTGTTTGCATTTACCAGAGATTCAAGCAAAGTACAATCGCCTGGAAAGCTAAAAATCTGGAGACTCTCCAGTCTGGCAAAGCTTAGCTTCCCCCTTTTCTCTCCACGCCCCCTTCTCCCCTCTCTTTTTGTTAAGCGTCAATCCTCTATTTATTTATTATTCCAGCGCTCACCTGGACTGCATTTGTTTTTTTTTTTGCATTCGTCATACACTAAACTATAATGTCGTCGTCGACAGTAAGGTAAGCAAGTCCGGTGCTGGTCTTTTGCTTTTCTCAGAGGGTATGCTAAATACGGGCTATTTGCGATAGGGTGGCACTGCGCATACGGCCGCTGTCTCCGCAGGAGCACTTGAACGGCGAAACCGAGTGCGTCACGCAGCTGCCAGGAGTGCCGCAAATAGTCATAGGAGCTGATCGGGCGTTTACGTTCGACCATGTGTTTGCACCCGAGGTCGGCCAAGAGCAGGTGTACGACGACTCTATAAAGCCGCTAGTAACGCAGTTTCTGCAAGGGTAAGTTTTAATGTTGCAATAGCGCATGGATGAGCTGGATGCGAAAAATTAATATGGCGTTCATGGTGAGATAAATTGTAGGTACAATGCGACTGTGCTGGCATACGGGTAAGTAGAGTATGAAGCTTCTATTTTTAAACATGCAAAGTCTCTTCTGCAGCTAAGAAAGAGGCGAGTGTGCCGATGCGACGGGTTGACTATTAGGCAGACGGGGAGCGGCAAGACGTTCAGCATGGGCACAGGGCTGACGCAGACTGAGACAGAGGCCCAGGGCGTAGTTCCACAGGCAATCAGCGAAATCTGGAGCCACCTGGAGAAGCGGGCACAGGGCGGGCTGACGTACAGCATAGACGTGTCATTTTTGGAGTTATACAACGAGGACCTGATCGACCTGCTCAATCCGCGCACAGCAGTGGGCAGCCGTGGACCAACAATCCGCGAAGACAGTCGTGGCAACATGGTTCTTGTGGGCGTCGAGCGCATGGCGGCGCAGAAGCAGTCAGATATTCTCGAGTACCTGCGCCAGGGCGCACTGTCTCGCACAACGGCGTCGACAGACATGAATCGCACTTCGTCGCGGTCGCACGCAATATTTACGATACACTTGCGGCAGCAGGACCGGCGGTCATCGACATTGTATGGCAACGGCGATGCGAGTGGCGAAAACGTCGGAATGGACGGCGGGCCGTCAATAGTGTCAAAGATACATTTTGTGGACCTGGCAGGGTCCGAGCGCATCAAGCGCACGGGCGCAGCGGGCGACCGGGCCAAGGAGGGCATTTCAATCAACGCTGGGCTGCTGGCGCTGGGAAACGTAATCTCGGCGCTAGGCAGCGTTTCAGGCGGCGACCGGTCCGTGCGGCGTACTCCACACGTTCCGTACCGTGACTCAAAGCTGACGCGGCTGCTGCAGGACTCGCTGGGCGGCAACTCGCAGACGCTCATGCTTGCATGCATTTCGCCATCGAGCAAAAACAGCCCCGAGAGCCTCAACACCATTCGCTACGCCAACCGCGCGCGCAACATCCGCAACCGCGTGGCTGTCAACTTTGACAAGAACTCATCGGCTGAGCTCAGCATCCTCAAGACCGAGGTTGCGCGGCTGCGTGGCGAGCTGTCCAAGCACAAGCTGCAGCGGCGGCAGTCCGCCGCCGCACTCAACGACTCTAGCGACAGTGCAGGGCTTGTGCGGGAGGTAGAGCAGCTGCGGCAGCGCAACACAGACCTTGTGCAGCGGCTCAATGTCGCACAACGGCGTGTAATGGAGCTTGAAAACGACCGTGATGCGCTTCGTGAGCAGGTTGCGGGTATGGGCGGGTCTGTGCACTCGACCCCAGGGCTTCCCGCAGGCCAGCTCCCTGCCGAGGAAAGTGCAGCGTCGACACGGCCCAACAGTCTGTTTGCGGAAAGCGATGTTTTGTCGCGCAGCAACGTGCTTGAGACCATTGATCGTGAGCTGGCCGAGCAGGCGTCGCGCCACGAGAACCAGATTGGCAGTGTGCGCCGCCACTACGAGTCTAAGCTTGAGCTTGTGCAGGAGACCCTGGGGATTGTGCAGAAGGAACGTGATGTGGCCCTGCAGCGCCTGGCCAATGCGGGGACGCCGGTCAGTGCACGCACCCCGAGCAATGCCAGCAGCCAGCCTGGCAGCCGTGCGATGGGCATTGAAGTTCAGCCTGCAGGCACGCCAACCAGGCTACGGATGCCCAGCCGCGCCGGCAAGGCGCTTCGTGCGGGCACACCGCAGCTGCGTAAACCGCCCAGCGCTGAACTGCGCAGCACAAACCGCACCACGCCGCCGCCGCCTTCGATGCCGCGGTTTGGAACCAGCTTGGGTCTGGTTACGGTGCCGTCTCCCAGCGACAAGGAGCTGCAGAGCGAAATTGAGCGGCTGCAGCGGGAAAACGGCGAGCTTGGAGCTCGCTCGTTGGCTGAGGCTGAGCGGCTGGCACAGCAGATCCACGAGCAGGCTGAGGAGATTGCGCAGCTGCGGCAGAAGCGCACGGGCCGCAACCCAAGCAACCGGTACTCGCTGCTGTCGTTCAAGGAGACCAGCTGGGGCGTGGCCAATCGCGAGCCAAGGCACGGCGGTCCTCAGCTGCTGCGCGCAGCGTTTATCAAGGCTGTATTAGAAGGCGAGCTGCAGCGCTGTGTGCGCGCGCGTCAGCTACTGCGTGAGCGCGATGCGTTTTTGACAAAGCAGGATCGGCTGATGAACGAGCAAAACGACATGCTGTTGCGTATGCAGACGGGCGACGGCGAGCATGTGCAGCGCGCGAGCGAGCGTATTGAGATTATCGATGCTGAGCTGCATTATCTGGACCTGCAGGTGCGTGACGCCGAGGCTGAAGTAGCGCAATTGGCTGAGGCGCCGGCCACTGACGGCGACAACAGCGATGGGCTGCGTGCGAGCGGGCTGCAGATGGCGCCAGTGATTACGAATCTGAGCGGACTGGCCATGCGCATGGTTGAAGACGTTGTGCGTATCGACTATGGTGCGTTTGCTGAGCTGTTCGACGGGCTGCCGCGAGCTGACTCGACAGGGCTGGCGTATCTACTCATGCAAGACATCATCGAGCACCGCCTCATTGCACTGCGTGACGAGCACGAACGTGTGTCGCTCGACAAGCAGCTGACCGACTCACGCCGCACACTACTTGCTATGCAGCGAACGGCGCTCAATTCAGCGCTGTCGTATGAGCGAGAGCTGGGTCATGCAGAGCGTCGCCTTACTCTGGTCCAGTCGCCTGCGGACGAGAGCATGTCGCTGCCCACGCTGCCGTCTGATCTGGATCTGGGCTCGCTGGCCGACTCTAGCGAGCTGCCTCCCGACCGCTCTGTGTACGATGGTGTGCGTGAGCGTGGTATCTTGCTGCGGTCTGCATTGATGAGTGCGCTAGAGTCGGGGGACGAGTCAGGGCACGAGTCAGGGAAAGAGTCAGAGGTTGATGTTAATTTGGATAGCCCAGTATCTTCTGCCTCGACGGACCATATTCACGACGAAAAAATAATTGGTACAAAGTATGACGAGGACGATGAGTCGGTGTTGTTTGCTGGCCGCGCGATAGATAACCAGGATACTAACTCGCTGTATTCCGAGTCGCTGGGCGTGTCGGGGCTGCAAGTATCCGAGCCTTTGCGCACCAACGGTTTGTATACAAAGCGTGCTCTTCCTGCTACAACTGCAGATGTGCAGACGCTGCAAACTGCGACAAATGTCACGCTGGCTAGCACTCCCATTGATTCCAACTCTAGCCTGGCCAGCTCACCAGGACCTACGCCGCTGCAGCCACCGCCAACCATGTTCTTTTCCGACCCCGAGGGCTGCGAATCGGATACCGAGATTCCCGAGCTGTACCGGTCTGGATCTGGCGAGTTTTTCCGCCTGCCTAACCTTGCACACAAGCCATCTACACGCAAGGAGCGACAACGTCTGATGCGACGCATGATTCAGCGCAAACAAGTGCCTGTACGTCACCGTGGAAGCAAGCGGCGTCGTGGGTCGCTGCGCAGGCCTCGTATTAGTCTGCCCATTGTGCCGCCTGAGCTCGTAGAGTATATTGAGCAACGCAATCCTAATGCGATTGTTGTGGGCGACAAGTTGCCTATTATTGCACCGCCTGAGCTGGTGTGTCAGATGCGTGAGGCTGAGGCACGCGCTGGTGGTGATATGTTGCTGAGTCCTGGATCGATGTGGAATTCAGACATTCATCGACCGGGCGCAGTGCGGGCTGCCGGCCGGGTTGCCACCCAGTCGGCTAGTGACGAGATAACGCATGAATCAAAATCTACGCTACAGACTGATTCACTGCCAACATCCGATCCTGCCGTGATGCCCGATATGGCACCAGCGCATGGACTACGTAGCCCATCATCGTTTTACCTCGCAAGCAGCCCGTATGTGCATAGCAACCAGATCTCGTACAAATCTATAGTGGGTACATCCCAGGCTGAACCTGTGTTTTGTGCTCCGGCGAGCACCGAGGGCCCCGGGATGATGGCCCAAGCATCGTCGCCTACGCACCGTTACTTGTCGCCAACTGAGCGTGCGCACGCGTCGCTGTTCTCAATGATGGATGCTGGTCGTGCGCCTGGCCATGAATTTCCCGTTCCAACAATGTCGCCTCCGCCAGTGCCCGCCCCATTTATCCGTGTTCCTTCTCCGGTATCTGGTGAATACATCCGCAGCGACAAACCCCTGGCGTACAAGCCGTCGCGCATCCGGCGCCGTGCTCAAAGCTCATTCGATCCACGCACAATAGACGAGTCTGATATGCCGAGACAAGAGGCGAAGCCAAATGGGCGCAGACTGTCAAAGTTCTTTGGGTTTGGACTTGGGTCAGCGGCAAAGCAGAAACGGGATGGGTGGGCGCCTGGAGGCATGACTACTGGTGTGGGGGCTCGGGATCGTACAAGTTCCGAGTCTGCTGGATCTCGAATGCGCAAAGTGCAGAGCACGATTGACGCGGTGGTAGGTGAACGTCCACCGTGGTCGGTTGATTCACGGCCGGGGTCAGTGATGGGTCGGCCTATGACTGCTGTGTCTGATCGCAATCTAAATATGGCTAATCCGTCGTTTCGCTAAATAAATAAAGTTTTTATAGCGGGTTTATTTAACTTAATAGCAGTAAAGCTATGCACTTGGTTCGGGGGTTTAGCTGGACTTTAGTAAAAAATAGTATCTGCCTTTAGTTCATCCTGTATGTTGCGACTAATAAAAAGTGCTGCCGCTTTTATTTTAAAGAATATGGATGTGTATGCACATGTTTTAAAAATAATATTGTTGCAATTTGGTTGTGATCGTGCGGGAACAGCCAGGGAAAAGACTACACTAACAAGGATAGCAATAAGAGTGCTATCAGGAAAGTATAATAAGAATTTGTTAACAAGGAATCTAAAACTTCTAACCAATTCCTTGCTTATTTAAATGTTTAGCAGCATCCCTTGCTGCCGCTCACATTGTTATTATTGCCGTCGTCTTGTCCTTTGCCAGCATTCACAATCGCTTGTATGCTCGTCGTAATTGGACGAAACACACATCATATACAAAACAACACATGGTTTGCCCAAAGGCTAAGTTTTATATAAAATGCGGTAGAGAACTATAAAAACCATAGGGAAAAAGAAAAAATATTTATTGCCAGCAGAACAGCCACCAGCCCTTTTATAATAAACTAGAGCACTACTAGCTTGTAAAATATTACATTTCTTACAAATGGGTTGTTTTCCCCACCAAAGGTAACACATGTATTGTTTCTAGACTTTCACTATAGCAGCCCCATCTGCACATCCCCCGCCTAAAAGCCATGGCCAGACACCAATAACCTGGTATTTCCACATATTTATTCTAATTGTCAATTTTTGGCTGGGACACTAAAATGGCTTTCAAGATTGCCAGCCTAAATGCCTGCATCCCCATTTTTTAAGCGGGAGAACTAAAAACAGGTTCCCAAACACCAGCCAAAAACTTGTAAGCTCACTTTTTTAAGCTGGTGAATTAACTCTTGCTTTGGCTAGTAGAATGACTGATGCACATGCTGGTGGAATAGGTGGAATAACTGGTGCGTTTGCATACAACATAATGGGTGCACAGCTGGTGGAATAACTAGTGATTAAATAGAAAAATACCGTGGCATTGGCTGGCAAAAGCATGGTGTTCTATTAATGTGCAAATGAAAACCAATATATATTTAAATAAAGACTATCAAACAAATTGCAAATGAGCTTCACTCAGCTGGGCAAATACAGCTAATTCGGCTAGAGTAGTTAGTTTGCTAAATATAAACTTGCGCTCAGCAATAAATAATTGTGGCTGTGTGTTAGCAAATATATGCAGACATGGATACAGCTCAGTGTCGCGCTGAGGCACAGACAATGACCACAAAGCAAACACATCCCACTGATCATTGTGGAAAATACTAAACAATTGTTTGACCTCAGCACAGAATGGCTTACAAACCAAATACAGAGGTGGCTTTTTATCAATAAATGGCCAGATCTTGGGCAAATTGCATGACTGGGACATTGCGTTGTGCAAATGCTGTTGCTCCTGCTGCTGAGACTGTACTTTAGGCCTGGTCTCTTGCTCCAGTGGCTGCTTCTGTAGTTGAATCCATGTGTCCCACCTTTGCCATTCATTGACTTGCTGCTTTCAAATAATTTGTTATTTGATTGTGGCAATTTGTTATATAATAAAATATTATATTACATTAAAATAAGTTGAGTTCTCTTACAAAAATACTATTGGACAACATGTCCTTATATGTGTTGCCAGAACACGGCTGACACCCAGAGAACCTAATCCAATATTCGATATAATAGATGTATGATACATGTGACGTGTGGCTTAATTCACATGATCATACAACATTGTTACTATTAGCTTTTAGAAATTATATACACTCAATTTATTACATTTAAAACTGAATATATTACCACAGAAAAATATCTGCTGACTGAGAAGTTGCTGAATAGTCGCTGAGTTAAAATAGCAGACAGAAAGCTGCTGGCTGTAAGCTAACAGAATATCTGTGGAATTAATAACCGCTGGCTGTACATTTACAGAATAGCCGCGGAATTAATAACTGCTGGCTGTAAACTTGCTGATATAACCACTGAACCTACACCACCGAATTACAAATATAAAAGAACAATGGCGGAATAATCACTGCAAGAAATACAAATGCAGTCAAAGCTGCGGAAATTGGACTTTTAAAATCTAAAGTACATGCGCAGGCTGAAAACTACAACCTACAAAATGCAGAGCCAATGAGCGTTGAATAACTTTGTGGTGGGAAATCTCATCCAACACACCAAAATATTATCCTCTTGCCAGGCTTTAAAAGCTGCACTTTCCTGTTTGCTGCGTTTCTTCCCTTTCTTCTCTGTCTTCTTTATCTTTTTCTTCTTTTCTTCCTGCCGCTGCCGCTGTTTCCGCTGTCGCCATTGCTGTTACATTTACGGTAAGTTAAGTTAATGTAGAGAACTATTTCATGTCATTGATTGATGTATTATTTGTATATTACTGCTGATAGGTTACCAACAACACTCAATCAAGCCAGCGACACAGCAAACAGCAGTCGGCAAGCAACGTCAAAGCAGCAGTCGGTGGTCAGCAAGCAGCAAGTGGCACAACGACGAGCAACAAGCAGTGCCTGGCAAGCATCATCTGGCAATCATCATCTGGCAAGCAAGCAACGGGTGATGCTGGCGAGCAGGTAGTATTTTTTGTAATTTTAAATTTGTATTTTTTCAATAAAAATTCCTCCTGAAATCCACACCCAAAGCGAAATGCACTAACAATAATAGAATTTGTGTAACCTGTAAATGGCATATGCCAGGCTTACAACCCCAGCATGAATCCGGCATGACCCGCGAACGATCATGTACGTAAAACGAAAACGGTATGTGCAATATGCACCTGTGCAAATCCAGTTTTGGAGCCACCGTTTTGAACCGGTTCTGGAGACGCCGTAGTGATTGTGAATATGACGAGGATATTATTGACCAGGAGACGCTGGCTATTATGCACGACATGGAGGAAGTGCAACGACTGTAGAATTTGCTATTTTTTATTAGACGTTTGTTGCTTGGCATTTTTAATTTTATTACATGTTTTTTAGTTGCAAGGTAGTCTGGAATCTGTTTATATTTTTTAGTTATGAGCGGTTAGAGTAACTACACAAAGTTAATGAAAAGGGAAGAAGCTTGAGCTTAAACAGAATTATGTAAACCATTTCATTAGCGATCAATTAATCAGGACCGCAACCCCGCAATCAAATTATTGTTATAATAAACAAAAAGTGGTTGCAAATGTTTTGCATTACCCTCTTTCCAACCTCGTTCAGAACTCTGAAATTCACTTTTTTGCATTTATTGACGCAACTGCCTTCTTGCATTTGTATTAAATATCACTTATGCCTCCAAAGAAAAACAACAGGGCTGGTCCTGTTCTCCGGAAACGTCCAACGCAACAGGCTGAGCCGACTGGATCTCGTAAGCGCAAAGCGGGCCAGACTGACCTGTTTAGAACCCCTAAAAACAAAAAGGGCAAAGAAAACAGAGTGTGTCATGCTGAAGACTTATCTCCACCTCAGTTTCGAATTCCGCGAGAGAAACTTGCCATAAGAAGTAAGTTGCAGTGTCAGTCTAAACACGCCGCGTCTATAATTGTCAATGTACTACAGCTGAATTGTTATTACTTTGCAAGTAGACAAGCTCGAGGCGGACGCGACTCAAAAAGCTACAGTCAAGTCGCAGGCAACACCGCGCACGAGTCGCTCGAGTAAACCGGGAGCTGGGCACGCGTATGGCGTGTCTGAGCAGGAACGGAACGAGGACGAAGAAAAGTATGCGAAGCACTTGGTCAACAACTACACGCACCGGGGCATTGACAGGTTGTTGGATTTTGCACAGCCGGCAGCCACTGCAGGTCAGGAAGCAGCGCAGAATGATGACTTTATTTCTGACGCCATGGAGCGGATTTTAACCGGAAAGAAGCTTCCTAATGGAAGCGGTTTGGACCGCCGTTTGCTTATGCCGTTAGCCCGCGGAATTGGCAAGTGGGCAAAAGTTAAATCGTCTATAAAATCCGAGAAGCCGTTGTATGGATACTTTTCGGATTTTGTGCTATTCGTTGCGCAGTGCTTGAAATCAGTGGCCGCCGGTAACAACACACACATTGCTCGTTTAGTGCTTCCTGCAGAACGGACCGATTTTAAACCCGATGACAGCAACGACTCTCGACGCATTGACGTGGGACTTGCGGAGCGTGATATTGGTGATTCGGTAAAGCTTGTCTCTTTAAACAGCTATGCAGATATGCTGTGCATAGCCGAGGCGAAACATAGCAGGGCTTTGGATAAGAATGCACTTGTTCAGCTCTTTCTTTACTCTGCAAACTTGTACGCGCGCCAGGCTAATCGCCGGTATCTGTGGGGTTTGACCATCTGCGCCGACGAGGTTTACGCATGCATGATGCTAAATGACGGCTTGTTTATCTCGCCAGCAATGCGGATCTCAGAGCTTGCTGGTCGTAAGACGCTTATATCATGGCTCGTTCGGTGGTCAATGTGCCCAGATGATCGGCTTGGATATGATCCTACTATTCACCGAGTTATTGGCCAAAGCGACGCTGATGTCGGTGGTAACAATAACGGTGATGATATTGATGACATAATGTACACGATTGACTGCTATGATGACAAGTCAAAAAAGACAACGACATATATCACCAATCGAACAATCATGTCGGCAGATGATATGCTGGGTCGACATACTCGGTGTTTTGTTGCGACGCGCTGCTCTGATTTTGATACTGAATCGAGCGGGGAGGAGGTTGTCATTAAGGATGCGTGGCCGCCTGCCAAGTATCCACCGTTGAAAGATCCGCGGGACGAGATCAAGCTGCTACGAAAGATACACGACACGTTTAAGAAGGGTACTCCGGATCACATATACCCGGATATGATAGTCGGCGGTCATGTTAGACTAAATCCGAAAGACAAGTCTGCGATCGACACGACTGATGCCATTTTCAATGCTGCGGGCATCGATCGCATTGATCCACCGTCTGACTCAGACGTCAGGTCTACCTGGAATCAGCAGCCGCTTCGCGCACATCGACGCATTGTCATGTCGCCGGTGGGACACAGCTTAAAAAAGGTACAAAACGAGGCCGAGCTTATAATCGTTCTTGTCGAAGCAATGCAGTGCTATTCTTCTGTTTTAGGCCGCTGCGGGGTCTTGCATCGCGACATCTCAGCCAACAATATCCTGGTTGTGCGAGATGGCGAGGATACAATCCCGCGTGGACTGCTAATTGACTTTGACTTTGCCATCAAAGTCGATACGCAAGAGCGGAGCGCTCGCCCGGCAAGGTCAGGAACCATGCCATACATGAGCATAGCGAACATACTCAACTTGGACACGCCGCGCACGGCTCTTGATGACTGGGAGAGCTTGCTCTATGTGGTGTGCTGGCTGGCGACAGTTGGGATTTCTAGCGACCATCGAGTTCCTGACGCCGAATTGGCTGAGATGCCAATCAGGCAATGGCGCACTGGCACTACAAAAATGATAGCAAACGCCAAGCGTACCCATATGCACACAGGCGATATTTTCCAATCCAATATTGTCAAGGAATTCTGCGCACAGTACAAGCTGCTCCCACGGTTCGCTAAGGCTCTTCATAAAGCGCTTTTTGGCAATGAAAATTGCCCAGGTGCCCATTTGGACGATGTTGACGATGAAGAGAGCTCTGATGACGACGATGAAGACAGCGGAGATAAACCCACAGATAGTCCAAATGACCCGCTTGTCAAAAGAGGTGCCCATGTTGACGAGATATTAGCTAATCTGGATAAAGTGCTTGACAAGTTCAAACGCAAGGCTCTGGCAGCGCTCACAGTGTAGGGGTTTATTCAGTTATGTTTTTTTAGTCAAATATAAGTTTCCGTTTAAATTATTGTTAATCGAAACTATTAAAGATACTGGCGGCATTAAATGTTGCCACATTTGAATGTAGAGTGAGAGTCAAATGGCGAGTGTTGCCGGAACCTCAGCCGAGGAGCCAACCCAGCCAATTCTCTCGTATGCTCAAAGAAGTAGCAACCGGCTAAAGTGGCTGACCTGTGCTCTGGAATTGGCTTCTGACTTGGCCGCTATCTGCTAGCTAGTAATTACATATTGTGGTTTATGAGTCGCTGATTATGCAGAAATTAACTAAATAAACAACTTGTCTCGGCTTATGAGCGCAATTACGAATGCGCTTCAAAGATAAAAATTCAAGGACAACTTCAGAGGCTGCGGCAATGGCGGCCACAAGATTACTCTATCTCATTAGGACATATTGGATTCGCCATCTTTTCACTATTCTTACAATGTTAACACAGTCATTGCTGCACATTTTGCTTAGTTTTTGTATCCACACAAACACGGTATTTGTTGCATAAGCACCAGCTCTTATACAACGCCCTAACAGATTAGGGCCTAGTTTTAATCAGAGCCATTAGGGCTCTGTGCTTTTTATAGGACATGCTGTCCTGAAGTTTGTAATAAACCTTTAACTTCTTAAGTTTCATTTTCGTGTATCAGTATTTTTGTAACACTAATGACAACGGCAAAGTCAACATACTCCATCAACTAAAACTTTATTAATAATGTGAAGAAAGGTATGTCTCTCTTGTCTGCATGACCATCTGCAGAATAATATCCGCATGGTTGGTCGGATGGCCCTCGGTCTGCGTGACGCTAAACGAGTCACGGATAGTGCCAATAATTGGCGCCCTACACGACTCAATCACTGTTACACTGATCGAGGGCCATCCGACTAACCATGCAGACATTATTCTGCAGGTGGTTATGCGCGAGAAAGTTGGAAAGTCCCAGGTGTTGCTGATTATTTGTGACGCAAAGACGCCATATGGGGCAAACATGAGACGCACACCACTTGTTTTGTGGCAATTTGTCGGACAGCCTTGAGTTCGTTGCAGCCTAAGCGGGCATGCAGATAGCAAGATTCGCGAAAGTGACGCTAGGCAGTTGCACGCCTACGTCCGCGACACGGCGAAGAGGCTGTCAGGCGGGGCTCGCAATTCCTGGATCAACCGCGATTGTGCAACCCTAAGCACATTCAATGAGCTATACATTGTAAGTTTTAATAAGGACGCGAACATGACTGCTCAGCAGACTCAGGCACTGTTGAAGCAAAATGTTTTGCTTCAACGGCACACTGAGAGCGAAGCAGCGATGGTAGCAGCCAACACAGAGACAAGCAGCAGTAATGTCGAGCATACTAAGTAGCCCCGAACACAATTGTAAGCCAGGTTTATACACAAGGAAAATACCGGCAACTATTCTTACTGACCAAGAGCAATGTGGCTGGGCTAAACTGCATTCTTCGAGGAGGACAAGTTTGAGAATTTTTATTGGATAATAAGATTGACGTTAGAGAAAGTTGACATTTCTCCTAAAACTAGAGAACAAGTCGTCCTTAAATATAAAAACTGAGCCCTGCTAGCTCGTGTAAAATTCCGTCACTGATATCACACGTAATGTATAATCAGCGGCATCCTGCCTAATTGCCCGATCATCTAACAGCCATAAAATCTGCCAGCACAGATTTAGCGACTGTGTTGAACCAGCTCTTGTTGCTGTAGCTAATAACATTTATTTTTAATACTATTTCCAAGCCTACAAATGTTTTAACATTAGAAACACATGTCTAGTGCCATGCATTGTTGGGCCGCGCGTAGCTACCAAGTAGTGTAACTATTGTTGCAATTTGGTTGTGATCGTGCGGGAACAACCAGGAAAAGACTATACAAATGAGGATAGCAATAGGAGTGCTATCAGTAAAGTATAATAAGAATTTGTTAACAAGGAATCTAAAACTTCTAACCAATTCCTTGCTTATTTAAATGTTTAGCAGCAGCCCTTGCTGCCACTCACATTGTTATTATTGCCGTCGTCTTGTCCTTTGCGAGCATTCGCAGTTGCTTGTATGCTTGTCATAATTGGACAAAAACTGGTGTCATAATAAACACATCAATTTCCAAAGAACCATGATTTCCAAGACTGATCCATCTGTGAGCAGGTAATCACTGCCTGCCCAGCCGGGTGCTGGCCGGGTCAGCTCCACGGCCGTGGCTCCCGCAACAATATAGTCACAACAAATTGATGTAAATATCGGAGTTAGCGAGCGGTTCTGTTGAGCTAGTATTAGACATTTGATTCCGGCCAATGCCGAGCAAGGAAAAGGCAAAAATGACGCCTGTTGCGATGGGCACCAAAATTCTTGCATACTCTCCTAACTGATACCCATATTATATACAAAAATGACTTGTTTAACGTTATATGGACTACTTTAAATACTAAAATACTTGCCAAAGGTTAGTAAAACACGCTGGTATTTGAAAACAGTATAAAATGCTAGTATAAAAATATTTAATTTATACTAATTCTCACAAAATTATCGTTCTTGTCGCCAGATTTACTATAATCGAACTTGTTGTATGAGCTATCATCACCGCTCGTAGTGGGTTCTGGGTTTTCAGTCGAGCTTGGCGTACTTTCATTATCCAGCATATCATTAGCCACATCCATACTAGAAGGTTCTTCTGAGGATGAACTTTCAGTTGATGAATCAACAACAATAGTTTCAGTCAAGTACCCATATGATGCATAAATGTTCTGCATGTAGAAATTCTCATGTAGTGAGTTTGAAAGCTCATTACACATTAGGTCTGGCTCATCGGTTGGCAGAACAGGATAAGCAAAGTATGTTGAGGAGCTTTCAGAGGATTCAGAGCTATCTGAAGATTCTGAACTTTCAGAGCTTTCTGTATCCAGATCACCCATTTCCGATTGATCAGATGATAATTCAGATGAAGACTCTGAGGATGACTCTGATGAAGACTCTGATGATGACTCTGATGATGACTCTGATGATGACTCTGATGATGACTCAGTGAAAGACTCAGTGAAAGACCCTGAGGATGATTCAGAGGAAGACTCAGTGGAAGACTTGGTGAAAAACTTGGTAGAGGACTCGGTGAAAGACTCTGAGGAATTCAAACTAGAATTGGAAATAAACTTAGATTTGGTGCTGCTCTCTGGCTCTGTGCTTGATTCAGAACTAGGTTTTGACTGTAAAATAGTATCTGTATCTGATGGCTCATCTTCACACTTGTCATCAAACACATCACTAGTTTTCAAATCGTTTGGAACTTTAGTACTTGTAGAATCATCACTAGTACTTGGTTTACTTGTAGAATCATCACTGCTTGATTTACTTTCCAAATTATTTGGAACTTTAGTACTTGTAGAACCATCACGAGTGCTTGATTTACTCTCTGAATCACTCTTTGATGTATTGTCGTTGTTATTTTTTCCACTGGGGTTATCTGAATTGGAGTTTGATGGCTTCTCGGCATCTGCTGTTTTCCCATCTGCTGTTACCGTTATGTACTTTGCCTTTGTTGTATACAAATCAATTCCTATATCATAATCACCTTTGAATTCTGGGATTGTAGGCTCGCCAGGCATATTAGCATAAGTAACAGCTTTGCCTGTAAAACTAGTGCTAGTTGACCCAGAGATTGATACTATACTGCAGACATTGTAAAATTCACGATTGCCACTTGCATTTACCCAGAAAAACGCGACATAAACATTGTCACCAGAAGGCAAGTCTGAAGGCAAATCAACGTCATAAGAGGTGACACTCATGACATTCGTATTTTCTTTAGGCTTGCTCCCAACAAAAGCATAACGTAAAACCTGCTTTAAAACAACAAAGTTTTTGCCTTTATCATAAGATACTGCAAACTCTAGATGACCTCCACTGTGTGCTGCACCATTTGGAGTAAACTCGAATGTTACTGTTTCGCCTGCTTTCCATTTGGCAGCTGGTTCAGTCCATGGGTTAGACTTCTTGCATATTTGTGTGAATGTATCTAGTGTGACACTACTAATTGGACTGTTCAATTCGTAATCATATTTAGCTTCTGGAGGCAGTGATGGACAGTCTTTGCCGTTTGGACTGTTAAATGGGCATGGATACAACAATGTCAAGTGTGCATGTGTGCTGGCCAGCAGACACAACATTGCCAAAAAGTTATACACTAGCATTTTATTGTTAATCAGTTTAAAGTAATATAAAATGCAGAAATAAAAAAGTAGAGATAAATAAATCCTAAAAAGACTCCTTGGTCAAACCCCATGAAAAGATGTTCTAATTGGCACAGGGACAGTTTCTTTTCTAATCGACTCAGGGATGGTTTCTTCGAAGTGTATAATTAAATAGTAAAAGAAATTTATTTTGCAGTAAGTGCTGCTAAAACCACATGTGTAAAAGGTTGGAGTGTTTGTGTACTGTGTTGTTATAAGCGGAGCAGACAGTCTTTTTGAACACAGAAAGATATTTTAAATATACTTATATGTAAGATTACAAAACTAGAAATAAATAATTGTGTTACATGTGTGCAGCTCATGTAGCCATTCAACTTTATTATGGATAGGCTGGTTGACTTGGGGTAGCAACCTCTCAACTGCTATGTATACCAATGGTTTGTATACAAAGTGTGCTCATCCTGCCAAAAAAAGTAGATGTGTTGTTGCTACAGATGCCAACTGATTTTATGCTGACCAGTTCTCCAGGACCTATGGTGCAACAGCCACCACCTATGCTTTTTCTGACCCCAAGGGCTTCAAATCAGATACCAATACTCTTGAGCTGTGCTGGTTCAGGATCCAACGAGTTTTTCTGCTTGCCTATCATTGCACAAAAACTATGCTTCTACAAGAAGTAGCAATGGCTGATGTGTCAAATGGTGCAGCACAAGCAAGTTCCAGTGTGTTAGTGTGGAAGCAAGCACTGTCGCGGAGCATAGCTCAGGCATAGTATTAGTCTGCTTATTGCACTGCCTGAGCTGGCATGCTGGATGTGTGAGGCTGAGGCACACACCAGTGGTGATATTTTGTTGAAATTTAGTTCTATGTAGAGTACAGACATTCATGAACCAGGTGTAGTACAGGCAGCAGACCAGGTTACCACTCAAGTGACTAGTGACAAGCTGGCAAGTTATATAAAAACTGTTTACTTGTTAGATGACATTTTAGAGAGCTGCCTAAAGAAAACAAAAGCAAGCATGTACAAGACTAATCATGATCAGCTAGCTAGCAATTCTCCTCTTTGACATTAGAAATAAAGCCAAGTTGAAACTCTAGCTTGTGTTTAGACTTGTATTTACCATATATTGTATAATTATCTAGAGAACTAATGCTCCAAATCTTGCAGCAAATACCCATACAGATAGTTAACACTGTCAGAAACCAAAATAAAAAAGAAGTATCTTCTGCAACCATCAAATAGTGTGTCTAGCATTCTATATCAAAGCTAATAAATGTATTGTCAGATAGTATAAAATAAAAGTCCAAAAAGAAGCTAAAGGTTTTTCTACTTTATCTGATTTCAAAGGCCAAAGATGTGCTTTGACATTTTATAATCCTGAGGTGCATAATAACTGTTAGCTGATCACAATGTGAACTTGAACATCTTAATCTTGATTAGTGTTTGGTGACTGTTGAAACACTACCTATTATTATTTCTCTTCAGTAAGCCATAGTGTCATAGTTGTATTCAGTTCAGGATGTGGAAAGGTATCACTAGCTTCCATGGATACCACTTCACCATTTGATTTTCTAAATGACAATATGTAAAATTGGAAATCATCAGTTGGTGCACCAAATTCTTCAATTAGATGGTCAATAACTTCACCAGCTTCAATTCCATGATCAAAACTATATTCTTTTGTATTATCATCCGGTCGGTTGCCATACGCACAGCTATATTGGGCCATTTTATTTGGAGCTAAAGTATTGATGAAAGTTAGAGATGAAGGATTGTTGTTGATGAATAAAAACTAAAACTTGACAGACATTTCCAGGGCTTTTTATACTCGGCTGGAAGAAGGGCTGGGATTCTTAGCAGTCATCAGAAAATCTAGCACAAAGCAGAGTGTTAACAAAGAATAATATTTGGCAAAGAAGAAAACTTTTTTGTAGTGGTAATGGCCAAAAATGTCAAGACTTTGCCAATTATTAATTAGCTTTTCTTTCAGAGAAGCAAGCTTCTATTGTAGCAGTGATGGACAAAGAAGACAAGACTTTAGAAAAAAAAATGTTAACAAAGAATAATAATTGGCAAAGTAGGCTTCTTTTGTAGTGGCAGTGGACAAAGAAGACAAGAGTTTAGAAAAAATGTTAACCCTAAACTAATTTATAATTTATAAATCGGTTTAATTAACCAAAATTAAATGTACCTGAGCTTATATAATCTAAAAACAGGATAGTATTGAGCTCCTTCAGGGTTATATGGTCTTTATATTTTCTTAGTTAAAGGTTATTAGGCAAGGGGATATCTAGAGCTGTTAAAGTGAGCGTAAAGTAAATATAAATCATAGTAGGAAACATGCATGTATATTCCTGGTTATAAATAACAACCTGCTCTGTAATGCCCTTTTAACTGCATGTCATATAGTGAATAGCTCAAATATGTTGGATCTACCATATCCAATTGGCATATTGCATGTCCCATAAAAAGTTTGCTCAAATGCGTCTAAAGTAAAAGAGAAACTAGAACCCAAAGACGCAGGACCACGACTAGCAGTTACCATTTATAATAATGAATTTTGAAAGCTTTATACAGTACGAGTTGGAGATTGCTGAGGGTGACAAGCCAGTAACTGTGCTACAGGATGCTTCAGGCAATGCAGGGTGTGGCGTCGGGGCTACAGTCTGGGACGCAGGCTTGGTTCTAGCAAAATATCTTGAATGGCAGACAATCAATGGCAGTCTTGATCTGGCAAACAAAACAGTTTTGGAGCTCGGTGCGGGGACAGGAATAGTCGGGCTAGCATTGGCAAAGATGCAGCCAAAGAGCACAATCGTGCTGACAGACAAGGCAGAGCTGATTCCGCTGTTGCAGCGTAATATTGAGCTCAACGGTGCACTCAATGCCAAGGTGCAGTGCTTGGACTGGAATACTGACAGCACGGATGTTGAGCCAGATGTGATTCTAGTGTCTGATGGGATTTTTGCGAGCGATCTACATCAGCCACTGGCGGATGTGCTGCAGCGGGTGGCTGGAACCAAGACCCGGGTTCTGCTGGCGTATGAGACTCGGGTATTTAGCGATGAGGTGAATTTTTTTGCACTCTGGAGCCGGGACTTTACGTTCCACGACATCAAGCCGGCAGATCAGCATCCAGTGATGCGAAGCGAAGATATTTTTGTGTTTGAAGGCCGTCGCAAATCGAGTTTGGGGGCTTGATTGACTAAATGAGTCAGATGAGGGCTACAAATAATTTTTTAGTTAATGCTAACAGGGGGTTTTGCCCAGAGCGTTTGATACTTTTTGTCTCCCATTTTATTTTATCCACAGCAGCAGTGGATTCGGCTTACTCTTAAACAAATTCAACAGAAACAACAGCTAATGTCGACCGACAGCTCGCCGAACGCGCGCCCGCTGCAGATAGCCGAGGTGGAGCGCATTTCGATTCTTGGCAGCGAGAGCATCGTGTGCGGGTTCCACCTGGTGGACTATATATGGACGGACATATTCACCAACCTTGCGGCAGCATCAACCTATGTGCTGATCACTGACACGAACCTGTCTGCACTGTACGCGGACAAGTACAAGGAAGGCTTTGCCGTAGCGTGGGCGCACTTGCGGCCTGGAGTAGTGGCGCCGCGGTTGCTGGTGCGTGTACTGCCGCCAGGCGAGACAAGCAAATCTCGAGCGACCAAGAGCGAGATTGAAGACTGGATGCTGGCACAAAAGTGCACGCGAGACACGCTGGTCATGGCGCTGGGTGGCGGCGTGATCGGCGACTTGGTCGGCTTTGTCGCAGCAACGTTTATGCGCGGCGTACCGTTTGTGCAAGTGCCGACGTCGTTGCTGGCCATGGTAGACTCTTCGATTGGCGGCAAGACGGCGGTGGATACGCCGGCGGGAAAGAACCTGGTGGGGTCGTTCTGGCAGCCAAAGCGGATATTCATGGACATGGCGGTGCTCAGCACGCTGCCGCCGCGCGAGTTCTCGAACGGTATGGCTGAGGTGGTGAAGACAGCGGCGATCTGGACAGCCGAGGAGTTTGATGTGCTGGAAGCAGGTGCTGAGGACATTCGTGCAGCGGTGCTCGAAGGACAAAAGGACTCTGAGGATATGGCGGGGCTGACGATTGCCAGCCGGTCAGAGGCGCAATCGCTGCTGCTGCGTGTGATTTCAGCGTCAGCGCGTGTAAAGGCGTATGTGGTGACTCACGATGAGCGCGAGTCTGGCATGCGCGGGCTGCTGAACTTTGGACACACGATCGGACATGCGATTGAAGCGGTGCTGTCGCCGCAAGTGCTGCACGGCGAGTGCGTGGCAGTGGGATGTGTGCTCGAGGCAGAAGTAGCGCGGCGTATGGGCCACTTGGGTGACGTCAGCGTGGCACGGCTGGCGCGGTGTCTGCGGGCATACGGACTGCCAACAGCCATGGACGATGCAATCATACGCGGACTGGTGGGCGAGGAGCGGCTGCGTGAGCTGCGGCCGCAGCGGCTGATGGACGTGATGAGCGTTGATAAGAAGACGGTGGGCTCGCAGAAACGGCTCGTGGTGCTCAAGCGGCTCGGTGAGACACTCGAGATGAAGCCGACCAACATCGACGACTCGCTCATTCTCGAAGTAGTGTCAGAAGGCGTGCGTGTAGCTGCAGTTGCGGAGGTGAAGCAGCAGGCAGTTACTGTGGTGCCGCCTGGAAGCAAGTCAATCTCGAACCGTGCGCTGCAGCTGGCGGCGCTGGGGCGCGGTACATGCCGAATTCGCAATCTGCTGCACTCTGATGATACGCAGGTGATGCTGGCGGCGCTGCAAGCGATGGGCGCGTGCTCGGTGGCATGGGAAGATGATGGCGCTACGCTGGTGGTGACAGGTAACGGCGGCCAATTGCAGCGGCCCGATGCGGAACTGTACCTGGGTAACGCAGGCACGGCGGCTCGGTTCCTGTCGACCACGGTAAACCTGATCGACGCGCAAGACGGCTCGACGGTGCTGACAGGCAACGCCCGCATGAAGCTGCGTCCGTCCGGGCCTCTGGTCGATGCGCTGCGTGCAAATGGCTGCGGCATCGAGTACCTCGAGCGCGAAGGATCACTGCCGCTGCGTGTGCAGCACGCAGGACGTGGGTTCCCGGGCGGCCACATTCAGCTGGCAGCGTCGATTAGCTCGCAGTACGTGTCATCGATCTTGCTATGCGCACCGTACGCACAAGAGCCAGTGCGGCTGGAGCTAGTTGGTGGCAAAGTCATCTCGCAGCTGTACATTGACATGACGATTGCGATGATGGCGCAGTTTGGCTGCACCGTCGAGCGGATCAGCGCCAACGAGTACTTGATCCCAACCGGTGCGTATGAGAACCCGGCCGAGTACGTGGTCGAGAGCGATGCCAGCTCTGCAACGTATCCGCTGGCGTTTGCAGCGATTACGGGATCAACATGCACGGTGCCGAACATTGGCTCGGCGTCGCTGCAGGGCGATGCTCGGTTCGCTGTGGACGTATTACGACCAATGGGATGCACGGTCGAGCAAACAGCCACGTCGACCACAGTTACTGGGCCGCCGCGCGGACAGCTGCGTGCGCTGGCAGAGATCGACATGGAGCCAATGACCGACGCGTTCCTAACAGCAGCAGTGCTGGCGGCGGTGGCAGCGGGCGGAGAAGATCGCGTAACACGTATTCGTGGAATTGCGAACCAACATGTCAAGGAGTGCGACCGCATCGAGGCGATGTGCACTGAGCTGGCAAAGTTTGGCGTCGAAACGGAGAACCTTGCCGACGGCATTAATGTTCATGCGCGAGTGCTGTCAGAACTAAAGGCAGGTGAGGCGCCGTCGGTGCACTGCTACGATGACCACCGCGTGGCAATGAGCTTTTCGGTGCTGGCGTGTGTGGTGGAGAGCGGGGCTGAGCTCCGCGAGCGGCGGTGCGTGGGAAAGACGTGGCCGTCGTGGTGGGACGTGTTGGCGCGTGATTTGGGGGCGCCAATCAGCGGCAGCGACCCTGCACGCGAGACTCGCTCGGACCCTGTCAAGGCAGAAGCCACGAGCGTAGTGCTAATTGGCATGCGCGGCGTGGGCAAAACCACGCTGGGGCGTGCCGCCGCCATGGCCCTGAACCGAGAGTTTGTGGATCTGGATGACTTTTTGGAGCGCGAAGTCGGCCAAACGATCCCTGAGATCATCAACCGCGACGGATGGGCGGCATTCCGCGAGCACGAAACACGTGTTCTGCGCACAGCGCTGACGCAGGCCCACGCTACGGGCGCAGTGATTGCATGCGGCGGCGGCGTGGTCGAGGGCGCAGCCAATCGCGAGCAGCTGCGTGCGCACGCAGGGCGTGGGGCAGCGGTGATATGTCTGACGCCGAATATGGAGCATGTGGCCGAGTACCTGAGCCGCGACAAGACACGCCCGGCGTATGCAGTGACCAGCGATATCCACGAGGTATATGCCCGGCGTCTGCCCCTGTACGCTGAGAGCTGCAACTACGAGTACTTGGTGGACAAGGCGCTGCTCAGCGGCGACGAGAACTCGGAGGGCCACGGCGCATGGACGCTCATTGAACGTGACTTTATCCGGCTCGTGCAGTTTGCCACAGGCCGTGAGCTGAACCGCGTTGATCTACGTGGACCGTCGTTCTTTGTATCGTTGACAGCGCCGTCGGTGCGCGAGTATCTGCCCGCAAAGCTCGAGGCGCTGACAGCCGGAGCCCAAGCAATCGAGCTGCGTGTTGATCTGTTGGGCAGCTCAGAGTTTGCCGGTGCTGATTTTAATGATGCTCGAGTGGCATCGTCGTTCTTAGCATTCGTGCACCGGCAGTTTGCGCTCTTGCGACACAATTCGCGCCTGCCCATTGTGTTTACCGTGCGCACGCAGGCGCAAGGCGGAGCATTCCCAGCATCTGCCGATACGTTGCGAGTGCAGTTGCTGCGTAGTGCTATTCAATGGGGCGCCGAGTACGTTGATGTGGAAGTTGATGCAAAGGCACCCGAGGTGTACGCAAAGCGACAGAACTCGATGGTCATTGCGTCCTACCACGACACGACAGGCGAACGGCTGCAATGGGACAGCGAGTTTGCTACCGAAATTTTAATGCGTGCTCGTGCGTGCGGCGACGTTGTCAAGCTGATCTCGTTTGCCCGCACCTGGGACGACAACACAAAGTGCCAGCAGTTTGTGCAGCAACATCATTCGACGGCCATGCCGCTGATTGCCCTGAACATGGGCTACACTGGGCAAATGTCCCGTGTCTTGTGCCCATGCCTAACGCCCGTAACTCATCCATTGTTGGCAGCCGCAGCTCCGGGCCAAATCAGCGTTCGCCAGATCCACCAAGCACGCTCCCTCCTCGGTCTGCTGCCACCTCAGCAGTTCTACTTGTTCGGCACGCCAATTGCACATTCGCCCAGCCCATGCATGCACAACGCGGCGTTTGCAGCTCTTGGGCTGCCGCACACATACGAACTGAAAGAAACATCGACGGTTGACGCCCTATTGCCCGTACTGGAGCATCCGTCGTTTGGCGGCGCATCGGTGACCATTCCGCACAAACAAAGTATTATTCCCATGCTAGACGCTTTGTCGCCGGCCGCACAGCGCATTGGCGCAGTCAACACAATTATTGTCCAAAACGGACATTTGTATGGCGACAACACCGACTACCTGGGCATCGTCGGCTGCTTGCAGCAAGCCCAGCTCTCGGCCCACACTCGTGCGTTCAACGAATCCGTAGCTCTCGTCATCGGCGCAGGCGGCACATCGCGCGCCGCCCTCTACGCATTGCACACACTGCGTGTGCCCCACGTCCTCATCTACAACCGCACACAGGCTCGCGCCCAAGCACTGTGCGATGAGTTCAGCTCGCTGTTCAGCAACTTGGCTGTAGTCGACTCGCTTGACGCAGCATCCACTCTACAGCCCACGTATATTGTGGGAACCATTCCGGCCAGCGACTTGTGCGTGCCCGACTCGTTGTTCAACACACACGGTGTAGCTCTCGACATGGCGTACAAACCCAAATGGACACCATTACTCGAATCAGCGTCCCGCCGCAAATGGCACATTGTTCATGGCGTATCCGTACTCATTGAGCAAGGAATTCATCAAATGGAGAAATGGACTCGTAGCGTTGCTCCATCCCGGGCCATGGGCGACGCCGTGCTGGCCAAATACTCAGAGTTTTAACCATCTTTATTAGACTAAATAATTACTCGGTGTACTTTGTCTGCAGTTCTTTGACAAGCGCAATGTACTCGGTCATGGCGTCGGGCTGCGACATGCCCTTGTTCTTGTTCCATGCACCCCATTTGGCCTTTTTCTCAAACTCAAACATGCCGGGCTGGTCGATATCAATGTCACCCGAGTTGGCTTGCTTGAACAGTCCGTAGAGCTTGAGCTGCTCGTCCTGGGTCGGTTTCTTGGGCAGTTCTTTCACCTCCTCCGAAGCCGTCTCGAACTGATCCTTGAGCAGTTCGTCCTGGCTCAGTTCCTTGGGCTGCTCGTTCGCCTCCTCCGAAGCCATCTTGGACTGATCCTTGAGCTCTGCGTTCTCCATTTTAGTTAAAGCAAAAGTGATTTTAATAAACGAAGAAGAGAAAAATGTGGGAAATGCTCTTATCCCTGCACTACACCCGCCCCTTATCCTAAACCTGTTTCTGAGAATCACTTAATCAGTCTTTTGCTTTCTTGCGTACTTGATGACCGTGTGATCAACCACCATCCGCCACGGCACAAACGCAATCCACGCAACCCACGCCACACACGAGTCCAGCACAAAGTTGTTGTTTGGCATGACACCTCTTGTTGCACATCTAAACAGCATGCCAATTGGATCCGTCGCAATAGCAAACTCGCCCCTTTCCAATCCTTTAATCATCCCACGCACACACTGCTCGGGCGTCTGCCCATCGTCGGCGCCCTCGATCTCCTTGGTCACTTGCGGCTTGGTCAAATTCTCTTGCTCGTAGCCAGGCGTAAAGATAGTGCCCGGGAAGTAACAGTGCACAGAAATGTTGTGCGCCTGCAGCTCGGTACGCAGGGCTTCGGCAAGGCCACGGACAGCAAACTTGCTCGGGCTGTACGCAGCGTAGCCCACCAGGCCCAGCATGCCCAAAATGGAACTGACCATGACAACTTGGCCCTCGATCTTACGCTCCACCATACGTTTGGCAGCCGCATGCACCGTGTACAAAGTGCCAAAGTAGTTGATGTCCATTGTCGACCGCAGCAACGACGCCGGCTGGTCAATGAACACGCCTGGGTTAGCTGTACCGGCCACCGTAAACACATTTTCAATCGCCCGGCCATTCCGCTTCTCCGCCTCGTCCACCGCATCCACCGCGCCTTGCTCGCTCGCAATATCAGCTACCACATACTCAATCTCCTGGTCCTTGCTTGCACACGCTGAAATCTCTGCAAGTGCTGCTTTGAGCACCGCCTCGCGACGCGCCACAATGGTTACGTGCGCTCCACGACGGGCCAACTCGCACGCAAGAGACTTGCCCAGGCCCTGGCTGCCTCCAGTCACATAACAATGTTTGCCTCGAACGTCAAACTTGCGCGCCGTGATACGCACATACGCTTCGTTGACAAGTCCCAATGCGAGTATTCCGCACAGCACAGAGCCTACGGTCACTAGTCCCACACGCCAATCGTCCATCATATTTGTTTAAAAGATAAAAATGAAAAGAGAAGTAGAAAGTTTAGATAACAAGAGCGGCGAATCACGGTCAGAACAATGTGCCGTCGGAAATTATGTTGATCGGTGGATCTTTGGTCGTGGGACGCAGGCGTGCAGCGATTTCACGGCCTGCCTTCCACGTTCCGCCTTCCAGCACTCGAGCCAAAAACATATCAGGCAGTTGGTCATTTGGCAGCCCGCATTTCGCTCTCACTCGGTCGGCAATCTTGTCCAGCAGCGCTACGGTCATGGCGCGCCACTCGACGATGACCGCATCGCCGCCCTCAAACACCGGCACACTGCCGCCCTTTAGTCCACGCTCACAGGCCGCTGGAGAAAGCGTCAGCACGCCCATGTCAACGAGCAGCCCGCCGTTGCGGTACTCGGGCAATCCGGTCAGCTTTTCGGTCCCTGACACTTTTAGCTTGCCCAGCTTCACCACCACTTCGAGCAACGACCACGTCAGCCACTGCGACAGCTTGTGAAACGGCACCAGTGTTTCCGCCCGCCGTGGATGATCAGCCGAATCAGACAAATCACTGTCGCTGTCCACATCGAGCGCATCGCACGCCCACACGTCGCCCAGTGCTACTCCGTCCAGCTGCGTGCGCCCCGTTGGCCACACACACGCTAATCCGTCAATCACCACATCCCAAATATCATCAATCGACACTGACAACGGTGCTTCAGTGCACCCTGACAAATAGTCGAGCATAAACCCAGGCCGTGCCGGATGATTGTTGCACGCGCATTTGCCGCCAAAGTACCGCGACCCTTCCATAAGGGCCTGTCCCAGGTTCCGCAACAACTGCGCCCGGTTCTCGCACCCAAGCAACGGATTCGCATCAGTCACTTGGAACCCAAGGGCAACATCTGCGTCAGACAACACAAGCAGGGCTCGAGCATCCGCCTGAAACGGATTATGCGGGTGGCTCGAAAACACCCCGCGTTCAAACATCCGAAGCGCTGCAATGCCCAATCCCTCCGTACGCTCAAACCTTCCCAGCTCTTCGTCCTCATAATGCCACTCGGCCCCTGCCCCTGCATCGATCAGCACCGACACCATAATCAAGTCGATCACACGGCGAGCGCACTCCCACTCACTCACGTCGCTCGACTTCCACTTTAGCACATGCTCGGCCACCAAATCTCGATCCCCACTTTGTGTCTTAACGCAGTACGAGCGCCACCGTCCGTGCGGCGGCACGCTTGCGATGCTTGCATAATCGCGGTGCACCAAACTCAGCACATAGTCGGCCACCGAGTCAATCTTGGTCTCGTCAAACTCGAAATGCTGTAGTTGTCCACAAAGCGCCAGCTCATATACACGGAGCGACCGCTCTCTTACTGCTTGCAGCGACTTTAGGTACTTGATGTTGTAGCTCACCGACATGTTTAAAAGTATTTGCTAGTACAAGTTGGTTTACAAAAGAAGAAACGTGGTTGATTATGTTGGTTCTCACGAACATGTGCATAGTGTGCACAATATGCACTATTTTTGGTCACAGGGTTTGCATTTCGGATATCGATTCGGACACTTGGAAGATTACGGCTCAAGTATTAATTTAAGGAAAGAGCCGAGTCGCTCTGTTTTCGTGACGCGTTTGCTCTGATGAATACGCGTTTTAGTTTGATCGTTTCCCTTTTTCTTTAAATTCACTTTTTACTCTAAACAAACAAAAATGGGAATCAAGGGCCTCAAACAAGTTATCGCCGACCGCGCGCCCTCCGCCCTCCGTACCGTCGAAATGTCGCACCTCGTGGGCCGCAAAGTAGCCGTCGACGCATCAACGTCCCTTTACCAGTTTCTCGTAGCCGTGCGCAGCGAAGGCCAAAACCTAATGACCAGCTCGGGCCAAACCACCAGTCACCTCGTCGGTCTTTTGTACCGCACCGTAAACATGCTGGAAAACGGACTCAAACCCATCTACGTATTCGATGGTAAACCCCCTGCCATGAAAGGCGGCGAGCTCGAAAAACGCCGCGAAAAGCGCAAACTGGCCGAAAGTAGCTTGCAAGCAGCCGAAGAAGAAGGCGACGCGGAAGAAGTGGTTAAACAGATGAAAAGGTTAACTAAAGTTACGCCCGAGATCAATGACCAAGCACGCAAGTTGTTGGGGCTAATGGGCGTTCCGGTGGTTACAGCGCCCGGAGAAGCTGAAGCAGAGTGTGCGGCGCTTGCCCGGGCGGGCAAAGTCTGGGCGGCGGCATCTCAAGATATGGACACACTTTTGTTCGGCGCTCCCGTGCTGTTGCGCAACTTGACAGTTCCTGCGGCCCGCAAACTGCCCATTGAGGAAATCCACTTGGACGAAGTGCTCAAAGGCCTCGACTATACACAAGATCAGCTTATTGACTTGGGCGTTATACTGGGCTGCGACTACTGCGACTCTATCCGCGGCGTTGGTCCAAAGTCCGGGTACGAGTACATCCACAAACACAAAACAATCGACGCAGTAATAGCTCTGGAAAAAGTAGCGAAAAACGTACCTCCAATGTGGCCGTACGCCCAAGCCCGAGAGTTGTTTCAACAGCCAGACATTAATACAAACCACGAGTTTGCATGGGAAAAGCCCGATACCGAAGGGCTCGTGCAGTTCCTTGCTCACGAAATGGAGTTTAGCGAGCAACGCGTTCGTGCGGCGGCGGCGAAACTGGAAAAGTCGGCGGGAAAGGGACAGCAAGTACGGATTGACTCGTTTTTCAAAGTAACGAATAAGCGGGTGCTGCCCAAGGAAGATGCGAAGGGTAAGAAAAAGGCTAAAGTTACTAGAGCCAAAAAGTGAGTCTTTCTTTTCTACATTTTTTTAAATTAGATTTATAATGAAACTGGTTTGAGGTTAGAGAGAATATGGAGACACGGTCGAGCAAAGAAGCGATGAGGGAGCAAGATGGGGCAGCCGGACAAATACCCCAAGCTCAACCTTCAAATACCCCGTTGACCCGTTCTATCGGTCCCATTCCCGGTCTCGTTCTGTTCTCCATGCTTGGCGTGCTTGTTCGCATCTACACCACCCGCCTCTTCACATACAAAGAGGCACCCATCTACGCACTAATCTGGCCACAACTCATCGGCTGCCTTATCATGGGCACCGTTACGCGCACCCGCCACCTATTCTCCCCCGCTCTATTCACAGGACTCACAACCGGACTGTGCGGCTCCATCACAACGTTCTCGTCGTGGCAGTTGCTCGTATATTTGCAGTTTTTCAATACGGACGGAGCGGACCATTCCAGTTTTAAAAACTTTTTGGGCGGCGT
Organism: Coemansia sp. RSA 720; assembly: GCA_027577495.1. NCBI lineage: Eukaryota > Fungi > Kickxellomycota > Kickxellomycetes > Kickxellales > Kickxellaceae > Coemansia > Coemansia sp. RSA 720. The sequence continues at coordinate 47,579 of JANBQV010000046.1, forward strand.
GAGTGTGTTGGTGACGACAATGGCGTGTGCATGGGGTGCGTTGAGAGTAGGGGTTGGTGTAGGCGACGCGGTGTGCATAGGAATGAGAAGATGCAGTGTGGATACGAGATGGCAAAATATAGGCGATTGCGTAGTTGCAGTGGTGTGTGTACTGGGGGCTGTTGCAGCGTGTGTAGTGGCAGGCGTGGCACAAAATACTCGCGATGTGAGCATTGGTGTGATGTTGGGCCCTGCAGGCACAATGGTGCGGTGGAAACTGGCAAAGCTTAACACTCGTCACGGAACAAATGCCCGAAGATTGCCCGTAGGCACGCTTTTGGCCAACATTGCGGGCTGTGCAGTCCTAGCCACCGTACACACGTTGCAAACTGGAGGCATCGTCCGCCCATCGCAAACATCATGCCAAGTCCTAACATCCATAGCTGACGGGTTCTGCGGCTGCATAACCACCGTCTCAACATTTGTATCCGAACTACACGTACTCTCGCCCCGCCAATCCACAACATACGCAATTGTGTCTATTGTAGCCACCCAGTCACTATTTATCCTAATCTGCGGCATATACTTTGAAACAGCACATGTGGATTACCCCGTCTGCTAAACCTCCTTAACATTACACAAAATTATACGGAGATATCGCCATCGTCCTCCTGCACCGCAACTGAGTTTTTAGTGAGAAACGGAGCCCACCGGAGTTTGGACGAATCAATACGACGTGGTGCTTTTTCGCGTGCTGCCTCGATGAACCGCTCGATCTTTGCTTTGTCCACGACCAGAGCATACGACATGCCGTTTGTTCGTTGCAGCATGCCATCTGTCTGCAACGTACTTATAACGTCGTCCACCGTCATCCCCGTCTTCCGGCTCACCGCATCGATCGTAACCACAGGCATCGCACGCTCCCCCACATGCAACAAAATCTCATACACCGCCCGTCGCCAGTAACTCCGGTAACTCAACAGTCCGAAATCCGACAACGGCTTTTCGGGCGACCCCGACACGCCCTCTTTTTTCGACAGCAAGTAGCTAAACTCAATGAGCAACTTGCCATACCCTTCCCGCTGCTTGGACGGCAAAATCATAATACACGAAAGATTGTACCCTTGCACCGACCGTTTTTCCTTCGAATAGTACCCGGCAAAATGGTACCCGCCATTATCGTACTCGCACAGTATATAAAACAGAAACGGCTCCACATCGTAATACAATGTTTTTGTGTCGAGGAACATTTTGCCCATAAGGCACAAGTTTTGGCAATAAATTTTGTTTTTGCGGCCATCGACTTCAAACACCGAAATAGACCCGTCGCGGTAGATTTCGTCGCCGGGCGGATGCCGCAACGTGCATTTTTGGCAGTGGCGCGAGTACGTATACGAGCTTTTCATGTACTTTAGGCAGAACTCGCAGATATAGAGCAGGGGATGCCGGCTGTACTCGTCGGGATACGGAGAAATGTACCACGAGTCGATCTCATACGCACCAATTCGGATCTTCTTCACGCGGTACCCGACCGACACGACTGCTCCCGGAGTCGACGCCGGCGTGTTTGCATCGACTGCACATCCCGTAACTTTTGCCTCGTCAAGGGCTGCGGCCGATCGCGCCGCCTCGTACATTTGGCGGTCTTCAAGCGTTGGCTGAAACTGTTGTGTGTCCGCCTCATGTGCGTTCAACCGGCTGTTGAAAAACACTCGTGCTTCAAAGTCTCCGTCTGTTTTCTTTCGCCGTTTGGCCGATGGTATGTCTGAGGTTCGCTTTTGTTTATCTTTGGGCGTTGCTCTGTGTTCGTCTGGTTTAGCTTTGGGAGTTGCTTTGGGCGTTGACTTTGACTTTTGTCCATGAACTGGCGTCGCAGCGTCGCGCTTTCCGCGCTGGCCTCGGGGCGTTCGTGGAGTGGGTGTTTCACGTGTTGCCTTTGTCATATCGTGGTTTGTTTATCTTTATCTCCTGCTGTGCATATGCCCTCGCTGTTAGCAACACTAACCGTGCTTTCCTCCCAGCTCCTTTTTCACAAATATACAGGAGTCGAGGAAGTAAACCGTACAATTCAACTAAAACACGCAAGTAATAATAAAGCTGAAAAAGACAAAACAGGTGCCTTGGCCCGCCCAAAAACTGCTTTTTTCACAGATCCTCACGTGATTTCCATGTTGATTCGATTGGCTAGTTTTGTTATTAAGCCAAATCTGCGCAAAAAGTCTCTATTTCGTTGGCCACATGCAAGTGCCCAGTTGTGCGCCGCAGTGTCTCTAGGGCCGGGAACGACGCTACTGTGACTTCGGGCAGCAGATTAACGTGTATGGCCAACGAGCGCAGCCTCGGATAGGTAATGGGCTCTCCATTATCATCCACTGTGAGCCGCGGCAAACAGTCCAACGCATCCACCACGCCCAAATCAGCTTCCACCAATGTCTGTGCATTACTTCGTACCAAGCTCACACAGTCCGCCAAACTCGCATCATCCTGCACTCGTATATGCGTCAGTCCCGTAACTCCTGCGAGCCCGCCCATACGCACTCCACTCGACACATGCACATACTCGACTGTTTGCAACCGTCGTGTGGCCAGCGCTCCCAATAATGCGCCGACCATTTGGCTGTCGTCCGAATCTGTAAACAACGACACTTGCATATGCAAATGCTGTGCACGAGGAAACATCGCCCACACACGAGCTACAAACTTTGCAATCTCTCCCTGCACATCACCCATTTCGTCCACAGGCTCCGACAGTCCTGCATAAAAGTTGAGCCACACATGATCCACTCCCATAAACACTGCGCCCACAAACCCACTCGAGTCCATTATTCGAGTAACTTTGCCGCCAAACACTCCAGCAAACGGCGCAGTTATGCGTACGCTACGAGCCAGCGCGCGTACGCAGTCGTTGATAGAAGGGGTTGTGGGCACCATGCGACGGCGCAACGACATGTGCATGGAACTGCAGTTGATGTCCACGTTGTAGTGAGCGTAAAACACGCTCAGTATGGATGCCCGCCAGTTGCGGCACACGCCCACGAGGGGATGAGCCGCTCGCGAAAGGTGGTCCAAACTATGTGTGCTTTTGTCCCGCCCTAAAGTTATGTGGTGGACAATACGCTGTATGATGTGTGACGGCAAATACTGTGCAAGGCGTGTGCGTCGGGTAGCTCTCTTGCCCCACCGTATTCGCCAGCCGAGCAACTCCATCTATATAATAAAAAGGAAATAATTTACATAAAGAAAAGAAAAGGATATCTTTTTCGCCTCCGATTACCAAAGACACAAGTTCGGGGTTTGCCAAGATGATAAAGCATGGAGTTTTCCCGCTCTATTTATAGCTAAATTTACAAGTCTATTGTCATGTGTGGAAGAGTCTTGGTTCACCGTGCTTTTTGCTCGGGTATCGAACATTCTACGAAACCCTTGCCACGGTATCAAAAAGGGAGTGTAGAGAGGGATGTTCGGGTTTCTTTTCTGGTTAGAGAGGGACACTTACTGCTCGTGCAACATTGCAGTTATCGCCGCTTGTTTACAAACGGTCTGCCAAATACGCGCATCCACAGAACCTGTTTCTCTCTTCCACTTTTAAATATTCAAAAGTATACACACTATGCGCAAACCTGGTCCCAACGCACTAACGCTCAACCTCAGCACACGCATCGCATTCGGTTTCATAACCACATGTTATATGGCCACCGGCATATACGTGCTCGCCGTCTGCACCTATTTTGCGCAAACATCAAGCACGTCACGCCGCGCCGTCATCATCACCCCAAACATCCTCGCCACACTCGTCACCGCCGGCTCGTATACCGTAACCACCGCACTAATCGGCATATACGGCTCGCTTTCCCCTATTTCCCGCAAACCATACCTCATCACATACGCGCTCTCCATCGTCCTAAACATGTTTGTATCTACGTGTATTGGCATGTGGATGTGGGTCCGCACCCTTGATGTACACTCGATGTACGCGTATAATTGGCGTCACGTATGGCCCCACGGCGTGCGTCGTGGGTTCCAAGACACAAATATGTGCTGCGGGTACTTGAGTCCCCTTGACAGTCCCATACAAGAATCTCGGGCGTGTTTGGATGAAAATGCGTATGGATGTATGGTGTTTGTACAGACGTATGCCCAGGGCTATTTGTCGTATATTTATACGTGGTTGTTTGTGTTTGTCGTGGTTGATGTTGTTGCGTTGTTGAGTGTTTTGGTCGTGTTGGTTGTGAGGAATGACGAGGAGAGGTTGAGATGGTCGAGGGCAAATGCTATTTTTCGGTCCATGAAGAAAGCGAATTCGAGTGTTACGTTGCATGGGCGGGATACTAGGCCAGGTGCCACTGAAAAATAAATTATAGCTGCGCAAAATGTATACATAAAACAAAAGCTAACGCTAGAATTGGAAGCTATAAAATACATGTTTTATTACAACAAAAAATTCTAAAACTACAGTAGGCAGTGTAAGAGCTTATTGTTACATTAGAATGCTTGACGTCAAAGGCAAATATCAGCTATGTTAGTTTGTCAGTGAACAAATATTTAGGACGTCTTCAATATTGCAAAGCTATGTGTCACAGCCTAGGCATGTTATCGGGCATGCGTTTGCATAAGGCGGCTAGGTGTTTGTGTAGTTTGCAGATTTTTTAAACGGCGATTGGGAAATCTAGTAGTTTAACTACTTTTTGAGCCATAGTTGAGCCATTTAAAATGCCAGCATAAACCACCAAATGGATTCGTCTTACACGAACACATTACCAATACAAGACTCGACTCAAACACACGGCATGGCAGCTTTGAAGAAGTTAAAATCAACCACTTGTTTATAAAAATAAAAAACTTGAAGAAACTAAACCTGTTGAATAAAATTAAAGGCCTGGGGAGCAGGCCCTCTTAAGTAAAAAGTACTGTGAACTTTTTGTCTACACTGGCCGGTCAATAACACATTGCGCATAAATAGATCAGTATGGTCCCATGGTTATGGGTAGATCTCAAGGATCGGATACCCGTTGGAACTGAGAAAAAAAGCAAATGGAGGCTGCAAAAAATGGGTTTTATTGTAAATGAGAAAAACTAAAGCTACAGTGAGCAGTGCAAACAATTTATTGTTACATGGAAATTCTTGACATCAAAGGCATAGGCCAGTTGCGTTTGGCGGCCTAATGGCTTAAAACGTCACAGTTAGAAATCGGAGCAAATATGGTATTGTACATCCTCCAACGTATGCAGCATTGTGCCGCAGCCCGAGCAATTTATAGAGCTAGAGTCCATGTAAATCCTAGTAAACGGTCTGTTCGAATTCGACACTGTTTCCGCGCAATACAAAGAAACCGACTTTTTGTTCTTTACAATACAAACTTTGGATATTTGAAGAAACTAAAAAAGTTGAAGAGAAAAAGAAAATCTGCGACATGCAGGCGCTTTAAAGTAAAAAGCGCCGTGTTATTATGTAATGCAATGGCTGGAATATTTACTATTGTAGGCCAATGATGCACTGTACATCATACGATCGGTGTGGCTCCGCGGACATTTGTAGATCGTGAGCATCTGATTCCCATTGAGGCTGAGAAATTATAACAGTTGCTTTTTCGGGCATTCAATTAAGCAGCATTGGGCATCTGTTAGTACTCGAGCAACTCACAGTACTCGAGCAGAGCACCAGTACTCGACGACTAACCAATGAATATTCCACTTTTCTTCAATTTTACACCACGCACAACGTCAATACCAGCACATTCAAATCAAAAATAAACAGCGGCGGCAAAAGACAACGGAAAATCCTCCTTTGTGCGTGCAAATAAGTCTGTTTATACGTACCAAGAAATAAAGAATGCAAAACAATGGAGTAAGGGATTGCCATTTCGGATTGTACGCTGTGGCGCAGAGAAAAAGGCGGATTGGCCAGAAAATAAGGGCCAACAAACTATGTTGGTTGTGGAGCTGCCTTTTGCGTCGGTAAACTCAAAAGGTCAAAGCAAATAAATGGAACCAGTCCACAGATTGCCCAGAAATCAGCGTCACCTCCACACTCGTATTCTCGGATACGCTTGGTCCAGCTCGTGCTTGTTGGTAACAACAATAACAAAGTAATGCGTACTAGCTGCAGCTCAACCGAGACACCAAAAGCCAATGCGAGTAATAATATACCAGGTTATAATTGAACGCGAATAGTAGATGAAATAAGAAAGTCTATAAGTGTAGAGCGCAGTGCAAAAGAAGGATTTGTACACAACATGGCGAGCAAGGAAACAGGAAAGGCCAGCATTCCCTCTCCTCTCGCCCAAGCCAGTCTAAAAGCTAAACTCGCCCAGCGGCGTCATGGTTATGCGGTCAGTCGACTCGCGCGACACCAGCGTTGACGACGACGGCGAGTAGTTGAGCGCCCCGTGCGCACGCTGCTTGTCCAGCCGGTTCAAAATGGACCCGCCTGGCCGCGTGTTCAAGTTACCTGCCCGCTGCACCAGCGCATCAAAGTTCGACAACGGTGACTGGAACGCCCGCAAATCCATCGACACAAACACTTTGGATATCGCTCCAATCCACCGGTTCAGATCAGTCTCTGTCTCGGCATACAGCTCCAGCTCAAAAAGCTCTTGCGCCGCTCCACTTGGGTCGTCAAACACCGACGGCCGCCGCACGCTACGCAACAACAGCCCGTGCTTTGTTTTGCGCGGATTGCTAATCTGCTGCACCGACCGAAACGTCGTCAAGTCAACCACGCTATGGTGCAAGCACGTTGCGCTTGCGTCCTTGAATATATACAGCCGCTCGTCCGACAGCACAAAGTACCGCCGCTTCCATCCCTTTAGAAACGAGCTTGTGCTGTACTTGTAGAGCCATCCGCGGTGCGAGCCACGGAGCTGGTCCTGCTGCACGGCCTCGCATGCTGTTCTGGCTGAGCTCGATAGTGACGAATGCGACATGGTTTAATCAAAATTAAAAAAAGGACTGAAATAGACAAAAATAAAGGTGTCTTGAGAAGAAAAAGGAAAGTGAATTTGTGGCGAGGGCTGGCCTTCCTTTTAAGTGCACGTACGGCCAAACCAGTTGTGGCGGGAAAAATGATGGGGAGAAAAGCAAAGCTTGGCCCTCGCCTTTCGCACCAGAAATGGAAACCGGGCGAAGCGCAGTCATGCAAATGCCCGCGGCTGCAGGACAATGCACGCGCTCTTGCAACCACAGCCGCAGGGTTCTTTTTCGTCTGTTTTCCCAGCCTGCCTGGTGTCAAGTAAAACTCGACAATGTCGATCGCTCAATGCTTCTTTCTCACCTTTTGCTTATCCTTGGTCTGGTTTGCATCGTGTGGCTGGAGTCGCTCTTTGTCTTTCTGGAACCATGAATTCGCCTTTATGCTCATGAGTGCCCCCGCCTTTTGGTGTGGCTGCGCAGCTGATATTTCAAAAGGCGTAATCCATTTCTTTGCCAGTTGCTGCAGGAGTACTCGGAAACTGCCTCCTTTTGCCCATACGCTGCAAAACGAAGCTTCTGTATGTATGGCCTCGTTGCGTCCCATGCTTTCGATAGCGCATCAATTATTTTCAGAAACCGCAGAAACTATCCTTGGCGGTACATTTTGGCCAAAATATTGCGGATGTAATGTTGCTTTCATATAAATACAGATTTGCATCCGCGCAAACAAGAAAATTAAATGGCCGTCAACAGGAATTAATAGCTTTTGCCAAGCTTGGCTTTCCCGCACGAGGCTCCCCATTTTTCTTGCATGTGTAAATCACCACCAAAAAGCACAGTCAACGTGCATGCCATTCATGTCGATTACATGCAGAATGAGAAAGTTTATCTTTGACGCTGGGCCTCTTTATTGTTATTTGGATTTCTGGAATATGCGTATTCTGGATGCAATTAATGTAAATCAAAACGAGCCAATCCAAATAAAAAACTTTGGTATCCCTCTTATTCCCAAGCCATTTGTTACTCATAGCGTGTCGGGTATTCAATCCCAGTCCCTGTGCCAACTACGCAACTGTGCTGTCAATCCTCTAAAAACGACCGCGCGACAACTGCACGAGCTTCGGATTGCCCTTCTTGACAACATACGTCCATATTGCTGCGGCATTCAGCGGAATAATTTTGTTTCCTACATGTGCAGAATTTTCATTTCAACAACAAACATGTTATTGTTGGATTCCCCAACTTTGCAGAAGATTCCATCCGCTCATTTGAATTCTAGCTCTATTAAATTATTGGATTAGCCAACGAATTAAATGTTTCAAGACCAGTGTGCTTTGCTTTTGTTTATACTTTAAGCACCGCTACCTTGTTTTAGCAAAGAAATGGCTACTTTATTGTTAGTATTTGCATTCGCTATTACGCTCCATGGATAGTTGGAATATCAGCATAATAATACAAAACATTGTTGGGTTTAAAAGAAAGGCTCCTCTCACAACATGTAGAGGCTGCCTAAAGTCTCTGCCCTACCCTTGCGCTTTGTAAGCATCAAAGAACCAAAGCTCCCCTTTTCTTTTGACTGTTTCTTTGCTAGCCAAGGATTGCCAATCTTTTCACGTTTTAATTATATTATTTTACTTTGCTACCGTTTGACACGCATACTTTGTCTCTTCAGATACTGGATTGATAGAGCCCCGTCAGTTAGCATTATGTCGTTCAATGCAATTAATGGCTGTGGCAGTATAATTGATAATACTAATCACAAAACGCATAATGCTGAGGCAACATGTTTATAGCTTACCAAACCACAGTGTGAATTTGATCGAGAAGACAAACACTAAAATAACAAACATGCCATTAATGAACACTAAATCTCATAGCTACTGTATACCACTTTATTTAGTTATCTGGCTTGTATTAACGTTATAAAGCATTAACTATAATTGCGCTACGATTCAAGTGTATTCGTGTATGTGGCCGCTACTTTTTTTTTTAAATAAAGTGTAAAATAAGGATTGATATGACTACGAGGACAATATTCCTCGTTAAGATTAATTTCTATATCGTTTTCTTTAGCGATAAAAGTGTAGAAATTTGCTGAATCTGTACAATTGAATAGTTCCATGGCCTTTTCCAACAAATCAGAACATGTCTTATCCTCATCAACAGTAATTGTGTTTATTTTTTCAGAGGTACCATCATTGAATACAATGTCGCACGAATATGTTTTCATGTTGAACAATTATTAAAAGAAAAAGTGGTGTGGTTAAAAAAATGTGGATTTAGTGGACATTGTTTGCCATTTTAAAGTGGGCAATACATACAGAACCATGTGAAAATGTAAAAAGGCAGTCTTCCTTTGAAAAATTATTTCTTAGGAAAGATTGCTTAGTAATTGTTCAAGAAGAATTCCCACCCCCTTTTTTAATAAATGTGTACAAAGCAGCACAGTTCTTTTAAGCTAAAATAATGGATATGTGGATAATAGCAAAGGAGTGTTAATCCATGAAAAGTGATGTGGTAATTTAAATTTGTGAAAATTGTATCAACAGATCTCTGCAAAAGCATCCATTGAAACGCACATCAAAGAAAGACATGTTGCAGTCTGATGCTTACTCAACGCTGTTAAAAAGAACATGACTTGTGTGTTTGCTGCGCAATCTTTCAAATTTTTTTTTTGCTTAAATAGCACCCCTGTGGTAGGGGGTTTGAAGCTTTTCATTCTTATTACACTTTTTCCTCCAACAATTTATAGTAAGTATACTAGCCATGTCCAAGTGCACCTTTATTTGCAATGTTTATAATACGGACAAGAGCCCGCACGGAATTGAAACGGATGGCCAGTCAGTTAGTGACATAATTAGCACACTTATTACCGAGTGGAACCTATCTGGTGATGACAAAGACTATCACTTGCACGGTGACAATGGCAATGACACCTACTCACTCATAGAACAAGATAGCGACTTTTCCCAGTTTACTGAAGTGATCCTAGATGAGAAAGAGTCTAGCAAACCAGACATTCTTGATTAAATAGCACTAACAATAGTATTTATTTTATGTAGCAGCCCAGCTTTATTTAGCATGCCAATAAATTAACAACACACTCTCTACATTATACTTGGTAAATTGGTTTTCAGCAATCCTGTTCTTTGAGCAACCAGTACTATTAAAACACTACTATTTCAACTAGTCTGAAGAACAGCAAAGGCCATGTATGTCCAAGCAACGCCAAATGAATTATTGGATTGTCCAAAAAGAGACCACCCACGTGACACAATTGATGCTCAAATTAGCTCGGCGAAACTTGCAGGACAGAAATCAATGCATCTTATTCTGGCTGCCACGTTCAGTGTTTCAAACAGTTGTTAACATGCTTCTTTCTTTCCCTGTTTGTAAACTATATGCTTTTTATGTAACGATATGACGCACCTGGTGTTTGGAAACAGCAACGTGGTGCTGCAGATAGTCAAAGAGTCGTTTGATATACAGTACGGGTTGGATGAATGGCAGTACCGGGCAGAATACCTAGCACATATTTCAAAGCTGTCAGCTGTATGCAGTTTGTGGTACAATATTCTTGCACCAAAAATTCGCAGCCATGCAGTATTGTCGATATCCCGAGCACCCAAGCGATCAATACTGCGAACCCTAACTGCACGCAGTTTCTCGTTCCTCGGAGGAAGTAGCACGCCTTCCAGTTTAGAAAACAAAATAGTAGACATAGATGGCAGCGTATTGAAATATGTTACTAACATACCCGAGATAGTACAGCGTGGGGTTGGGCGTGTGCAATCACTCGTCATGTCGCTGGAAGAGAATATGCACCCAGGCCAAGTGTCGGCATGTCTGCGCGAGTCTGGGTTCTGCCGCCAGCCATGGCCTCGAATTAAGGATATATGTATTCGGCTAACTGCAAGAGCAGACAGTGTGCCGCAAAATCCAACCCTGTCTGCAATCGCGCTTGTGTCGCAGGTGGTGTTTGAGCATGCACCATATAGCCAGGGGTTCTACATAGCCAGCGACAGAGCAGCGCGTGAAGGGAGCACATTGCCAATGTATCGAATACTACAAGAGCAAGGACCGTGGATCCGCAGAATACGCATGCCACAGTGTGTAAGAGGAGCAGGTGTGTGGCCAATAGATAATCTGAGCGCGCTGACTATGGCAATTGGATCAGACTTGCCAGCTGAGCAGGTGCCCGTAGTAGCCAGCCGTGTGATACAAATACTGAATTTGTCCAATGTCGAGCCCCATGATATTGAAAAGCTGCTGGGGTCAGGTTCTGTGTTGTTTGAGAGTCTGCGTGTGCTGGAAATCAGATTCCGCACACACACAGTTACTACGGTAGCTCATGAGCTGGACAACGACAATGTGTTCCTGGAGTTTCCGCGGCTCGAGACGGTGCGCGTATATGGATTCCAGCAGGTTGCGCCGCTGTTGTTGCTGCGTGCAATAGAGCGAGCGCCAGTTCGGCACTTGTACGTCGATATGACAATACAAAACATGAGCACATTGGATATTACGCGATTTCCTCATCTGCGCACGCTAGAGATTGCATTGGCGTTTACGCGTTCTTTACAGCCGTTGCTAGACATGGTGTTTGCCAGCAGCGTGTGTCTGGAACGCGTAGTCCTCGAAGCACATATTGTGAGTGATGGGCAGCTGCCAAATTCGACACGATTAAGAAGCCTGCGGTATCTGAAGCTAGAGGTACAGGTGTGCATAGAGCAAATACAGCCGCTGATGCAGAGTTTATGCAGACTTGTCGAGCTAGACGTTATGATGGCGTTTGTCCCGCAATACGACAGACTAATTACAATTGAAGATGCCCAGGGAATTGTCCGCAAACAAAGAAATACAGCTAGTACGTCGCTACAGGTGCTGCGAGCACGCTACCGTCGCGACATTTGCGTGGGCAATATGGTGAGCCAGTTGGGCGCAGACCTCGTGGCGCTGCTGGCCAGCTTCAAGTCAGTGCTGCGGTTTCAGTGCAAAGACAGTCGACAGAACGTACAGAAACTGCTTGACCAAATGTTAGCAGACCCAGGCGTCATGGAGGTGGCGCAGCACTTGCGTGGGCTTGACGTTTGTTAGTGCACATTGGCACATTATTGCAGCTGTTTGTTGGCGGTTAAAAATAGCAGTAAAGTTTAGCCATTTTGTCTGTGCGCAGCATCAATTTGTCGTCAGCAGCACGTATTTCTCAATCTTTCATTCAGCAGGGAACAATTAATGAGGCGGCGTGAGCATGTCTTGTTCGGCTTGGCGAATGAGATTCTGCTTGGCTTATCATTGCCAAGAAGCAGGGAGCGAAAGACAAGCAACAGAGTAGAACGCCAAGACTTTTTTCCACAATAGGCAAGCACAATAAAAAGCCTGCCCACGAGTATAATTAGTGAGCACACTTATTTTTCCAAAGTTTATACAAAGCGAATATAAAACTAACCCAGCGACAGCAATCTACATAGTATAAATACTCTGCTCGAGCCACAGGGAAACATAGGACGATCCATTCTTTTATGTTGCTTGTAAAGGGCCAAAACGCCTGCATATTTTTTGGTGAGCGGTTTGAGTGGTCCAAAATCTTGAAAATCTCGCTTTGAAGGGAAAGAGACAAACAAAAAATGATATCCGCTTCTTTTTCGTCTTCGCATCGTTTGTCAACTCTGTTCAATTTGCATTCGGCAATGCCGCTTTTTGGAAAACGAAAGGTCAAGCTCCAGGTCCTAATAAGTACGAAACATAGACATCAGAGCACATGTTTACGGCTGGAATAGCATATATACTAAAAACTGCTCTGTTTTTGGTGTAGCTGATGCGGCGGAGGATCCTCGGGCGTACGGGCGGCTGTACGAGGCCATTCCGCTCAACTCGAACCCGTAAGTTGGCGCACTTTTACACAAATAACCCTCTGCGGTTACATTAGACATATGGCTTAACACGACCTATACATGTAGGGCAAAAGAGCTGTTCCAGCACATAATACACAACGTGGTGATACGGGCAAACAAAGAGCCGACGCTGCGTAGCCGGCTGCTGCCGACGAGCAAGACGGGCAGCTCGCGGCGTAGCGCAGGCGCAGACCCTGAGATCCGGCGATCGATCGCGTATCTGACGGTGCTTCACGGCGTCGTGTGGTCGTTCCCATACACAATGAACGTGCTGTTCACAGACCAAGAGACATGCGCATTACTGCAAAGGTTTGTCTTGTCCACGGCGTTACCGCTGACCGTGCGCGAAACAATGTTGTCGATGGTGTCCAACTGGAGCGTGTTGTACTCAAAGAGCTTGCGAGCACGCTTGAACCTCGAGGGCATCGTTGATACCGTCAAGGAAAAGGTCAATTTGCTTCCTGTGCAGCGATTACTTCCGGTGCCGCCGGTCGAATGGAGGCAGGAGGGATGGCATTATCCACCGCAGGACCCGCCCGAAATGTCCCATGTGCATCAAGTGCAGACTCATGGCAGCATGCCGGCGCTGACCAACTCGCGTAACCAGGCGCTGAGCCCTGGCTCTGCGACGTTCAACACAGGACCGGCTACCGATCCCGTGTTTCTGTCGCAGCAGCGCGAGCTAATGGAATCATTCAACGGCACGCGTACGCCAGCACGGCCACGCGTCGGCTCATTCCCATCGACTGACAACGCAATAACCCCCGAGTTTACCGAGCACATGCTAAGCTCCGCCCGCGAGCTCTCCTCGCTGTGCGACATGCTGACCGAAACCCTAATATCCCTAAACGTTGAAGAAGATCCAAGCACAAACCCAGTAGTCAAAGACCTGATGGGCGACGTGAAAAAGCGCAAAGACGCGCTGGGCAATTTTGTCGGCATGCTGGGCCAAAACCACATGGACGTATTGGCGCGATTGACCGAGACTGTGGATAGCGTGGACCGTTGCTTGTGGCTATATGACAAAACGATCAACTCGCATAACGAGTGGAAGGCTATTCAGGAGAGTTTGGTTACGTCGAACATACACGAGCAGCGCGCAATGGCCGACGATGATGCGTATGATGCGGCGTCGTTGGCTGCGCGGTACGCGGCGTCGGTGTCGTCGGTGTCGGCACTTGCGTCGACATCCAAAGTGCATAGTGATACGTTGAGGACGGTACAGAGCACAGGAAGTTACTCGAGCGCGTATGCGGGGTCTCCACGGCCGTTGCCGAACCCGAATATGTCGAGCAAAGCACGGGGCAAAATGCCTGACATGACGATGCCCAATAATGCTAATGGGTATTTCGGCTCCGATAGTGCATATGGAAGTGGCGAGAGGTCAGACAACTACTGAAAAATATATATGTGCCAGCAATGTTTATTATTACCAGTTTTTCTCTCTTTCCCCGTTCTTTTCACTCTACCTTTTTTCTGTTACAATAATTACATTAATCCCAGTTGACTGTTTTGTTTATTTGAGTATGTTTGGCTGTATGAAACTGCTAAAAACTGGTGTATTTGGGTGTCTACTAGTAGCCAATATCTAAATCATCTTCTCTTGCAAGAGCCAGCCTTGTAATAGCTATACCTTCCAGTGACTTTTTCTGCATCTGTACCTTCATCCTCATCCAAACGCTTTTCACTAGCTGACTCCATTAAAAGATAATCGCCATAACCAGTGGCACCAAAAAGGTCCATAGCTCTTTCTTTCAATGTCTTGACTGATTCAGTTTCTTCATACGTTATTGTTTTGGTCTTCAAAGTATTCTCCTCGGCATTGCGGACCTCCTTTTCCTTGTTTCCGCAGTAGAAAGTAATCAAGCACTCGGACATAATGAAATTTGGTAGTAGAGAAAATGTGTCTAATGTGTGTGTGTAAAACAGTGTCAAGGGTGGGCGCTCACCTCGCCTTTTATAGTCGACATTTTTCTTCAATAAAAAAGTGGGCTTTGAACATACTATCGTTAAGCTTCTTTGACTGAAAAGCAAGCAAACTTGGAATTGGTTCAAGCAAGATACAAAGCAAGTCAACCTTATGTGTTTACGTGAACTTTTTTTAATATAATTTGAAGCCTTTGAAGAGACTTTTGTGCAATTTAATTGCGATTCTAACAGATCATAGTGGATTTAATTTCCAAGCATAATAGTGACAAGGTTGACTTATACTAGTCTGTATAAAGCAGCTCTTATTTTGTGTATTCCATAAATATGCTTATAGTTGCGGGAGCCTCAGCCAGGTCAGCTCACGGGCCAATACACCATCCGATGATTACCAATCCCTCTGTTTGTGAATTCACCAATCATACTGATAGCTCTACAGTATGCGTCTGCTCATGGGTACAATTACAAATTCACTCCAAGCTCACAAAGGCGACAATGACCGCAAATAACTTAATGTATTGTTTGTATTTTGAAACCAATGCTAATAAATTATACAATTCTGAAGCTGCCAACCATATTTTATTGCTGTTTTTTTGTGTAGCGTTTCTTGGCTTTTTCGTAACTGCATGTCGTTTAACAAGCAGACAATCATGATATTTTAATGTTATATTTAGATAGTTATGCCAAGCAATGTATTAATTCAAACCATGATAATGTTTAAAAAGATGTCTAGTAAACTATGTAGTGCTCAGCGTATAGTTAGGATTTATCAGAATCCACGGCCACCACATCCGCCACATCCCCAGCCGCCGCAACCGCAGCCGTTGCCCCATCCACCCAATACACCAAATCCACCCCATCCACCACAGCCACCGCAGCGCTTGGCATGCGTATGGGCATTCACATTATCATGGGGCTCGCGATTCTGCAGCTGAGCAGGCATAGACTTGGTATCCGCAGCGGTAGCCAAAGCAGCCAGCGCAAGAACAGATGCAAAAACAGCAGTGTAGCTAAACATTTTTGAAAGAAATTGAAAGTTGAAAAGAATTATTGAATTATTGTTGTTGTGGATGTTGGTGAGTAGATTGAAAACCAGCCATACCACCATGTCTTTTATAACCATACCACAACAGTCGTATTCACATTTAGTTACTAGCTGTTGGATGTTTGCTGGTACATCGCTTGATTCAACTTTAGTTTATATCATCTGGTTAATCTTTGCCAGATTGTTTATCTGTATTATAACATCGAGAAAATCTATGCTATCTTTTTCAGCCTGCCTGCTCGTTCAAAGACGGTGTATTTTGCAGGAGCCCGCCATTTCTTGCAAACAGCGAGCAGAGGCAGTATGCGATGTGTACTCTTTTGAGATGAATCGGGGTCGTCAACAACAAAGTTTATAATACGATATAAAACATTGGGTGGTAGGTCGTTTGCAAAAGCCATAGCGGGAGGTACTAGTTGTAGTTTAAATGTGTGTTGAGCAGGGGAATATTGCATGCGGAAATACAATTTATTTGCTTACCCTCGGAAAGCTGACGGTATTTATATATCAGGAAAATAGAGTGGAGCATACTTGGTCCAAACTCTTGCTTTATTATATGAATAGTTTGTCAACGATGTCATATGCCTATCACAGCATTCAGCTGCAGCTGTTCACCATATTATATATAAATGTATATGCATGTATTCTTATTTTACTAATAACAACACATACACTAAAGAAAATGCAGATCCACATTAATGAGCAATTACTGTATTATAGAATGTACAATGTATAGAGTGTTTCTAGTGAAGCCTGGTGGCTTGGGCAACCAGCGTTTGAATAACCTGGTTGTACGCGTCAATTGCATCCCGCCGCTTGACAACGTCCTGTTCCCGAAGAGCAACCATCATGTCTAGTGATTTTAACCCGCGCCGCAACAACTCTTGGCCATCATCTGTTGCCAAAGAACCTGCACTGCACGCAGCAAGTCGTCGGATCTCGCTTATATCTAAATGTTCAGAGTCTATCGCAATATCGCGCCCATTATTAAGACTTTGTTCTGACAATGGTGTCAACAGCTTTGTTTGATGGAGCTCAGACAAGTCGCTGGATGCAGCAATTAGAAGCATGTTTTTGACCAACCGGGGTTCAACGGCTGCCGCTCCTGTACTATCCAGCATGTGTGAAACTGTTGTGTCAACTGTAGTCAAGGGAAGCAACGCAAATGGTTCCTGTGTTTGTTTGGAAAGTTTATCGTTTGCGCCAAACCCCAGGTCAACGCCCTTTTCAAGCGCAGCAATCTGTTTGCTGCGGCTGGGCGGGGTTTCAAACAACGTTTCAAACAACAAGAGCACAGACTCTAGTGGCGGCGGAGCAGGCTCAGCTGGAATAGGTTCAGGAGCACTGCCAAAGTCGTCAAAGTCGCCAAAGTCACCAAAATCATCATCGCTCGCACCCGCTCCCTGAAACTCGTCGTCAAAGTCATCCACTTCACCAACAGGCTCCGCATTGCTCTCGCTTTTTTCGTCAAACTCGGTGTCGCTAAGTGAATCAGGCAAATCTGGCTCACTCGCGTTGCTTTCTGGTTTCGGCAGCGCCTGTACAGTGTCGCTAGCAATCTCCCGTTCGGCCATTGTTGCCATGAGCGCTCCTATTCTTTGTAAAATAAAGAGAAATTTTGAATTGAAGAGCAGAGACAACGTTTGTGGAGATTACACGCTTAATATCGTGATCACCGTGGCCGCAAATGACGTTGACAGTTGTCTTTTGCCTAAAAGGCGTTTGTTTGTTTCCAGTCTCCGCTTTGGTGTACTTTATATAATTTTATACTCTTTAACAACTTATGTCGAGCAGCGCAGCACCGGAAAAGATCTACTGGGTCCCGCTCGAGTCGTCGCCCGAGGCGATGACCAAGATGATCCACCGTCTGGGCGTAGACAAAGCAGTTGCGTTCAGCGACGTACTCGGACTGGACGACGAGCTACTAGCTATGACGCCGCAGCCAGTGCATGCCCTCGTATTTCTCTTTCCCGTAACCGACTCGTTCCAAGAAGCAAGAATACGCGAAGCCA
This sequence comes from Coemansia sp. RSA 720, assembly GCA_027577495.1. NCBI lineage: Eukaryota > Fungi > Kickxellomycota > Kickxellomycetes > Kickxellales > Kickxellaceae > Coemansia > Coemansia sp. RSA 720. Next base: position 65,341 of record JANBQV010000046.1, read on the forward strand.
GCACCCTGCCGCTCAACTTGTGGTACTCGAAGCAGACCATCGGCAACGCGTGCGGCACAATGGCCGTTCTGCATGCACTGGGAAACACGCAAGACCGTGTTGAAATTGGCGGCGACCTCAAAGCGTATTTTGACAAGACCAAGAATATGGCTCCGTTGGAACGCTCATTGGAGCTTGAGCGGACCGCGGCGATTGCCCAAGCACATGGAGCGAGTGCTGCAGAGGGCCAAACGGCAGCGCCGGCAGCGGACGCTAAAGTGGATCTCCATTACGCGGCGTTTGTATGTGTGGACGGGCGCATTTATGAGCTGGACGGCGGCATCCCAGGGCCGATTGACCATGGCCCGTCTGCTGATTTCTTGAAGGATGCGGCCAAGATTATCCAGAAGCGTATTAGCGCTCTTGGCGACCCGAGCCAGCTGTCGGTTCTGGCGCTCGGTCCGAACCCTGAGAACTAGTGCTTTAGCTTTTAGTTTTGACAAATGTATGGTCATGTGCACTCGTGCATCAATGGCTAATGGCGCAATATATCGCACACATGTCAACATCTTCCCCTGCTCCGGCAAACCATCTTATAAAAGACGAGGTCCATGGACATTTTGTTGCACGCACAGCACTATTGCACACCAACTTTATATCCCTAGTCTCCAGCCATGGCACTTCGTCTCGGATCAATCGCGCCAGACTTTGCCGCCGAAACAACGACTGGCGACATAAACTTCCACAAGTCCATCGACAACTCTTGGGCTGTGCTGTTCTCCCATCCCGCAGACTTTACGCCCGTATGCACAACCGAGTTGGGCAGAGTAGCCAAACTAGAGCCAGAGTTTGCAAAGCGCAACGTCCGAGTATTCGGCCTGAGCACAAACGACCTTTCAGACCACGCTAAATGGGTCGACGACATCAACGAGGTCAACAACGTCAACTTGAAGTTCCCAATCATTGCCGACAAGGACCGCAAAATCGCAACGCTTTACGACATGCTCGACAGTGTGGAACACGACCCAACTAATGTAGTAGATGGGATTCCGTTTACCGTTCGTTCGGTGTTTGTTATTGACCCCGCCAAGAAAATTAGGCTGATTTTGACGTACCCGGCCAGCTGTGGCCGCAACTTTGACGAGATATTGCGGTGCATCGACTCGTTGCAGTTGTCGGACAAGCAGCCGATTGCCACCCCGGCCGACTGGCAAAAAGGCGATGACGTCATTGTCCACGTCGGCGTGTCCACCGAACGCGCCAAAGAAATCTTCCCTAAAGTCAAGGAAGCTCTGCCGTACTTGCGCTTCGCCAAGCTGCCCGAGAACTAACATTTTTATTGTTTTTGCTAATACTGTTCAGCCATTATCAGAACAACCAGCGACGTCCATCCAGTAAACGGATGCGTGCCCTGGCCGTGCCCGTCCTCTGAATTGTACTGCTCCCAAAAGAAGCGCGTCTTTCGGAACTCTTCCAACACGCTTTTAACCAAATTTTGGCGCAGCTTTTGGTATATGCGGTTCGCCTGCTCTTGATACGGACCATCGCTCATATAATGCTTGTGCAACGACGAGAGCACGAGATAATTGATGTTGATCCAAATTGGACCCCGCCAATAGTCCTCGCCCTTTCCGTAAAACTCGTCATGTTTAGATAGCGACCGTATGCCAAACTCCGACCACAGCTCGTTTGGATCTTCGATCATATCCAGTATATGGCCCAGCTTGGACGACGACGGCGGTACCAATCCCAGCAGCATTGGAAACAAGCTAACGTACCCTTTGTGGCACACAAACACACGCTCCTCGGCATCGCCCTCGTCTTCAAGCTCATCGTACCCGTCGCGAGCCTGTACGGTGACGTCACAGTACATGTTGCGCTCGCTGTTCCAGTGCAGCTCGTCGAGCAGCCGCATGTGCGATTCCAGCTGCTGTTCCCGCGTCTGGTTCAGCTCTAGGTCGGGGCCAGCAAATGCGGCAAGCTCCGTATCAACAGACAACATATAAGTGACCCATGCGAACAGATCAACATGCAGCTCGCGAGTGCTGGGCGGGCGGGCGCGCGGGTAGTCGTCGAGCCCTGACGTCAGCGTGTGGTCCATGGTCCGCCCGCGCCACCTATACCCGTGCTCCACCGATCCGGGCAGCGGCTCGCCCGCCTGCGTGCGCATAAAGAACTCTAGTTGGCGCGACGAGTACTGCAGCAAATCTCGCATATATTCGCGCGTAAGCGTGTGCTCAGTTGCAGCACGTCCCTGCGTGCTATACACTTGCGCTAGCTGATCAACCATATCTGCTGTGCTCGCAGCCTCCAGCCTATTGACCAACGCTTGCACGGCAAACAACAGCGTGGGCGGATTGGCAAAGTTCGGGTACTGGATCTGGAACTCTTTTGGCACTTTGCTGCGCGCCTCCTCGCCCAAAATCTGCTCACGAGCCATCCACCCATTCGTGTCCATCGTATGGTACCAGCTCCGCAGAACGTCCATGCTCAGGTCGGCGTCCCAGCGGCTCAACAGCAAGAGCTGAAATCCCTCATCCCACAGAAATCCGCGCGGGAAGAACGGCCGCGACGGAGTGCCGGCAAACAACGAGTATGGATTGCTGAGCCGCGGCTCACTTGTCTCGTCAATGTCGCCGTACTCGGGCTTGGGCTCAGACACCAGGCTGCTTCCGTAAAAATACCCGATGCCTCCAATCAGGCTGCTCAGGGCCTTTTGCGCAATCTCAACCTCTTCGTTGTCAAAGCCTTTTTCGCGCAGCCCAAACACAGCGTCAAACTGGATATCAAACTCCTTGCGCCGGTTGCTCGCCACCGCGCCAATATCGCCGCTTTTAATCGCTGCGCTCGTATCTTCGCATTCGTAGATGACGTCAAATGCAAACTCACCGTGAACCATCATTTGTGCGAAAAACAGGTTGCTGTCCAAGCTGTCCTCGCCCTCATTTTCCAGCTGAAAGAGCACGCTTCCAGTAAGTGGGCCTTTGCCGTCCGTGTTTTGCAGAATAACATTGGCCTGCAACTGTGCCTGCTTAATGAGCTTCTCCTGGAACAGATCGCGAGCGCGCCATACGTTCTTTTTGGGCACATTCATTGCTATACCCGAAATCTTAACCGCCTCCGGGATACCTTTGGTCTTTTGCAGCGCCGGGTGGAGCGGTGGGCTTTGGTTGCGCTTGGCCGGCATAATGCGGATGCGGAAGCGACCCAGATCAGGCGTCTCGCCCGTAATTTTGGCCATCCTTTTTGAAACCTTCAACGCCATAGTCCCGTTACCTTCCAGACCAAAGTAATAGGCCAGCGACACGCCCTGCACGTTATCCTCAAGCGTGCGCCCACTGAACCGCACAGCCCAGCTGCCACCACGATCTCCCGGAACCTTGATAAACTCAGACTTTATCTCCACGCCCTGGTCCTGGTCAACCATAAGCTGCTCGCCGAAATCCCGCCCATTGTGCCGTGAGTACCCGTATTCAAGCAAATTGTCGCCCAATTCGCACGAGTGGCGTGTGTTTTGCCAGTTGCGTTGGTTGTCCAGTCCAAACCAAATGAGGCCGCTGAGCAGTGACGAGGGCAGCCGGGGTCGTGTGCCAAAGTACAGATTCGGCCGGTACGTGCCCCATTGCAGGTCTGAATCCAGTTTGCGTTGAATGTCGTCAATATTGTTGCTCGCTGCCAGCGAGGATGCTGTCAGAATAGCTACTACAAACCCCAGCAGCTGCATTCTGGGCAATGCATAAATGTACAAAAGTTAAAACTGAGCAAAGAGCAGTGCATGCTACCAGATTTCCTCATTGCTTCTTAATCAACGCGACCCCTGATCCAGAAGATGGCATCATGGTCCTGCCAGTCTTTTGCAAAGCACATCCAGATTACACTTTACCTCTCTCCCAATATACAAATAATCAAAACAGAGGATAATGGGTAAGTAGCCGAGGCAGACCAGCCATACAGAACAAACCCTCTCAAAGCGTTATTAAGAATAATGTACAATAGATACAAAGCAGCTGCAAGAGTACCTCGATACTGCGGTCATGCTGGCCAAAGAGGTCGGACCAGCGTTCAAGGATGGGTTCTGGCGCACCGGCCAGTTTGCCGCCACCAGTGATTTTGCAGCTGAAGACAAGCAAGGCAACCAAGCAGACTGTGTGACTGCCGTCGACTGTTTCATTGAGAAAACAATATTCACACGCCTGCGGCAAATCTACCCCTCGCACAAGTTTGTCGGCGAAGAAACAACGGCCGAAACTGGCAATGAATACAAAGTCACCGACGACCCGACGTGGATTGTCGACCCTGTCGACGGAACAAACAACTTTGTGCACCACTTTCCGTACACTGGCATCAGCATTGGCGTGGCCATCAACAAAGAGCCAGTAGTGGGCGTGGTTTACTTGCCGATTCTAGACGAGTTGTATACGGCAGCCCGGGGAATGGGCGCCCACCTCAACGGCCAGCAATTGCCACTTTTCAAACCTCCTGTGCTCACCACGCCATTGTCACTTGCACAATGCTCGATGGTTGCCGAACACGGTTCAGCAAGGTGCGCCAAAATCATGAAATCCCGGTTCGACTCGTTTGCCCGTCTTCTGTTGGACAAGGAGCACGGTGGCGCGTGCTTACAGAACTTGCGTATCACAGGAGCTGCGGCGCCGGATTTGGCGCTGGTGGCCAAAGGAGTTGCTGAAATGTACTGGGAGTGCGGGCCTCATGCATGGGACTTTGCCGCCGGCGTCGTGCTTGTTCTTGAGTCGGGCGGCGCTGTGTTTGACGGCGCTGGCTGGTGGGGCTCCAATGTGCCATGTGAGGATCGAGTCCCTCAGCCGCTCAATATTTGGAACCGCAAAATTGTGGCTGTCCGCCATGTTCCGGACTTGCCCGGACAGCCGGGAAGTGGCCGTGAAATCCAAAAACAGCTGGTGGCAGAGCTGCTGGAAACAGTTGAGGATATTCCATATACGCCCGACGGCAGCCACTAGACTACGTTTGTCTGCTAAACCCGAGAGGGAATTAGCCAGAGTATAGCTGCTCCCGAATTTGAAAGTGCTTCGTGCCAATAGTTTACTTATGCTCAAGCCACAGAGCTTACATTGCTTGCACAATAGAATCATTTCGCTGGTGTGGAACGTCGTGCAAACCTGCGCCAAGCAATATATTGCGCCATATTCAGGTTCTTTTGCTCAGCCAACAGTGCTTCACACATAACACGTGATGTTTATATCAATCAAATATAGCGCTGGTATAAAATAGCTGTATGAATAAAAGTATACAAAAGCGAGGCTTTTCTTGTTAATTGTATTGATAATGCAATGACTTTACACAAAATGGCCATGCGAATATTTGCAAAAAGCCACCTACCAATGTTTTTCTTGAACAATGGGCGAAAATTGAACATTGTTTTGGTGCACTTGTTCTTTGAATCATAAATGTATACATGCACGCTAAACATTTTGCGACATTCTTATTTGAAGCGCCGCACATCGTTCTGGTGCCACAACTGCACCATTTCGATGTATGCAAAGCATATGGCCAGTGACAAATGCAACTATCAAAACCTGCACTGAAACCCTTACAGAAAAAACAGCAGTAGCCATTTTCCAAAAATATCCCTTGCCCGCCTTTTCTCTGGAATATAAATTTTTGCATTTTCGTGTTTGCTTGCTTTAGTATCTGCCAAGCAACATTACATTTTTCTCTATTCAAACAAAACTATTGACCTTTTGCCAATATTCTAATGTCATCACGTAAGTATTTTGTCTCATGATAAAGGTCTTGGCATTTAATAAACTGAATCCATAAAGAGTTTGCTGATAATCTTTTACTCAAGCACGCGATAGTTTACTCGGCCGTTAGCAACAGTCTTTCGTTGACTGCCGACTGGTTTTTCAAGGCGTTGTGGCTAGTTGAGAGCGACCGGAATAACGCCAAAGTCGACACGTACCGAAAAGCGCTGTGGCCGGAGATATCCGGCAATGTGCTCGAGCTAGGGCCGGGATTCGCCGAATCGCTCCGGTTCCTAAACCACGTAACCATAAGCGACGGATCCCACGTCGTCGACTCGAACGTCATAACCTCATATACGGCACTCGAGCCCAACGTGTTTTTGTACGACCGGCTGCACAAAAACGCCGAAATCAACGGATTCTGTGTCGAGTACGACCACAAGAGCTACCCAAACTGCAAAGAACTTGGCACAATTCCCACTCGCGAAAACATGGTTCCATTCAACATTGTTCGCGGCACGTTGGACGATCCAAATAATATTCCACAGTGCGTATTGGACAATGCGCCGTACGATACCGTGCTTACGTCATTTTCCCTGTGCACTGTCAAAGACCCAGAGGCCACAATTAAGAACATCATTCGCTTGTTAAAGCCTGGCGGCGCGCATGTGTTTATTGAGCATGTGCGCCAGCCTCCGCCGGGCGACAAACGGGTTACTGAGGACAATAACGTAAATTCCGTGCTGTGGGGCAAAATTCAAGACTGGATTACTCCGCTTTGGTCGATTATCGGGCATGGCTGCCATGTTAATCGCGAAACGGGCGTGACTATTGCCAATATGGATGGCTGGGAATCGGTCGAGTATAAGAATGTACGGCCGGTTATTGATCTGCAATCTCGTATTATGCCGTTGTCGATTGGAAAGGCTATCAAGGCGACTAAATAAGCCTCATGTCTTTTATTTGTGTTGAACTTTTTTTGTCGTATATAAACTGTATGCGTCATTTTTGAATGTTGTTTATTTTATCTTTTCAAATACTAACGCATTTACGCATTAGCACAAAGTGATTATTTACATATAGTAACGCACGTTATGTTTTAAATGCTTGACGCAAATGCCAGCCAATTTCAAAACATCAGAAGTGATGGCTGGATTATGAAGCGTGTACTGTCGGTTTCCTGAGATGTAATAAAGCCATTGAATTGAAAGCAAATACCATTTTAAGGATAATAAACTAATGAAAAGTTTCAACTGTAAAAACTACGTAACTAATCTGTGTCATAGTCGGCGTCATCAGTTGTGTAATCGTCGGGTGAATAATAGTACATTTCGCCAACAGTAGTATCTAGACCTAAGTGTACAGCCGATAAATACGGATACTTACTTTTGTAAGCATTAACAAAGTCAATAACCACGTCTTCTGGAACACGATATGCTAGCAATCTAGTCAAGTTGGGCAACTTTAGCAGCAAGCATTTGACAACATTGACCATCTTCTCTAATACATATCTCGGATTGTCAAACCGTATATCCACTGTTTTTATGCAGATATTTAATGGTGTTTCGTTTTTATCTGGAAACTGACCAGGATCTGGAAATCTAAAGACTTCCATATCTTCATCAGCCATAAGCCTTCCACATTTTATCTCTACCAATTTGGCCATCTTGGCAAGATAAGCATACAGGTTTCTAGTTGTCATAGGCCCACCAATAAACAGCTTTGTAATATTGCTGCAGTTAATATCTTGTGGGCAAATAGTGGAAAGGCAATCTTTAATAGATAAATGAACATTGGAGGACTGATTCGTACTAGCCAGAATACGATTAACCAATACTAAAAGCTCATCTCTGCTAGCTCTAATATTCGAATTAATGTTCAATGTCAAGTTTTCAACTACTGGAAACACAAATGATTCAGGGATCGTGAATATTTTATATAAATCATTTATAATTAGATTCTTCATAGCCGCAGGTAGGACTGCTGTACAAAACCAAGACAGTACATTGGTGTAAGAGTCAATATATAACTCCTGGAGGCATGGAAAATGCATTTGGTATGCATTATGGTTCATATTCATAGACGCATCATGTTGGTATTGACTCACATGCAGTTTCTTTAAATTTGAAAACTCAATTACATTGCTTTGCTCACCAGCACAGAACGAGTCCCAGTATTTAGTGCCAAATACGTCAATCATCTTTAAGCTCTCCAGTACGCGTGGATTGATAGATGGTGGCTGGTAGTCTCTAATCCCATCAAAGCTAATGTCAACATGCTTTAGTTTTGAATATATCAGATCAGACGGAACAATAATTGCATGTCTACTGTCTAGTTTTTCTAACTGGTTATTATAAGCACCAGCAATGCTGCCGTATAATTCACGGGTCATAGAGTTTTCAGTACTTCCCTGAAACATCAAATGTCTTACTCTAGGCAACAGCTGCATAAATCTGCTAGCAATTCCCGCAAGTACTGTGGCGGAAGGTCCAATATCTTCATGTGTGCTTCCATACATGCCTTTGAACATTGTCATATAAAGTGTTTGTACATTTGGCCATACTGCTGATGTCGTGCTAAGTATATTTGCAATTTTGTCGTGTCTGAACAACGGACGGTCATTATAACTCACGCTAACATTGAGTTTTCGAACCAACTCGACACAGTTTTGTGACTGAATCAAGTCTATATTAGTATCAACTGTTTTAGTTGTGCTTATTTCAGCTAATTTAGGGGTTGGGTGGTATTTATCTTCATCAAACCCAAAACAACCAGAAGTAGTATATGCATTCCTATAGACAACTGGCATAGCAGCACGCCGCCATTCTTGGCATACTGCCAATATCTCCAACCCCCTTTTAAATTCACGCTGTTCATCGTATCGCGTGTATAGTGCATAGCATACTATTTTGTAAATAATATCTGAAGGGAGAGCGTGGTCGTTCATATTATGTTGGAAGTATATAATAATTTCACCAGAAAAAGCTAAGCTAAAGAAGAAAGCTAGGAGGAGACAGAGACTTTGACCTACAAATTTCCTTTACAGCATGAAAGTATCTGCTTTGACCTATAAAATTCATTTACAGCGTCAAAGAACCCACTTTCTTTTAATTGTACTTTGTAGCTATGTTTAATTCTATTTAATACGCTGGCAGATCTATAACATTTATTAATTTGTGGTTTACACAGCAAAGTTCAAGGTTGTAGGTTTAACACTATTTCAGGCCCTCGAGTTATCCTTATTCATCAACACAATTTTAATAACTAGTTTTAAATCCATTTCAAGGATATGCTGGGTAGCTAGATGGCTACGCACATCTATCAAATTATCTTCAGGTAGCAATAATATACTACAGTTGGTACTATGCGGTTGAAGAAGTGTAATAGAGCTAGTATTTTATTTAATAAGGCGTGTAACAAGTGCTTTGGTGCTTGGAACAACTCAACGCACAAATTAACTGCAGACACTGCCTGGTTAATTGGCAGTTGATCCGGTGCCAAGATATCTTGTCCAACCAGCAGCACAGATTCAGAGGCCTGGACAAATACATGTACACTACGACGGCTGTTGATTGTTCAAAGGCAAGTATTGAGAATTTGTGAAACCAGCCACCGCGGCTTCTGAGGAAAATACATCAACAATCAACAATGACGAAGGGTCGTCATTAAAAGTTGCAGCTGACCTAAAGTGGCACTAGCGGCTAAAAAGTTGAAAAGTTCGACACAGATTATTATTGTTATTAGTTTAAGGAATGAGCAATACATTTTATTGACACATAAAATGAGCAAAAAAGAATCTAAATCTTTTGCAGCATTCAATTCTTTAAATAAACGCTAGTCGGCGCCATAATTTTGGAGAGGTGGTAAGCCATATTATAAAAATTATTCTGACCAGTTTCCTGAGCCGCAATCAAGCCGAATATAGTCACGAAAAAACGGATGTTTGAGGCTGTGTTTTATACCCAATCCATCAAGATACCTTTTTAGTTAAATGTGGGAAATTTTGTTATGTGTAAATTAAAATGGCGTGTTACTGCAAAGGCGAATTACTTTGTGGCTGATGTACTTGTTCAAACCAGTACACCAAACATCAATTTTCCTGTACAAAAGGCAGTTGGTTGAAATATAGTGCACAAGAACAACAAACAAAAAAGCAAGCGCCTCTTCAGTCGCAATCCCCTGTGCTCACTTTTACCAATACACTTTAAAAGGTATTTAAAAAAATTCCTTTTAATTGTCATGGCTGGCAGGTTGAAATATTAGACATCATCTTTTTATTAACAAATAGTATAATCGCTTTTAAAATGACTTCAGGTATGTTCATTTCAAGCAGGAATTGTAAAACTTTGTAGCGTCAGTGTACTAAACCAATCTTTGACAAGTGCGTAGTCTGGAGTTTAATGAAATATGGCGTGGAGACAACTCTTGAGTTCATGTTCTATGTCGTATGGAGTGTAATAAGTTCCGGGCAGGATGCCAGAGCCAACAAGTATCGGAAGAACCTATGGCCAGACATTTACGGGAAGGTTATTGAACTGGGACCCGGGTTTGGTGTGTCATTCGATCATTTGCCCCACAAGACTGCAAGAAATGGCCAGTTTGTTATAAACTCCGATGTAATCAAGTCATATACGGCGGTGGAGCCCAATCCATTCATGTTTGAGAAACTGCAAGCAAACGCAGAAGGACATGGCTTTTGCGTCAACTATGACCTCAAAACCTGTATGGACAGCAACAACCAAGGCACTGTTAACGATAACAGTGATTATGTGCCGTTTACAATTTCCCGTGGCACGTTTGACGACCCAGAAAGCGTCCCGCAGGCAGTATGGGACAACGCTCCTTATGACACAGTCATTACTTCGTTCTCATTATGCACAGCTAGAAATCCCCAAGAGTCAATCAAGAACATCGTCAAGCTCCTAAAGCCTGGTGGAACGTATATATTCATTGAGCATATCCTTCATCCTCCGCCCGGAGATCTGCTGGTGGTGGACGGCAGCCATATAAACGGTGCATTCTGGGGCAGAATGCAAAAGTTGGTCAGTCCAGTTTGGAACTTTTTTGGCCACGGGTGCTATATTACCCGCGAGACAGACAAGTTGATTATCAGCACGCCAGGCTGGGACTCTGTCGAGTACAAATACGCGCGGATTGGTGGAGATATTTTGTCGTACTTTGTGCCCATGACATTTGGCAAGGCTATCAAGAGCACCTAGTGAACCTGGTCAGCTATTCATTTAAATCACTAGCAGTTTTATTAACCAGATAAACAAATACATAACTACTGATCAATTAGCTTGGTAAAAGCAAACGGGCTTTTGGCAAACCAGTTAGCAATAACGTCAAACCCTTCGTCGCTATGTTGTAGCTTGTCAAAGAATGCATCGTGCTGCTTGGCACTAATCTCTTGGGCCCGCCGCTGGTCCTCCAACTTTTGATTCTCAGCCTGGCATCTCGGACAGCTATCACCAATGTCGCCCAGGCAGCGCTGGTGGTACGAGTGCTTGCACAAAAAGTGGACACTAGGCAGATCCAGCGGCGCCATACACGAAGTGCACTTTGTGCTTTGAAATACAATAGGCTTGTTCTTTAGCGCATCCATCTTCTCGCTGTGTACCTTAAACTCTGAGGTGTACGAGGCAATGGCAGTCTTGTTGTCTTCGATCCGCTTGGACGTGGCATTGATTTGACGCATAATGTAGCCCCGCACCATACCCAGAGTCACGCCCGATTGTTCCGAGTCGCCTAGTGCCTGTAGCACACGCAGAGGTGACATGAGATTGTGCTTCTCAATAGTCGACAGGCAATCTGCTAACAACTCTTCGTTGTCGGCGAGCTGCGGGTTGCGTGCAAGGTAGTGCAGGGCCTTTATGTATAAATCGGGCTGACTCTCGCCGTGCTCGTCAAGCAGTTGTCGCATGCTTGGCAGGCTATCGTGCTCGATATACAAGTCAAGCAAAGCAGCAATGTCGCCGCGCTGCTCATAGAGCGCAGCAATGCCTTCGGTAAAACCATTGGATGCACATAGCACGTATGCGCGCTCCCAGTCAATGTTGGTGCGCGGATTACGAAGCAAATTTAGCGCGCGTTCCTTGGGAGTTTGCTTTTCAGACGGCGATGAAGATGAATTCAACTCGTGCAGAGGTGACTCGACGCTGCACAGATAAAGCTCCAACAGAGTGTTCCATGCTGACTTCATGTCGCTATCCTCCTCTGCAATAAGCTCTCGAGAACTATCGCTGGGAAGCCAGCGGCGGGTAATGATCCGCTCGAGGAATGCTGCCAGCCATGTTGGTTGATCGGCAAACAAATGCTGGATCCGCCGCATCGACAGCAGAGAAGTCGTATCGGCATACGGGGCTGGCATCTCGTCATGCATCTCGTTGGCGGTAGCTGCTGCGGCACGAACATCCATCCCATTTAGGCACACGTCTACCAGAAGCTCGGTAGTCTCGCTGGGCAAACTTCCTAGACACCGACGCCCAAACTCGGCCAGATATGCCGATATGTCAGTATCACCTAGCTTGCGCATGTATTCTAGCGCGGCCTTTATATCGTCTTGGTCTTCAATCTTGAGTTTCAGGTACATGCCCGTTTTGGAGAACTTGTCCGCCAGATACAAAGCCTGTTCGTAGAACCCTGCCTGTCTGCAAACATGGATAGCAGTGTCGACATCAAACTGATAGTCTTCCTGCGTATGGATAAATTGGTTGAGCCGCTCTTCGTCGCGCAGCTTGGTGTAGCAATTCAACAACAGTGTGGTGTGATCTGAAGTCGCCATTCCGGCAGTGTGTAACTCTTGTAGATAGCTGGTCAGGTTGTTTAGGCGTTGCGCGTCCAGGTACTTGCGGATAATGTACGAGGGCTCCACAACCCCAATCGTCTGCACGTACTGCAACATTGCCGAGTCGAAATCGTCCTTGCTATATAGCCAGTCACCGTATCGCTTGTATATCCCAGCCACGCTTGCCATGTCGTAGTTGCCGTTCTGTGCCATCTTCACCGCCAGTGGGTACAGATTTTGCCGGTACAGGATATCCAGTCGCTCAAGTAAGTCCTTTTCGGAAAAGAAGTCCATCGTGCCGTGACCTCCAAGCACAAATATGCTGCCCCACTCGGTCGCCACCCCGCGCACGCCGCCCGGCACCACGCCTGTGTATGCCACCAGCTTGTTCTTTGTATCGAGGATTGTGAATGTTGTTGGATCGTTGTATGAGTACACGCGGCTCTCTGTCGCGTCTACTGGCGGGTGATCATCTCCGTTAGCCAGGTTCGGTGCCATGCTCGACGGCGCCGCCGTCGCCAATAGTAGATAGTGCTTAAAGCGCCGCAGCAATACTTTGGGCGCATCGAATGCAAAGCACGGGCCGCGGCCATCGACTGTATACGTATAGATCGCCTCATCGCGAGCCACAATCAGCTCGTCCTCCTCGTTCATCAAAGAACAGCCAATACCACACCCGCGCTCTTCAAGCACTGCTGGTTCGCTTTTACTGCCTGATGTGTCAAATACCATTGTTTGCGCGGTAGTTGTGGCAAACAGTGTGACTCTGGTGCCCGCTGCATCAGTGACAAAGTGCAGGTTAGTGACGGGCTCGGGAGCGACATGCAGCGTGCGCTGCTTGGTTGATTTGCTCTTGAGAATGTTTCCGCGAATCAGCACCATGTGGCCACCAGCAAACCCAAGCGCAATCTGGCTAATTGACGGCGTTGCTGCTACAGCCGTTAGCGGATATGGCGTTGATGTTGGCTGCTGGTACTTTACCACCACAGGCTGTGTGTCTTCGTGACGTAGCAAGCTGTCCACAGACCACAACTTTATGGCTGATCGGCTGGTCGCTGCCGACACGTTTTCTTCAACTGTCAGCAACGTACGTGTCTGGTGAATGTGCAGCATCTGAGTAATTCGCATTCCGTGCGCATCACTGGCGGCCATGAACGAACGAACAACAAGCTTCCGGTTGACAATGTGAATGAAGCCTGCCGAGTCAGCCAGAAATATGAGGTCGCCGCCATTCGATGCCATCAACAGGTCGGGCTGCCCGAACGCCTCGGGCAGGTCCTTCAGGGACTCGCGCTTAAAAAAGTGAAATTGCCGCAGCTGAAAGCTCGCCATTTCGCAAATGCAAAACTAAAAGATGAAAATGAAAGAGAACAGCTTGTGTTTCGAGACAACAATAAATCATGTGGTTATTATCAAAATGTAGCGTTGAAAAATTAGTTTGTCTTGGTCTTGTTCTTTTTCGCGGCCGGATATAGCGTGTAGTAGGCGGCTTTGAAAATTTGGCGCAACCAAATGACGTTAAGTGTGGTCAATGTGATACCCAATATAGCGTAAAACACAGCGTATGGATAGAATGTATGCCCAGTGCGCTGATGATACACGTCTATAACCAGCCGAGCCGAGTGGAAGGCTTCAAAGCCAATGCGAATGCCAACGTATGTAACTAGAAAAATTAAAAAGTTTACTTTGTAAAGCAGCGTGTTTGAGTAGCCAGCAAATTTGAGCAAGTGGCGGATGTGAAGAAAGACAGAGCTCAGTTCGGGCAATAAATAGGGAATGGCATAAAACTGCAAATGACGTGATATCACAATCAACAGACCAAAGACACCCAGGCTTCCGTGTATTAGATACATATAGCCATAGTCGGCAAAGTTGATAATGCAAGTCGACAAATCCCACATGTAGTAGCCCATGGCAACCGCTAGATAGTACTCAAAGTCCTGGTTAAATCCGTCCATTTTGTTCTCGTTGAGTGCAGAGTGGTTGATAAAGGCCAGGATAAAGAACGAGTCGTAGATAGAGTGGACAAGTGTGGTTAGCGACACACACCACGCGTGTTTGTCGGTTGTACTAAGCCGGCTATAGGTGTTTGGGAATAGCAACTTTGATACTAGTGGCAGCAGCCGAAGCAAAACGATATGGCCCAGCAGCGATGCACCAATCACCTGCCAGTATGTTCCAACACCTGAAAGATGCAATGGGTCAAATGCAGCATGAACCCATGGGTCAATACTATCCAGCACCATGTTTCCTCCCGATAATAGTGAGCTGATCATGCCAAAAAGTATACGAATAATTGTAACAGTTTAGAAAAGGAAAGGGAGATAGTAGCACATTTGTTGGCAAAGGCGCCCTTAATAAACTCAGCCACACAGATAAATGGGCGGTTGTGGATTTAGCAGCCATGCCACCCTGAATAAAGCTAAAAAGCTGATAGTTTGCTACATTCATGTTATATCCATCTCCCAACTAGATCAGGTTGTAGATTTGTGTTTAACGTTGGTTACTTTGTGCTTAAAGCCTATAGGGTATCATCTGTCGTTACATAACCACAGCTTACTCAGTTTTTCAATTGCCTGCACAGCATAACACTATAGATCTTTCGATAATCACCGACGTAGCAATATAGTTGTGTACTTCAAAAACCAATGAGTAAAGGTACACAATACTAAACAAGAGGCGCTAAAGCTTCTTCTTCTTGGCTGCAGGGCTTGCGCCGACCTTTTCCGCAGAGGCATTGGCTGGCTTGCCAGCTCCACCAAGAATCTTGCGCCGCTGGCGGATCATGTGCGTGTAGAGCTTGTATAGCACTGGCGGATAGTTCACCATATTGACAATAAAGAACGTCTTGAGCAGCGGATGAATAGTGGATGCATGTGGCAATGCTGCCCACATTTCCAGCAACTCGCCTGTCACGCCAGCCGGGTATAGTACATAGAACAGCGTATACCGCAGATACAAAAGCGCCGGCACTTCAATATCAAGCAGTGACAGTGTATAGTGGCTATAGCGCACGCACTCGGTAATTGACCACGCAAACACCATCAGTACAAGCGCGGGCGATGCGCGAATCTCTGGATAATCAAACATGTACAACGTGCCCCACACCAGCAGCAGGCGCGAGTACACTTGCATAAGTGCTGTCAGCACACCAGACCGAACCAGTCCAACCAGCGAGTGCACAACCTCTAGCACTGCGCCGGTCTGAACGCAAATAAGCGGATAGCCGATGCGATCAAAAAGTCCGCTGAGGTCGGTTCCGTGGTCGAGCAAGTACAGAACTGTCTGCACTAGCACATATCCCCAGCCAACAAACGATGCTGCGTTGTACGCAACTAGATACGACTCGACAACACCGTTGCCCTTGGTCGCTGCCATGACAAGTGTATTAAATGCAGCGGCGGTGAATAAAAACGGCTGTAATAGCTTTGGAAATCAATAATGAAGAGAAAATGAGCCGCCCAATTTGCCAGATCCATTTGCCCTTTGGACCCTGTCCACGTGATGCCAGCTCTTATTTTCTGGCTGACGTGTTATTCCTTGTTCTTCTCAGCTGGCGTTTATTTCTGCGCTAATCACTGCTCATATTACCTGTCATTATTGCATTTCGACTTGAACAGTAGCTGTGCACTTGACAATGAGCGGCATTTCCCCGTTCCAGTTTCCCGAAATCCACAGCTTCCCGCCATTCTTCACGTAAGCGCATTGTAACTGACTTTTCTCTGTTCGCACACTTCGTAACTTGGGAATTCTAGTAGCATGGCAGCAGTAGCCATGTAAGGTATTGTCTATCTTCAGCCACTAACACTGCATCCTAGAGTACTTGTAGCCAGCAACCAAACGAGGACACATGGAAAGAGCAGCGGCGATTATGGTGTGATCTAATACTCGCGTACTACCGACACCACCGTCTCTGCCAAATGTCGTTAGCAGAGGTAGTGACCGAGTCGCCATTTAATAACCGACAGATACATCGTGCACTACGCACCGACACACTTCGCGAAGTTGTCGACGAACTGGTAAAGCAGGGTAAGGAATGAAATATATGATACAGCAGCTATACCACACACGCTACATGGCAGTATTTATCAACGTTATATTCGAATATGCTAGGTCACGCAGTCTGGCTGGGTGCAAAAGGCACAAAGGAAACATGTATTATATATTGGCGCAAACCGGATGTATGGGCCAATATGATACACCAATGGGCCACCGATCGAGGGTTTTGCAACACAGTTCTTACACTGTACGAGCTGGCAAATGGCGACGACACGGTTGGTCAGGGTAAGTAACAAACACCTGTATTTTAATTGCATATCCGCTTCACGAATTGTTCCAGGTTTGAAACTAACCACATGAGAACAAGCCATCTGTAGAATTTTATAACCTCGATCCAGCCACCCTCCGCCGCTCGCTCGAGATTCTGCAGAGCCAAGGCCGGGCGCAGCTGTTTGTTGGCTCGTCGGACGACGACACAGGTGTCAAGATATTCCCGTAGTTAATCACATGATAAATTTAGTATTGACACGACTCGGCTCGGCTTGAGATAGTTGAAAAATTTTCATCTTATTGATGAGGGGTTTGGAAATGGCTTGGTCTCTTTCTCTATCAAAACATTGAGCTGTGCTGTCTGCCTTTTCTTTTTTCCTCTTTCACACTTTATTATATTAGTTACTCAACACTCGAGGTATGTATGGTTTGTGATTTTAGCAAACTGCAGAATATGTGCCACCACGGCTATCAACACTGGTGCTTATTGTGTGCGAATCTGGGTTTGGCGAATTCAGCTCATCTTCAGCCCCGCCGTTGTCAGTTTGGTCGTTCACAGTCTTTCTGATGCATGTGATATTACTGAGTCACTTGATTTGGACTATGCGGTTCTATTGCTAATTGCATTGTGTCTTTGCTATGTAGTCAACAATAAGTAACCATGGCCGACGCGAGCGAGCACGATGTCACCTTTGAGTCCGCCGATGCCGGTTCGGCGAAGACCTACCCTCTGCAGTGCTCTGCCCTGCGCAAGAACGGTCACGTTGTCATTAAGGGCCGTCCCTGCAAGATTATCGACATGTCGACCTCCAAGACTGGCAAGCACGGTCACGCTAAGGTCAACCTTGTCGCTACCGACATCTTCACCGGCAGAAAGTACGAGGATCTGTCGCCATCGACCCATAACATGGATGTGCCGATCATCACGCGCATGGAGTACACTCTGATCGACATTGAGAAGAACATGGACGATGAGGTCAAGGGCAGAGGATTCCTCAGCCTGATGACGGAGGACGGCTCGATGAAGGAGGATGTCAAGGTTCCCGATAACGAGGTTGGAGATAAGATTATTGCTGACTTTGAGTTGGGTCTGGAGCTGATGGTCACCGTTGTTTCGGCCATGGGTGAGGAGCACGCCTTGTCGCACAAGGAGGCCCCGAAGGGTAACAACTAAAGTGTTTTTACTTTTAAGAGCTTATAAATATTTATAAAAGCTGACCCACATTTTGGTCTAAACTATCTAGAAGGGGTTGCTGCGCTTACGAGACTGCTCCAGCCACCTTCTGGCTCTTTGGCGTCGCGAAACATGAGCGAAATCCGACGAGCTTTGGCCACTGGCTGGCCCATCCACGCTCTTTGGCTTGGATCAACAGTTATCTCGTGTGTGAATTGGTACCGAATCCGATTGGTCATAAAGTACAGCGACTTTGGTGACAACAGTACATCCACACGCACGCTCGGGTCGTCGACATGCTTAAACGTGCTAACTGCCGGTCCCAAAAGGCATAACCCGCCAACAACAAATCCCGAGTACTCGGGATTATCCACATGCGGCAGAATCTCCCCGTCTTCGTGGAGATCCAGTATGTGCGGCGGCAGCCACGTAAAACTGGCTGGAAACAAGTCCCATACGCGGTCAAGAATGTGGCGGATCTGGCCGTCGTACTTGCCAACGGTAGACCATCCCGCTGACTTGCCGTTCGATGCGCGATCGGGGAGATCAACTGGATCTGGATCAACTGCACGGTCCATGGCCTGGGAAACACGCCCAGCCACCCCACGTTTGTGCGGCAGCCATGCGCTGACCGAGCACTCGCGGTAGTTGTTTATCCTTTTGTCAAAGTGGCCCATCTCATAGGTGCTGGCCAGCCGCTTCAGCTTCTTGTTGCAGCTGCGCACTAGCAGATCGTGCTCGCTGTCGCTGATAAAGTCAGGATGTAGAAATATGTCGCTTTTGGTATACCCGCGGTCTACAAACGCGTCTGAGTATTTGATAAATGGCTCAGCTGAGGACGGCAGTGCCAAGCTAATTGGCTCTGGCGGCTGTGGGATTGTGTCGCTAGCTGGGCGTGTCAGACGCGATCCGCTTCCAGTCTCAGAAAACCACCTGCACAGCATCTGTGCTCGCCGAGTACTGCAGTTCAATGTGCGCAAAGTCAGCATGCTTGTTTTATTGAAATATTTTAAAGGGTTTATTAGAACCACCATCGCTCAGCATGCTGGCTACTACTGGTAAGAGTTGGTCAAACCAGTCTGTCTTTTGGGCTAAGGCACGTGCTAAAGTTTGATGTCAGCTTTAAATATACAGAAAATATGTGCACTGATTTAGAACGCTCATAAATTTTCAGGACGAAAAGTGCCATTGTGAGATGTGTTGTTCGATTGCGGGCGCTGAAACAGCGACATATACGTGGGAGATACTCCAACCAGCGGCGAGTGCGGTGATCTCAGCGGTGATGACAGCGAAGGCACCGATCCAGAGGTTTGCAGTGGTGATGCTGTTACAATCGCACTAGAAGAATGACGGTCGTTCATCGAAGGCTGTGCACGTGAAGGTGTTGCAAGCGACCAAGATGGTTGAAATCCAATGCTGTGCGGATCGGACATGCCCCTACTGAGCGCAGGCATTGTGCTAGGCCGAGTTGTTGCACCAGTCGTAGAAGTAGAGCGCAACGAAGGTGTTGCCAGCGCCCTCGATCTTCTCAACTGTGCAGCCCGTGCGCCAGTACCAGTGATCTCCATATCTGCCACCGTAGCGTTTACCGTTGCCGTCGGTGCTCTAACGTTGCTGCGAGTCGACCATCTGTTTGCAGACCCCGATACAGATTTGCGACTGTCCTTAACAGCACTCTTTTTCCTGTGTATTGGTGCAGTTGCCGGCGCCAGAGAAGTGCTGCTCCGAACCCTGTTGACTGGAGTATGAGTTACACTCCTGCTGCGCTGAGCTCGGGGTCTCGGTGTTGACAATGGCGGCGTTGATGTTGTGGTCGCCAAACGTGCTCCTGCCGCTGCTGACTGCACTGAGTGAGCTACTGGCGATCTATGGCTTGTAGGCGACAAATTGGTTAATGGTGAGGCTGGAGATGGTGCAATTGGTCGTAGCTGGTCTGATGTCGTGCCAATGGCTTGGACTGGCTGAGAAATCATAGGCATCGTCGTATAAACATGTTGCGCATATGGGGCCGCCATAAATGGATGCATTGGCGGTACAGGCCTATACGTGGCTGTCACAGCGTCATTTGTGGTGGTAACAAACGGTCCGTAATAGCCAGGCAAGTGTGCTCCGGGCGGAGGCGCTCCAGAGACAGCCATCATTGGCGCAAAAGGGAATGGCATGACTGGGTTAGCATGTGCTGGTGTGCTCACATTTGACATATATGATACCTGCCCTTGTCCGTTGGCAAACATAGGCCCAGTAGTCGCCGGAACAGTACTCGACAGCACAAAGGGTGGCTGCATAATCGCTGAGGGACTAGCAACAACGGTTGGAGTAGCGACAACAGATGAAGTAGCGACGACGGTTGAAGTAGCGGTGGCGGTTGAAGTAGCGGTGACATGTGTACTAGCAACAACGATTGGGCTAGCAATGACGGTTGTGCTAGCGACGACAGATGAAGCGACGACGGTTGGGCTAGCGGCGACAGATGAAGTAACGACTGGCTGGGTAGCTGCCTGATGTGGAGTAAACTGGCTAGAGGCAGATGTAGTCGTACCTGACGAGCCATTCGCCGATCCTGCATCTGCCTCCAGGGCATTAATCATCTCAATTTCTTCCTGTGTCATCGACTGCAAATCTTCTTCGCCAGCGCCATCACTATCGGAGTCTATAGTTAGATCAACATAGTCGGTCCGCCGCCGCTTGTGGCGTCTCGAACTTTGATTCCCTGCGTCGCTCGAGTCACTCAAATCAATGGGATCATCCTCTTCATCAACATCCAGCGGCCTCCCACTAATCTTCCCCACGCTGGCGCCCATAATAGTAGTGTCTTGTTTCAGCTTCCAGTCTCCGTTAGGCTCCACAAATACCTGCTCGTCGCTCTCTGACGTTTTCAGCAAAATATCCTCAAAGTATCCGTCAACGACAAGCTCGTTCCATGACTTGATGCCCACCGAGCATACCGGACACTTCCAAACCGTTGTCGTGTTGTAAAATTGCAAAAAGGTCGCACAGTCAAAGCACTGTGAGTGCTGACATTGCTTTGACCGGCATGGCACCTTGATCCGACACAGCCCCAGCGGGCACTTTAAGTTTACTAGTGCGCCTTCTGCAATCACGTCGTCATCCTCAGACTGCTTGCCAAAAAACTGCTGGCGCACTTTGTCAACCGTCTCCAAATTCGTTTTCCGGATCTTGCCAGCCATTGACTGCGGCGTGTGCTGAACTGTCAGTGCGAGCACAACAATTATAGGTGCATGCGAAACATAGTTGATGTCCACTCGATTAGCAACCTCGGATGTCATCTGGAACAACTGCGTCAGGTCAATTGGTCGTGCATTCATGTCCGTTGACTGCAAAAGGCTCGATTCATACGCGCCGTTGACCTTGACCTGAAGTTTTTGTGGCATATAGAGCCGGGCACACGCATTCTGGTTCAACCTTCGCTCAATGCAAAACGATGCATAGTTGGATATAAACAAATGTACACCGTATTTATCCTTCTCTGGATCGTTCACGCTGGATTGTAGCAGATCAAGCTGGTCTTCGGTCAACTTGACCGCAATCGCCTTTGAATGAAGCCGGGGCTGCGACTCTGCACATATAGACGGCACGACAAGATTTGACGTCGGAAAAATCAGCCCGTAATTGTTAAATACAATCTTTTCCAAATCCTCGGGTGCCATATTGTAAACCGCAGGCGCTGTCTGGGGTGGCGGCGCAGCAGGCGAGTTGAGGAACTGACCACTGACGAGCCCACCCGGTACTGCAGATGGCACGCCCGTGGTTACCCGATATGTTGATGGGCTATGCAAATTCGCAACCTGATGCTGCTGCGCAAACTGTACCCAAGTTCCTGTTGTTGGTATCTGATAAGTGTGACCAGTTTTCCACCGATAATGGGTAAATCGACTAAACGAATATGTCTGCGGCCGAGCACTATAAAACAAACGTCAATTTAGTGCACAGGAATACTCATCATTGGCAAGCACACTGTATTTGTTCGTACCCTGACACAAACGCAATGTAACCTAAAAGCTTTTCATACATGCTGCGACTGCGACTGTCATATGAAGTTTGCAAGCATTTGCGCAAGCACTCAACATGCCCCGCCTTGTTTGCGTCATGGCTCAAGGTGTTGCCTGGGTTGAGCTTGTTGTAATAGTTGATGATCGGCTTTATGTCCTTTATTCGCAAGTTGTTAAAGTGGACTGCCGGGATTTCCTACACGTAGAAATGGCACGCGCAATTAGTCTCACCGTGAACGTTAAGTTACGCAAAGTGGCGAGTGCTGATTCCTTGCTACAGGTATGACAACCTGCAAATATATAGCTCTCTGTCTAATCGGCGTACCTGTGGTGCCGGAAGCTGCGACATTGTTAAAATATTCAGCCGAGCCCGTATAGGGAACAGTCTGATGTATGGAATGCGAAGAGCTTGTGGAAATTAAACAAAAATACTTTACGGAAGAGAAATGCGAGAAAGATTTTGATCAAAGCCGATCAATTTATTTTGCAACAACGCGTCAGTCAAAAACAATTCTCTGACCTTTAACTGTTTTGGCCTGTTCTAAAAGCTCCCGCTCACGCCGCTTTGCCTCCCAAGACGGATGCATGGCCTGGTCTTTAGTCTTGGGCTGACTTGCAACTGCAGCCTGAGGTTGCGGTTGTGGCCGCTGCCGAGAGTTGATGTGTGTCTTTTCCTTCTCCATCAACTTTATGTGGTTAGCATCCTTGCCAAACTCACGCTCGTGCTGCCGGCGCCGCTGGCGCTGTCCTGGACGATTCTTTTTGTCTCCATTTCCGTGATAAAGCTTCATAAATTCCTTGTCTGCATCCTCGTCGTAGTCGTCGGGATTTCTCTGGCGCTTGCGCTGTTTGCTGTTTTTGTGCGATCCTTCGCGTTCGTAGTCGCTTATACTCACATCGCTTACATTCCCGTCAAGCCGACCAATAAACTTTGAAGTGGGATCGGCATCGAGATCTGAGGTAGATTCATATCCGTCACTGCCACCCACAATAGATCCATCCTGATCAGGTTTGTCATCGACAGACGGCCGCACCTGTTTAGGCGCTGGTTTGGCCTCGCTTTTGCCTGACTCTTCGCGAGACTTGCTCTGTTTGTTGTCGCGTGTTTTAGTTCCGGTCAGAACCTCTGTAAGATCTGTCGAATTGCTATTTATAAAGACAACCGCCTGTTTTGCGCCTAGCACGCGCTGAACGCACTTGCTCGAATTTAGCTCCTGCAATTCGGAGGACAGAGCTTGCACATCGAAGGCTTTGGCAAGCGCTGGACTGCGCTTTTTGATCCGGTGCATCATACATTCAACCAGACCGTCAAGCGGTAAACCCTTGGTGGTCTCCGAATCCTTCTCCAACTCTTCATTCGATGATTCTGAAGAGTCCTGGATCTTGCGCTTTAGCCGCTGCTGCTCAAACTGCACCAGCTTGCTGACAAGTGCCTTGGATCGCTTCTGTATAGTGTATAGTTTGCGATCAACCTTTTCCTTCCGTAGCTTCTGAAGCTTTGCCTCAGCATCTTCTGTATTATTTGAATCGGGTGTTATTGCTGTTGCTGTGGAACCCTGATCTGTGCTTTTAGCCGCCTGTTTGGCGCGCTTCGCCTGCTCCCGCTGCCGTTTCGTTTCTTTTGCCTTTGCCTTCCACAGAGACTTTCCGGTGCCTGTTTGCGCCTCCAGGACGCTAATTTCCCAGTTTAGGTTTTTTTTGTCGGTCATTCTAAGCTGCAATTTAGTAGCGAGGGTAAATACGAAGCAAAGAAATACAGCAAGAAAAAATATTTTGAAACTGTCAAATGCTGATCGGCTCGACTCGAAAATGAACCGCTCTGTTCTAATGGTCGGAGCTTTTTCAGCTCTTGTTCAACCGCTGTTTCTCTTGTTTGTATCAAATTTAACAACATATGGCATATCAAGTTTTGGACCTCAGGCCTGATCCGGCCATGCTAAACCCGCAGTTTGACGGGTATAAGCTTCGCTTGGTAGACGAACAGCGGGGTGTTGTTTGGAGCCACCCGCTTGCAAACCTATCTTTTGTGGAGCCACAGCAAATTGCCAGCAATGCGCTTTTGGCATACGAAGAAGTTTACTCGCGCATTCATTACAATCACTTGTATGCCGGTCCACGCAACAATACATTTATCTACATTGACAGCGAACGGCGCGTGTGCTTGGCCGAAATTCAGAGAGAGGATGATGCTCCACGGATCACAAACATATTCGATATACCTACTTGTCCAAGCACATACGCACTACCGGGATACTATGGCGTCTATGCTATTAGCGAAACCATGGTTCTGGTATTTGACGGTGCTGCGTCGGTATATGTACTGCAACGCGCAGATACTGAAGGTTTAGATTCGGTTGATGAGCAGTGGGCAGCAAGCGGCATGTTTGAGATCGGGATTGGCTCAGTTGCGGCGGGGCCAGTTGCGGATAATGAGCGACAAACGATGTATTATATCCTCGGTGCGCAGCTAACAAAAGTTGAGAAAAATGTGGTCATTCAGCTCCAGGTCTGTTATCGTTTAAACAAGGAGACTGGCGACGTATCCAAAGATAGTGCTAAAGCCAACCGACCAAACTCATCGTTGGTGCAGCAGCGATTACCGCCAGTATTCTGTATTGAGGCATTGCAGGTTGCTGTTCCGCCATTTTCAGCCGAGCTGTCTGGCGGTGTTGATTCCAGTTCAAACGGGTCTGGCATTCTAGGGTTGAACGTAACCACCGTACACACCCTTCATAGTCATGCAATACCGGTATACTGCGAATTTATTAGCAATAACCAATATGTTCTCGGGGTTCGAGGAGGAATTGTGCTGGATGACACTGAGCTAGTAATCCAGGCTTCAGATAAAGCTATACCGCCCAATATGAACTCCAATCCATACTATTGGACGCAGACGACCACTGACGTGACAGTGTGTATTGAGCTGCCAGTAGCTGTCAAAGCTAATCAGATTTTCTGCGAACAAACCCGGTCGTCACTATCGTTGCAGTTCACCAACTCGGCAGAATGTGCAAACTATTCGTACATCGAAAAGAAATATTGCAATTACATTGTTGCCAATGAGTCTGTGTGGACACTAGAGAATGACCGGTTGCTTACGCTTTACCTGCAAAAAGAACACGAGGGCATGCGATGGACAAGTGTATTTGCTGATGACGATGGCGTTCTTGAGACTATAGATCCCAATGAGTTTGCTGTAATACGCGAACGACTCGAAAAATACACATCGAGCGACTTGGAGATAGAAACTCCCAGTGCGCCTCTGATGCAGCCGTACATAGATCAAGATAGCGGAGGAGATCCGGAGCAACTTGATGCTGAGGATCCCGTGATGTTTTCCGTGCGCAGCTGGAGTACTGGGCAGGCAAATGCTAGCAGCGTAGCAGGCGCACCTGACTGGCTTTGCCCAGCATTCCCGCAAGCTCCGCAACATCAGCCAGTACATAAGCAGCCGCCCCCAGTTTGCCTGAAATTCGATGTTGACGGAGTTGTTTTTGGCTTTGAAGCGTCAGAAGGCAGTCTGCCAATGCATGCCAATGTATCTGCACGCCATACAGGCACCTTCTCTGCCCTATCATACATCCAGGCCGGTAAGCGTGAGAAGCGTTTTGCGTTCATTGCTTCTGATATGACGGTATGTGTGCTGGCAGAAACACAGCGCCGGGTATACATTTATCACCAAGTAAAGCACGCCAACGCCTTGTCAGCTGCACAAAATCTAGTAGATCTCGGCGATTCGGGCGGTGATGCCGAACTTGTTGGTATGCAACTTGTTGGAGAAACCCTAGTGGTGCTGCGCAAGCACTCGCTGTGCTTTATTGATCTAAACAAGTGCTGAGCCCTAGAACTGCCACGTTTTTGTATTTAATACAGCTAAAAATGCAGTGTGGGAGAACAGCCATGCAGCACACATTGAAGTTGGCCCAAGCGCATTGCAAACTGTGCCCTGTAGGATGCTTAAGGTGGCGCTTTGAAATCATGTATGTTTCTTATTTTTCTCAGGATGGGCAAACTGCAGATGTAGCGGCCCGTGCACCATGTCATTCTTTTTCTTCAACCCTAACATTTGGAAAAACGTTTGCAAGCTATAAAGGCTCGACTTATGACCAACTTTACCTCGCTTCTTTTACTCTCACGATTTCAGGAATACTTTTATATTTATTGACAATTGGCATCCCAGCTCACTGCTTGTTCTTGCGTGTGTGCTATTTTGGCAATTGACTTGTTTTATTCTTCCTATTTTGTATCTTTTGGCACGGGTCAACAATAGTTAAAGTACATATAAACTGTATCTCATCCGCGCACAGACCAGCGCTTGTCTTCTTTACTTTTTGTTCGATTCCAACGTTACCTTTTGCTTTTTTTGGCCAGTCATTATATTGCCCTGTCTATGTTCGACTATTAAAGTAGTCTTTTCTTTGTTTTTTGTTGAGTTTATTTTTTGTGTCTGCTTGGGCATGCTTGCAGGTTGCATTTCGGATACAGAGCAAAGGCTCCATCAAGACAACGTCCTTGCCAATAGCGTGGCCATGTGCCTCGGTGCTCAGAACTTAAGCTGCTCAATGTGCGGCTACTCGTGCAGCACAAACGATGAGCTGTGGGAGCACATACAGTCATGCAACATTTTGGGTTAATAAAAGTCATGCTCTACATATGCAAGCGACTACAGCAAGGCCCACTTGCTTTTGTGTGAATTGCTGGAAAATAAACACAAGCTTTTCTTGTTGTAATAAATTTCAATACAGATGCAAAAGGCGGTACGGAACGTTTATTGATAGCCAAAAGCTATTATCTTCCATACTTTGCATTTTCGACAAGCTCAGTGTGCCGCCGCCGGCGTGCCGAGCGATCCCTGACCCGATGCGTGCCAATGGGTTCGTCGTGGCTCGCTTGAATCCCGCTGTGGCGGCTGTCAATGTGACCATTTTGATATGACACATTGTCACGCGCATCGGTGCGATGCACTCTACGTTCCGCAATGGGATTGTAAGCATTGACATATGGCGCGGGCACCGGCTCTGCTGCGCGCGGTGGCTCGTAGCCTGTTGCTCGTCTGTACACATCTCGCCGCACATAATCCCGCGGATTAGGATCACCGCTTGCCAAAGCCGTTGTGCGCCGCCGTGCACTATCGCCTCTCCTGATCCGCTCCAGATTTGACCGTGCCGAGTTAAAGTTTGACGTACTCGAATCAGCCTTCCGCGACAATGCCCAGTCCTCCATCGTGCTTGTGGCAGCATCGCTCTTTGGCGCAAACACGCGTGGATTGACAAATTTTTCGTTGTACTCGTTGTACATCTCACCAAACAAGATTTGTTTGTCCTTGACCAGTCGCGAGTACGTAACCACTATAAATGTGCACTGCACTGCGACCGCCGCAGCCAGTGGCAGAATGTAGTACCAGTTTGACCCGTTCATAAATGACAGAATCAACAGTTGCACTGGTGAGTACCAGCAAAACAGATTCCGCGAAAACGTTACTGGCGTCCATATTGAAAGCTCCCAAATCTCACCCTGGATCTGATCATCTATGCGCGCAATGCGCTTCCAAATTGCCCAAACTCCGCGACCCACAAATGAATGCGCCCAGTTGGGCCTCCGTGTGCCCAGCGGCACTCGCCGACAGCTTGAGGTCATCAATGCTGTTGCGGGGTCTGCCATGCGCAGCTGGTATGTTCGCCGTGTCGAAAACAGCCGCCACGTATTAACTATGCTTATAAGGTAGAGCAGTACTTGCAGAAAGAGCAGAATGCTAGCCCAAGTGTTGCCCTTATCTTCGCTGAAAGTGTTATAGTCTATATGCGCGCTGTCCCACCTGTGGGTGCCTCCTGGTACTGGCCGGCGGCGGTGATCTGTGTCCAAGATAACATCTAGGTCGGAGCTGCGGCTGCTAATCTGTCGACCCAGGCTAACTAGAATAAACAGCCCATTAAACGCCAGCGCACATGGCCAACTCGTTGCTTCCGATATGCGGTTCCAGTCTATCAGCTCATAGTCCTCGACCAGGTGCAGCACCCAGTCACGAACGCCGTCCCAGAACGAAGTCTGCTGCTTTCGAATTATTGGCATGCCTAACTTGTGTGAAATGAAGAAAAACAGAAACACAGTGCTTGCAAAAAACAACAAAAAACAAGTCAGCAAAAGCCAGTGCAAATTTGATTATTTGCCCAATCAACTTTCACAGTTGACGTCACAACTACGCAAAACGTGTTTGCTAGTGTGGAGAAGTCCCTCATTTCCCCAAGATCCTTTCAGGTTCTTCTCCATATTTTCAGCTATTATTACATACTTCTTTTTTGACTCGTGTGGACTACCAAAAGATGAATGTGGGCCGGATTGCATCGGTGCTGCATATCATATGCGCATCGTTTGTGCTGTGGATAGTCCCCGCGCAGTATGTTTTCTTTGTTGATCTGGTCGCGTTCCCTATTTCGCTATTCCTCTCGCTTCGTGATATTATTTTGAGATACCAGCTGGCGGCTTGCAAGTTGCCTCCAAAAATACAGATAGACGTTAACAGGCAGCTAGACAGCAGCACACGGGCAGAAACATCGGCGCTATCTAAAGATAACAAAAGCGCAATACGCCGACGCGTCAAGGAAAGAAATGGAGATCTTGCAGATGCGGAAAATGAATCCGAGTCTGCTACACCAGCAGAGATAATCAGCGCTGACAAGTGCGTTGGACAGTTTCCTGTTTGCAAGACGATGCTTTTGGTTGTGAAACTGGCGTTGTTTGCCATGGTGGTTGACTTTGTCTACCGTCCAATTATCACGCCTGCCAAAGATTTGTTTGTGTTTAGACCGGGGTATGTCTCGCACGACAGCGCCAGATTACATATCCGGTACTCAGATGGCGGTAACTTGGAGTTGCGCTACAAGGAGCTTGTACCCAAGGCCAGTCTGCTGTATCAAAACACTGGCAGCGATGACACAAGCATCGACTTTGCCAACAACAGCCCATGGGAGAGCGCCGGCGAGTTTGGGCCACCGACTGAGGACACCGACTATACAACCACTACGGCACTACTGAATCTACAGCCAGCGACTAGATATTTAGTTGAGCTGCACAGCCGAGAGTCAACGTTGCACACACAGACTGTGCTGCTTGGATCGGTCGAGTTTAGAACCTCACCGTTGCCGCACCAGCCATCGCGGCTGCGCTTTGGCACAGGCTCGTGTATTAAACCGAATTTCCCCTATAGACCGTCGTGGACGCCCGACATTTACGGGTTTGCCAGCATGCTGGACCACAGCGACTCGCTCGATTTAATTATGTTTATGGGCGACTTTATCTACGCCGATGTGCCGCTGTACTTTGGTCCTGCGACCGAGGACTATCGCCGTCTGTACCGCCAAGTATATGCAGCACAGTCGTCGCGTCGGCTGCTGCGCAAAGTACCCATGCTACACGTTTACGACGACCATGAGATCAAGAACAACTGGCACGACCAGGACCAGCCGCCGATGGGCAGCGCAATGACTGCGTACAACGAGTACAATGGGCTGCCCAACCCACTACCAGCTGTGTCTGGTGCATCGTACTACAACTTTACATATGGCAACATTGCCTTTTACGCTTGGGATACGCGGCGCTACCGCACTCAATGGGAGACTCCCAATGATTCTGGCGACGCGGCGGCCAGCGACGAGCACACGATGCTTGGCCAGGAGCAGAAGCAACACTTTATCCAGTGGCTGCGTGATGTCAACCACACAGCGGCAGTGAAGTTTGTCATTTCGTCGGTCCCAGTTACTACGGGATGGTCCAACTTTGACTCGAGCCAGGACACGTGGCGCGGTTATCCGACTGAGCGGGCCGAGATTCTCAATCTGACTCAGCACATACCCAATTTGTTCTTCCTGTCAGGCGACCGTCATGAGATGGCAGCGGTGGAGCTGCCTTCGGGAAACATTGAGTTTTCGACATCGCCAGTCAGCCAGTTTACGTTCCCGTTTGTCGGAAAGTTTAAAAAGGACATTGGCGGCGAGCACACCATTTACTACCGCCGACCTGGACACGTAAAGTACGGCATTCTGGATGTTGACACCGAGTCCGACCCCGATACTCCGCGTATCACATATAGCTTGTACACGACCGACGTCCACCATGGCAAGCGGCCGGCTTGGGTCTACGAGGCCAAGGGTGCCAGCTGGCGCTGATTTCTTGACTGTTTGCAGCAAACACAAATTACGAGAAATATCTTTATAAACTGTAAACAATTAAACAAAAAGCATAAACGCGGTCTCGGACTAGTTACTAGGACAGGATCCGAGTAATGTAGTTGCTGGGAGCAATTCCGACTGAGCCATCGTCCTTCTTGACCTGCCACCATTTTCCGCTGTCGTCGATGACAAGCATGACTTCGTCCTTTGCAATCGAGACTTCGTTGGGGTCATCTGGGTTGGCGTCGTACGCGTACAGAGCCCGTGCCTTGTATACGCCAGTTATCGAGTCGCGGGGCTTGCCCGACATAACCGACTGGTTGAGCTCTGACGAGTAGTAGTCGGTAACAGTGCTTGCGCCCGCAGCAGCATTGGTGGCCATGTTCATTGTCTGGCGGTAGCTTGTGCGTGCCTTTGAGACATTGGCCATCGGCAGCGTATTGCCCATGCCGTCTGCGCCAGTATCGCACAAGTCGGCCAAATACGTTCCAGGTCCGCTGCCCAAAATGAGCACCCAGAAAAACAGCGTAATTTCCACAAATATAAGACCGGCAGACATCGCTTGCAGAACACCCACTGAAGCGTTGATGTAGTACCCGATATGACCCACGTTTAGAGACAGCCCGATGCTGATCATTGCCAGCAGTGCCAACCGGTACTTGTGCAGCGTGTTTGTACAAATGGTCACCAGCAGTGCAAACGCTAACATAAACAGATATACAATCATAAACCATGTTGTCGCCTCAATGTACACGGTCTTGAAACACGCGCAGATTAAAGACACCAGTAGGCCAGCAAATATCAGCCCCAGTGTGCCGCTAAATATCGGGCTGCTATACAGCCGCCTTAATTGGAACCCCATAGCGTGGCTAGAGTTTATGAAAATAGGCTGTGGGTCGGGCGCCGTTTGCTCAGGTTAGAGCCAAGAACGGTATAGCAGTGATATACGCTGTACAGAAAATGAGTAAAGTCGGGGTCGGTCTCGTTTAGCTGGACCAAATGCGCTCAGATAATAAAACAGCGACTATTTTAGATTGAGCGGGCGAGGAGCGAGGTATGAAAGAAGGGGATATGCACGAAAATAAACAAAAAATAGACCCTGAAGCTCCAAGACAATCGAGTCAGAAAAGGTGGAGATATGCGAAGAGAAGAAATAAAGAGAGAAAATGGGCTGCAAGAAGACAAAAGAAGCACACGGCAAGAAAGGAAACGCTAGCACTGCCTGCCAATAATAAAGATATGAGCACGCTAGAAAATAAAGGTGCAAAAGACGCTTGAAAGAAACCCCCGTCGTTTAAAAGCGTAAAAGAAAATCACAAAACCAGGCCCAATTCTTTCTACAGCAATGTGTCCTGTTGTACGTCCTGCCAGAGGACTGAGGAAAACCGGTTTTATTTTTGGGTCGCGCGGAAAAAGGGGACCAGCCTGGAAATACGAAAAATCGACCCGGGGTTGTGCAGCAGTTAGACTTTGGAAAGCGCAAGGAGAAAGCCAGCTCCTTTTTGTGCTATTGAAATGAAAAGGGAGAGCTTGGCGTAATCGTTTATAAGTTATTAAACCACAATAACAGCAGCAAGAAAAGTAGTCTGAACAGAGAAAGACTGCACAGCTCGGACAACCCACATTGCTTCCGCTGCACACGCGGTCAGCCCGAATCAATGCCAGGAGTGAGAGAGGGGTGATCATTTTTCAACTGTGAAAAATAATGAAATCACGTGTGGTGATCTGACCCGTCTGATCACCGTTTGATTAATTTGGGAAAGCCTGCAAGACATGATAATCGTGTCGGGCGCTCGCCAGGCACTTTGAACACTCCTTTTTACACGCTTGCTTGGAAAAACACACTTTTTTTCAACTTCACTTACTGAAAATGGCCATCGGCAAGAATAAGTACGAATCCATCACGGCGGCACGGGTTGCATCCATTGGCGAAAAATCAGGAACTGCAGCAACAGAGCGAATCCAACTATTGCGAATCCATGGATACTGACTAGATTATGTGTGAATATTTTGCGCTGTTGCGTTCATGTAGGCGTTTGTCCAAGGGAAAGAAGGGTCTTAAGAAGAAGATGTAAGTGCAGCGTATCCATTTGAAGGGTTTGTGGCAGGAGCGAGGTGATTCAGACGGGGCAGCGGCAATTCTGGAAATTGGGAGACAATGTGAATGGCGTGGGCAGTCTGTTGCGACAGAGGCGTGCCGGACTCGGTGCTGAGCCTTGGCCCCGACTTGAACAGCTCGTTCTGCACATACATTTCCTAAACAGCAGGCGTGCAATTGGCATGTTTTGCGAATTGGCATTAACCTGGTAAAGCACACTATTGCCACACACGCATTAAGCTAACACAACAAATTGTTTACATATAATAGCGTTGACCCGTTCAGCCGCAAGGAGTGGTATGATCTGCGTGCGCCGACCGTGTTCGAGACGCGCATTGCGGGCAAGACCTTGGTGAACCGTAGCCAGGGTACCAAGAACGCTGTGGACTACCTGAAGGGCCGCGTGTTTGAGGCGTCGCTGGGAGACCTGAACAAGGATGAGGAGCAGGCGTTCCGCAAGTTCCAGCTGAAAGTCAGCGACGTTGCCGGCCGCAACTGCCTGACCAGCTTCCACGGCATGGACATCACGACCGACAAGCTGCGCTCGCTGATCAAGAAGTGGCAGACGCTCATTGAGGCCTGCGTTGAGGTCAAGACCTCCGACGGCTACCTGCTGCGCCTGTTTGCCATTGGCTTCACCAAGCGCCATGCTGGCCAGGTCAAGTCGACCACTTATGCGCAGAGCTCGCAGGTCCGTCTGATCCGCAAGAAGATGGTTGAGATCATGACCAACGAGGTCCAGTCGAGCACCATGAGAGAGGTTGTGCAAAAGTTCATTCCCGAGTCGATCGGCCGAGAGATCGAGAAGGCGTGCCACAGCATCTACCCTCTGCAGAACGTTCTGATCAGAAAGTGCAAGCTCATCAAGGCCCCCAAGGTCGACGCGCAGAAGCTGCTCGAGAGCCACGGCTCGCTTGAGGACACTGGCAGCAAGATCAAGGGCGAGTTCAAGGAGCCCGAGGTCCAGGCCGAGGTCTAAAGAGCAAGCCAACTTGTCTTGTGTAGTTGTTGGGTTGAATGGATTCTTTCGTTGACCCATTTTTGTTCGTTCATCTATTTTTCACCTTTTTGTGTGCAAAATACACAAAATTTCTTTGACATGTTGTAGTGTTGTGAGTGACAAGCCGATATAGGCGTCTTGCTGTTTAGTCTTTGACTAACATGACTAAACGCTAGTTGTGAATAGCATTCAATAAATGCCAAGAGCTACATATAAGGAACTGGGCGGCTCATCGTTATTTCTCTTTTCTTTGCTGATTTTTGGATACACGTTTTAGAGCTACTATCATGGCACATGTTATGCAAATAGGGACTTTTTGTAGCGGAGCAGCGGAAGGAACCGAAGCCCCGATTGCCGCCTCCGCGAGTTCCGACCATTAAAAAGGTGCATCATGTGCTCCGGAGAAACGCAAGGGCCGGTTTGCCTGGCCTGATTGTCTAAACGCCTGTGCGACTATAAATGCTCTCATTTTTCTTGCCTTTTAAGCGTGTGATTCTGTATCTCGATTTATTTTATACTCTTGTGACTTTTATTCAATATTTACCATGTCTGTTATTCAGCTATCGCCGCGTGCCGAGAAGCTCCATAAAGTGCTGACGGCGTTTGTCGAGGATGAGTGTATTCCGGCCGAGGCCGAGTACCGGCGCGACCTGGGCGAGGGTGCGCAGCGGTGGAAGACAGTTCCGCAGGTGATGGAGCGGCTCAAGGAGCGGGCCCGGGCGCTGGGCCTGTGGAACCTGTTTCTGACCAAAGAGTACGCCGAGGGCGCCGGACTGAGCAACTACGAATACGCAGTGTTGTGTGAGATAATGGGACGGTCGCCTGCCATTGCGCCCGAGGCATGCAACTGCAGCGCACCTGACACAGGCAACATGGAAGTGTTTGCAAAGTACGGATCGCCCGAACAAAAGAAGCGGTGGCTACAGCCGCTGCTCGAAGGCAAGATCCGGTCTGCTTTTGCGATGACAGAGCCAGACGTAGCATCGTCGGACGCGACCAACATTTGCACGCGAATTGAGCGCAGCAGCCGTGGCGGATATGTGGTCAACGGCCGCAAGTGGTGGATTTCAGGCGCTGGACATCCAAAGTGTGCAGTGTTTATCACGATGGGCAAGTCTGATTTGTCGGCCAAGAAGCACAGCCAGCAGTCGATTATCGTTGTGCCAGCCGACGCTCCCGGCGTCAAAGTGGTGCGTCCATTGACGGTGTTTGGCTACGATGATGCGCCGCACGGTCACTGCGAAGTGGTGTTTGAGAATGTGTGGGTGCCTGAAGAGAACCTGATCCTGGGCGAGGGCCGCGGATTCGAGGTCATTCAGGGGCGGCTGGGCCCTGGCCGCATCCACCACTGCATGCGGTCGCTCGGCATGGGCGAGCGCGCAATGGAGCTGATGGTACAACGTGTGCAAAGCCGTTCGACGTTTGGCCGCAAAATCTCCGAGCACGGCGTGGTGCTGGATTTTATTGCCAAATCTCGCATGGATCTTGAGTCAGCTCGCATGCTGGTGCTGCGTGCGGCCGACATGATCGACAAGGTCGGCGCCAAAAACGCACTCAAGGAAATCGCCATGGCCAAAGTCATGGTGCCCAATATTGTGCTGGCAGTATTGGATCGCGCGATCCAGATGTTTGGCGCCGGCGGAGTGGGCCAGGACACGCCGCTAGCTGACTTTTGGGCTGGCATGCGCACGCTGCGTATTGCTGATGGCCCTGACGAGGTTCATACGCGCCAAATCGCACAGCTTGAGATTCGCCAGCAGAACGCCCGGCTGGAGGCCCGCAAGCAGACTCAGTCGTCTGCTCGGTTGTAAGAGTTTACCGTTTGAACAATTGAATCTGACTACTGGCTCTACTGCGTTTTATTGCGAAAAAGCCTATGGCGATGGAAAATGAACTTGATTTGGACAGGTTAGACATGTATCCGAGACACCTGTCTATCTTTGTTGATTCACAGCAGTTCAATGGCGAGATATCGGCACCAGCCGATCAGCAGGCGAGCGGCAGTGCAGAAGCCGCAACTGTTCTAATTACAGAACGGAGACACTTGAGATCTTCTATTACACCTGCATATAAAGGCAACGAAGCTGTCATGTGATGCATTGGTGTTTGTGGCAAGAATGGAATGCGGGTGTCTGGCAGCGGAGGCTTAGAAATAGGTTTGTATTGTCGCAACCAGGCTCTGGCTCTGGTGCGTCTGCTCTGGCGTGGCGGGCAAAGGAAAAGAACGGGTGGCGCTGAATCTCAAACGCCAGGTGAACCGCATTCAGCTTTCAAAAAGCAATTGGCCACAGAAAAATGAAAACAAGCGAGTCCCCCATTCCAAGTTCCATCAAGTAACAAGACCGCCTGGCCTCAAAAGCCTTTTTCTCCTATTGCTTCTCTCAAGTCATTTATTGTGCTCTTTATTTTCTCAGCTGCAACCAGTTTTATTATTGCAAAGCAAGAGGTTTTGCTTGAATTTGAACGTTTGCGTTGTTTTTCGACAAGATATCGTTTTGAAACTCAGCATAGACTTGCGGTAACTAGTCATGGGCGATACGGGCGAGCGGATTCTTGCGGCCAAGCGGGAAGCAGAGCAGCTCAAGGAGAGGATAAAGTCGACACGCGAAAAGCTTGCCGACACAACATGTACGGTATCAACAGCCCTGGTTTTTGGGTTTAGGCACTTGCGCTACTGCGCCAAATAACCATAGCTAACAAGAGCGTTGTTTATGTATGCATTGTTGATGTTTGCTAGTGAAGCGAGCGGCCGAAAAGGTGCCATCGCTGCCCAAAGTGTCGATGAAAGTGCGGCGGACGCTCAAGGGCCATTTGGCGAAAATATACGCCATGCACTGGGCCGAGGACGAGCGCCACTTGGTGTCAGCATCGCAAGACGGAAAGCTGATTGTATGGGACGCATTCAGCACGAACAAGATCCACGCAATCCCGCTGCGTTCGTCGTGGGTGATGACATGTGCATATGCGCCGTCGGGCAACTACGTGGCATGCGGCGGGCTCGACAACTTGTGCTCAATCTATAATTTGCGGACAAAAGAAGGTGCGGTCAAAGTGGCTCGCGAGCTGAGTGCTCATACGGGGTACTTGAGCTGCTGCCGCTTTATCTCCGACCGGCAGATTCTAACTGCATCGGGCGACATGTCATGTATGCTGTGGGACATTGACGCGGGGGTGAAGATTATGGAGTTCAACGACCATACGGGCGACGTCATGTCGCTGTCGCTGTCGCCGAACAAGAACATATTTGTGTCGGGCGCATGCGATGCGACGGCCAAAGTATGGGACATTCGGTCCGGACGGTGCGTGCAGACGTTTACCGGGCATGAGTCAGACATTAACGCTGTGCAGTTCTTCCCCAACGGCAATGCGTTTGGTACGGGATCTGATGATGCGTCGTGCCGGCTGTTTGATTTGCGGGCGGACTGTGAGCTCAACCAGTACACTCACGACAATATATTGTGCGGGATTACGTCGGTGGGGTTCTCGCACTCTGGGCGCTTGCTGTTTGCCGGATATGATGACTTTAATTGCAACGTATGGGATGTGCTCAAGGGCACGCGGGTGGCCACGCTGTCGAGCCATGACAACCGAGTCAGTTGCCTGGGCGTTTCGAGCGACGGCATGGCGCTGGCCACTGGATCGTGGGACAGTCTGCTCAAGATCTGGGGCTGAGTCCCAACGGAGGGATCTGGTGTGCGAGCCAGATACTCCGTATCCAAATACGTAGCTTGGAACACATTCCCTCCTGTGTTATTCTATTCCTCCACTGGACGAGTGCTCGTGCATTCCGATCAAATGAAGTTGCTCTTTTACCCTTTTAGTCATTCATATTACTCGTATATCACAATTTATTCCAAACATTTGGTTTATTTGTCAAACTCGGTTACGCGGCCTTGTTGGTGCACATAGATTTTCTCCGTAATCTGTTGCTGCATGGCCGTCCACCGTGCCGCGACAAACAAAAAGTCGCTCAGCCGGTTAACAAACATAAACGTCTCCTTGTCGATGTCGCTCATAAGCGGCACCAACGAGCGCTCCGCCCGGCGACAAATGGTCCGTGCCACATGAAGAGTCGACGCAGCCAGCCCGCCCGACGGCAAAATAAACGACCTATGGACGGGAAGGCCCTCGGACATTTCGTCAATCCACTCTTCGAGATTTGTGCAATGCACACGTTGCGCGTCGAACCGCGTGCGCTTGACTTTGGCTTGGGAAGCCGAGTCGATGGGCGTAGCGACGTTTGAGCCCACGTCCTGAAGTAAGCATTGGATGATTTCCAAGCGAGGAACGAGAGACGAAGCTGGAGAAGACTCCAAGTGGGCGATGGCCAGGCCGAGCATTGACGAGAGCTCGTCGGTTGTGCCCAGAGCAGCAAACACCGCGTCGTTTTTGCCTCGCCGCTCGCCGGTAAACAACGCACTTGTGCCTTTGTCGCCGGTTCGCGTGTACACTTTGATGGTCGGCGGATAGCTCTTGACCTCGCTCGGCGTCTTTATCTCTACTTTTTTGCTAAACACGCGGTGCGCGGTAGGCCGCAACTGACGCAGTGCACGAATCGCATACATTAATAGTAATAAATCGTGGGAAAATGAGTAAAGGAACAAGAAGGGGTGATTGCATCTACACTATCGATTTTCCATTAGAGATAAACTAAAGAGAGAGCTCCGCATAGTAATCGTCAATCAATGCGGACACGAGCGAGCGCGTTTCATCGTCGGGCGTAATTGCGATCAGGTTCTCCAGCACATCGATAGCGCCTGCAACTTTGCTCAGAAGCTTCGGGCCCTGGCGGTTCGGCAAATGCTCAAACAGCAACGCCACATACTGCACCCCCATGCGCACCAGCTCTTCGTCCTGACATGCGATAAACTCGACAAAATGCGGAGCCAAATCGCGATTAGGCAAGTCACTCGTGCGCTGCCCGACAATAGCAATGTTGAGCAAACTATAAGCTGCTTCTTTGCGGATATCAAAGTTCTGCGTGCCAATAATACGCACTAGATCTGATACGACTCCCGCACGCACCATAATATCGACGTCGTCGGAGCTGCCTGCCGTGACGCTCGACAGCACCCACAGGGCTTCTTTTTCGACTGCGCGCGACGATGTGCTCTCGATGCTGCGTACAAGCAGAGTGACAAACAGCGGATTGGATGCCAGGGCATGGGTTTGCGCATCGGTGCCTGCAGCAATATTGCCCAGCATGCGAATAATTGGAATCAGCGTTGCACTGCCCACGTTGCTCTTTGTCGCATACTCCACCAGCAAATCGACCGCTCCCGATGCCACAATTGCATCAATCTGCGATGCACTGCTCGATGCGCTCAAGTACACACATACCCATGCGAGCTCGGCCACACATTCTGCATCGCCGCCAAACACACGCAATTGCTGTGCTACGGCTTGCGGCACACACAAGTCGAACAAATACGCAAAAAACGCACTAGGCTTGCGCGCCAAGTTCGACAATGCAAAGCACGCTGTTTGCAGAACCAATGCATCTCGAGTTGTTTTAACTACGTCCACGATTGCATCGACAACGCCGTTGGCATGCAGCTGGTTACGGGCCCGCTCGCCCTCGGCCGCCATATTGCCCAGCGCCCAAATGGCCTGGTTCTGCAGCTCCACGCTCTGGCTCTCCACCAACGACACCACGTTTGGTGCTGCCTCAAGCGCCCGTTCTGCCATTCGTGGCTCGCCGCCCGCAATGTTCGTCAAACACCATAGGGCTTGAAGCGTTGCCTCGGCATCTGATGCTGCGAGCACACGAGTTATAACATCCATGCACGAGCCTGTCTCAACATACGTGCGTAGCTCGTGCGACGGCTGCTCGAGTCGCGTACTCAGATTTGCCAGGGCAGCTATGCGCTCATCGCGGTTCGTGCTTTGCAGCCCGGCAACCAGCGCCGATGTGGTAGACGGCGTAAACTCGTATTCTGACTCGGTCTCTACAAACTCTTAATCAGCTTTTAATACTCGGTAACCTTATCACAGTATAAAATAGGAAACTTACCAGACTCTTGTGGTGTGCGGAGCCGGAGACGCTTGCCCATAAACATCTGCTCGCGCTGCAGCTGCCGGAGCTGGCTCTCGTGCAATAGCCGGCGCTGCCGCACATCGCTGTTGGTCGGCCGGGGCTTGTACAGTTCTTTAAACCGAGGTGGCATGTTAAAAAGTGTGTGAAATAAGGAGAGAAAAGGATAAGGGGCGACGGTTTTAAAATTACTAGCAATATTCTGTCGACGTCACATGTATGACAAGCTCAATTTTGCGCACAGCTTGATTGCCACCAAAAATTGCAACCTATTGGCTTTTTCAATAGACACTTCCTTATTTCTGATAAACACCCCAAGCTATTGAATTGACGCAGCCCATGGCGCGCATTCTCTCAATCCAGTCACACGTCGTTTCGGGCTACGTTGGCAACCGAGCAGCCACGTTCCCATTGCAGCTACTGGGCCATGAAGTCGACGTTATCAACACAGTTCAGTTCAGCAACCACACAGGATACAACGCAGTGCGTGGCGACCGGTTTAGCGCTTCACATGTGCTGGATCTGTTTGCCGGCCTCCAAACAAACGGCCTCGATGCATATACGCACCTTTTGACCGGGTACATGGGCAACAGCGACAACGTTCGTGCGGTCGAGTCCATTGCACGCCAGCTCAAGCAAAAGCTCCCGCAGTTGACGTTTGTTGTTGATCCGGTTCTGGGCGACGACGGTGCGTTGTATGTGCCACGGGAACTTATAGATCTGTACCGGGATGTGCTGTGTCCGCTGGCCACGCTGGTTACACCCAATCAGTTTGAGGCGGAGTTGCTGACAAACACTACAATTACCACGCTAGATACAGCAAAGAATGCGTGCAATGAGATGCACCGCATCGGCGTGCCTAACGTTGTCATCACCTCGGCTGCCCTGGACTCTGAAAATGGCGACTGCGAAATGCTGCATTTGATCGGCTCCGAGCTATGCCCAAAGTCGGGCGCCAAGCACCAGTTTGCCATTGCCTTTCCGCGGCTTTCCGGGTACTACACAGGAACTGGCGATTTGTTTGCTGCGCTGCTGCTGGCGCATTATGCTACTCTGGCTCCGCAGTTTGCCGCTCCGGGCGCGCTGGCTCGTGCCTGCGAGCTGGCCACTGCCACGCTGGCTGGCATTATGCAGGCTACTAAACTGCACCAAGAATCGACTGGTGTTGACGTCGCCGCAAACCTGCCACGAGGCAGCCGGCCCAACAATATGGTCCGCGGCTTCGAGCTCCGCATCATCCCGTCTCGCCATCTAATCTCCAACCCCGCCGCATCCTTCCAAGCCTTTTCAATCTAATCCAGCCAACGCAACCACAAATATAAACTACGCTTTTCAATAGATAAATACAATTGATGAGTGGATGGGAAGAATAAAGTGTTTTAATTAAGACCACAAAGCATTTAGTCGTTGGACTTTTTGGCCTTCTTGCCCTTCGCCTTCTCGGTACCGTGGAGCTTCTTGTTGCGGTTCTTGCGCTCCTTGCGCTGCTTGCGAGCAATGCGCTTGATCTCAACCAAGCCCTGGCGAGCCAGACGGTACTTTGGCTCAAACTTCTTTGCCGACTCCATCGAGTCGTACACGAGCACAAAGCCGGTCGAACGTCCGCCGCCAAACTGTGTGCGGAAGCCGAACGGGAACACAAGGTCGGTCTCCGACTTGAACACCTTGGCCAGCTTTTCGCGCATCTCGATCTTGCTCACATTGGCAAGCCCGGGGTGGATCACGTCGACCACCATTTGCTTGCGCTGGAGCAAGCGGTTGGTCATGAACTTGCGGGTTCTGATGGTAACGGTCGATGCGTCAGCCTACAGTGTTGAGATTAGTTAGCCGTTGTGTCATTTACAAGGATTGGAGTGCAGTTTGCTCGGGACCAGGAAACACGAGGTGTTATGTTAATGGAACAACTGCCAAGGTACATTTAAACGCAATTCGGTCCGTCAATGCATAATTGCACCCAGGATTCGAATTGTGTCAAATGCATTTACTCTGCAGTCCATACGCTCCAAAACCAGCGTTGGATACAAAGTATCCCGCGTTTGCGAATCTATTTTCTGCCTCGCCAAGCAAACCGCGTATCCATTTTAGGAGCGAATCCATCGTGAGATTGCATACCATTTTTGTAACACGGTATATAGTTGGACAATAATAGTGTCAAAAACAGAAAAAGAGGTTTCCACGAGCTGCGTGGCCAGTAAGCTCGGATCTTCTAATCAGCATCCGCCTACAAAGGCTGAGCGCCGTGATCAAACATTAATTGGATCACGGATCACTGTATTTCTACAAAAATATTGTGCATTTCTTTTTTGCCGATTGAGCGTAGTATATTCGCATTTACACTCTTGTTTGGTTATTAACAGGGTTGACGTTTCGAATGGCCGCATGGAAAACACACGCCTAAAAGCAGCAGCTGCACGAAGGAGCAAATGATTCCAACAACGAAAGCATGGGTGTGGCTGGACGGCAGAAACACAGAGCGAATTGACAGTGTATGAGAAATGCGCTAAAGCTGCCTGCGGTAGGTTTTCATGCACTGGACTTGTATATCGTCTACAGCCGCTGGCCAAGTAGCAGAGAGCTAAAAAAATCTCATGCGCGTTAAACATTCTTGGCATTACCAGCGACATGAATGATGAGCACAGCAAACATGCTGTCAATACCACAGTTGCAGTCCGCTGCTGACAGAATCTCGGTAATTGCGTGCACAACATGTGATAC
Source organism: Coemansia sp. RSA 720 (assembly GCA_027577495.1). Classification (NCBI taxonomy): domain Eukaryota; kingdom Fungi; phylum Kickxellomycota; class Kickxellomycetes; order Kickxellales; family Kickxellaceae; genus Coemansia; species Coemansia sp. RSA 720. The sequence goes on from JANBQV010000046.1 coordinate 107,295, forward strand.
TAGTACATCACATGGTTTTGTCGGCTGTTTTTCCTTGAGCCAGAAGGTAAAGTCTCAAGCCCAACCATTCAACAAAACCGTAGACAAAGACTGGAATATTTACTAGCAATGAGCCACACCCATTTCTTCTTAATACTTGCTCAGCTCCACTTTTTTTAATTGCTACAGGTTTTATAGTTTTCATCCTTTTACCATGCCTTCCCACAAAGTTTACTTTCACCGCTATATGTTAGAAACTGATACAGATGAGGTAGATGATGGCAGTTGTGAAACTGTTGAACAATTTAAAACGCTAGTTCTATTAGGGTTCAACCAATCTAGCTCATCGAGTCTGTTTGTGGTAGCATGTGTTGCAACTGATGGTGGCAGTAACAAAATTGTGCAGCTGAATGATGATGACTCGGTTAGTGTTCTAAGTGAATACACTGAAAACAAACTTGTAGTAATGGGAGATACTGAGTGCGATATGTACAAGGATGATGTTACCTTGCTAGACGACATGTGCACCCAGCTTTAATGAATAATTTAAATATTTTATTAGTGCAATAAATAAAAAGTAACATCAAATGTGCTATTATTACCAGATTTGTAGCTCAATGCTGACAGGTGCTCAACTATTGTCTACACAACTAGTCTTGGAACCTGGCTAATAGACATAGCAGCAAAATAGCTGTATTGTAAGTTGATACTAGTGTAGCCCATATTTTCCCTGGCAGTATTTCTTTAAACCAGAATTTATAAAGGACAAAGCAGCAAGCCCAATTATTCAAAGAAACTGAGACAAAGACTAGGGGTTCTTTTACTAGCAGTATTCCACGCCTATTTAAGCTGAAGATTTGTTCAGTGCCATTTTCTCTTTCATCTTTACTTTTTTTTATTGCTATACTTTTACCATGTATTGTTACTGTTGTATAATCATGTGAGATATGTATCATATCACATGTATTATACATATATGACATCATATATTGGATTAGGTTTT
>JANBQV010000047.1:0-107399 GCA_027577495.1 Coemansia sp. RSA 720
AGGTCGCTGGTAAACTCTACAAACATGCCAGTTGATGGATCAATGCAGCGACCGCCGTAGTGCTCCAAGTTATCTCGCGTTAGCGTGCCTGTTTTGTCAGCACACAGTACCTGGACCTTGCCCGCGGTCATGATGCGTTGCGGGTCCACACAGTAAATCTTCTTCTTGCGAAGCCGAGCCGCAGCGACCGACTGTCCAATGACCAATGCTGCGGGGAGCAGTGGCGAGAGCAGCTGTGATATGGCGAATATACCGTAAAATACGACTGCGACGGCATTGCTTTGGTAAAGATAGGCAGCCATTGCCATAACAAACACCGAGTACAGCAGGAGAATACACACGACAATTCGCATCTGCTCGTTAAATATAAACGAGATTGGGTTCGGGAACAGGATTCGGCGCACCAACTGGCCCTTGTCGGACATGGTTCCAGTGAACCGCACCAGTGCCAGCACACGATCACTTTCTAAACTATCAGTGGACTTTGTCACAGTCTGCACCTGCGACACAATAGTACCAGCAAAGAGCGTAGACATCTTGCCTGCCTCGGCGACGTTGTAGTGGCTGTCATCTATGCGCACGGGGAACTTGCGGATCGGGAGTGGCTCACCAGTCAGTGACGACTCGTTCATAATGGCATTGCCAGATAACAGAACGCAGTCGCATGACATGTGTGCACCGGTTGTAACCTCAATAACATCGCCTGGAACCAGATCGCGGGTTGACACATTAAGCCATTCGCCATCGCGCTTGACTGGTGTAGTCTCCTCTTGCTCGGCCATCTGCTTTAGGCGCCGCTCGGACTGCACACGCAAGATCACCTTGATTGACGCAGCCAGCAGAATAACGCCAGTGTCGACAAGACCAACCTGCCAATAGGCATAGATAAAGTAGACCCACAGTATCATGACCTGATATATGTAGAAGAACGACACAAACTCACGCGCAAACGCCACAGGGATGCTTGGGACCTTGACTTCGATAAAGTTCGGGCCCACGAGCTCCAGCCGGTACGCGACCTCGGCGCCAGACAGACCATCTGCCTGCTCAATCAGTCTGCGGTGGCTGGTTCCAAGATCAAACTCGTATGGTGCATACTGTTGCGTCTGTTCGTCAAGCACATAGCGCGTGCACTGGTACGTAAAGTAGATCCGGCCCTCGCTAGTCTTTTTTATCGGGCAAGTAGTGTGTTCCTTGTCGCGACCCAATCTGGTTCTCAAGCGCTCGGCAAACATGTTAATGCTGTGCTGCAACTTGTTTGGCTTTTCTTGCATAACCTTAATCTCGTTGAGCAGACGAACTGCGCACACGTACTCGCCATCTGCAGGAAGGGTCAACAAGCGGAAGTAGTTGCGCAGATATGGTTTGAGGATGAACAGGCTGATGCAGATAATAAACGAAATTCCCCAGAGGATAAGGAACGTGGCCAGAAGAAGATAGTCGCTCTCAAATGCCAAACTGAAATCTTTACCGTAGCGCCATCCAGGAAGTTTGCCATAGTAATCCGCCGTCAATACGCCAAGAAGACAGATCCATAGGACAGTACATATGCCTATTGACCAGACACTGATAGTGCCTAGAATGTGATTGCGATAGCCACTGATATTGGTGCCTTCGGCAAGAACACCGGCAGAATTCGAATCAGAGCTTGTTGAGCCAGCAGGGCTGTTGGTCGGCGAGCTTATGATAGCCTTTTCAGCTGTGGGCTTTTCATTGGTGTCTTTGATGTTGCTGTCAGAATCTGCAACAATAGATCCTTGGCTACCAAGACGGTTCTCGGCGCCGCTTGTTTTGCTTGATGTTGCTGCCCGCACGCCTTGCTCTGCAAATCCCTTATAGACAGACCATACGAGAATAAGTAGCACCAACGCGCCATTCACTGCATAAGTAGCAATCCAGTAGCTCTCGTTGTACTTGTAGTTTGGCGTGGGTGCTGCTGGACACTCGGCCCACACGGCCATAACGTCGCCACCTATCCAGCTTTTGTCCCACACGCCAACCGTTTTGCTCTGATCGGTGATGTTGGCCTCGGCACCGCACGCGCTGCGAATGTCCTCCTCAGAGTTCCAGGCGTGAAACTGCTGGATCGTGACGTTTGGAATAGTCAGACAGGGAACAAGATCTTGCGCCTCAGATGGCAACTTGCTGCCGCTGCGCGAGCAATGGCAGGGGTTCTGTGCCTGGATATCTTCAGTGCACTCGTCATGACACTCGCCGTCGGCGCAGAATGACTGACTGTCGGGACAAGATGGCTGCAGCGACGTAGGGCAGCTACTAAGGTCCGTAACACACAGTCGGCTGCACACAACGTCGCTCTTCTCTCGGTATAGACACTCGTTCCCGTGTGCGTCGTAGCGGTTGACATCGTGCCATAGCTGGTTGGCAGAAACACTTGCAAATAGAGCAAACGTAACAGCTTGTCGCACAAGCCCGCGGAAGCCCATGGTTAACACAAACAGTGACTATTAGATTATAAAAGAAATTTAGCATAGACCGTCCGTAAAAATATAGCATTGTCATTCTTGTGTTTTAGCTGAGTACGAACCTTTTACCGCCAAAGTTGAATAATAAAATAAAAATAGTAGTGTGTTAAAATCAAGCACTGAAAAACAATAATTGTTATCAAAGTTAAACGAGGTTTGCTCAAATCATGTGGCTTTATATAGCACAAAATAGCAGTGTGCCTGTCATTTCGTGCTAATGACTATCTAGCCTACCAAATGGAGCACTGTGCAATGCGTACTCCTGAAATGTTGTCACAAGCTAGCATTATGTGGAACATTTTCTGCAATATCTGCAGAGCCACGCATGCATGGGACAACAGCTTGGAAATGTGCACATTCACAATTTTGCGGCAATCATTCCTTTGAATATCAATTGTGTATTACTTTTGCAATTTATAGAAATGCACTCGAATGTACAATTACGTAAGCTGAAAGCTGAATAGCAACTGTCAGATTTGTAGATAGATTGCTGAAAAGTCACATACTTGTTTTCTTTTCTAGAAAAAATAAACCTACAGTTCTATAAATATGTGATACTTTTTCATTAGCTAAACAAAAGAAAAATGTAAATCTGAAACTCGGTCGGATTTTCAGCTAATAGCAGCCACGTGCTTTAAATTTGGCGACTTGCTGCAAATCGCAATTCTCCTGATACTGAAATGACGTACATATTGCGTCTGAGTAGAAAACAGAAAGACTGGCGTTCGAGTCATGTGCCAAAAGCTGTTAAAAATGGTAATCTCAACCGAAATACTTCAGAGAAATATGCAAAGAACCAGTAGCAGTTCCTGTAGCAAAATAGTGACAGACATGTGGAGTACCGAGATGCAAATACCAGATTTCGGATTTTGAGAATGTACATGGCAGCAGTTTGTTGTGATACACCGTTTTCTTCTAGTTTGTAGAGTCAAACGAAAGAGGCATCTGCGGAATTGTAATAGCAACTGCATATCAATTCATTTGCATTTAAAAATTGACTTTGCATGGGGTTCCAAACTTCACCAGAGGTGGGAATCTTTTTAGGTGGTTTCGAAAAGCTAGACATTAATTAAATTCGAATATATAGCGATCGATCAAGAGACCCATACCCAAGTTGCTAGCTAATGAAATACAAAGTAGCAGGTCAACTTTATCCGCAGCCACGGCACTGCTTTGTTAGCACTATAATATCAGCTTTTGCTAATGTGTATGCTATCCTAATATACCGCCAACGCATTAATGGACGCAGCCATTAGCCTATCAACCACTTTACGAATCGGAAGCCTAAGCACGCTTCTTCATGGAGAACACACCGAATTACAGCCTCAGGCGTCAATAAGCGGCCTGAATGACTCGAACGACGGAAATGCGCTAATGGGAACTCTGAGAGTTGCCGATAAAACAGAAAAGCTTACTCGCGCACCTTTTTGTATTTCTGCAGGCAGCCTGGTATTTTGCGACACAACAGGCAGCAGCACAGAGCAGATACGGTGCCAGACATCTGCGCCGCGGACATCGTGGTTCCTTGACAGTATAGTTGTGCTGCTTACGCACTGGCGCTATATCCAGCCGCCACGGCTTTTACGTGGAGACTCGGCCAAAGCGTGGTCGTTTATTGAAATCCTGTCAGCACCAATTATGCTGCCTGCCAACATTGAGCTACCACATATCGAGCGGCCTCTGTCATGGTGGCTCAAGCACCAGGTTTATCCTGAGCTGGAACTAGAGCAGGAGCTGTTTGCTGCAATCAGAGAACTGCCGCCAATTGGCGGGGCCCAGGCGTTGTCGATTCTCGCACAACATCCTCGAAAGCGGCAAAAAGCCGAGCGGCCAGACAATACAAGAGTAGTGGTTACAAGTATCATCGATGGAAATACAGCGCTTCAGTCTATTCTCGGACGCGTACGCGCCATAGGTGCGCTTTTGCCGGAGGTCGACTGTGGTGGTCCTGGGTTTTTGGTGGACATGTCGGTGGATCCAGCGCAGCCTGGCGATGATACGCCTGTTTCGATTACAATATTGCTTTGGGGCCAGCAATTCCTCGGGCTGTTTGCCGCTGTGTGTATTGATGATTCGCTGCTGCTAACTGATCTGCAGCCAGTGTCGTTTGGTGGTAATTCAGATAACCTAGCCGCATTTGCAACGACAGCAACATCGAGGGCGTTTAGAATTGACGAGTTTGATGGACTGGAGGAGAGCCAAATATGCGTGTCGGCAGCTTCGCAAACACCATTTACACAGCAATCGCAGTGGTCTTTGCTGTCGCAGATTACGCAGCAGGGCTCAACAGCATGTACTGGAGCACTGCCACTTGACACGCAAATACAGTCTCCAGCTCACCCATCTCCAGCGCAAGACTGTCATCTGGCTGTCCACGATGGGAAGCTTGAAAGCTACACTGGCGAAGTCACTCGGGTGGTTGATACAATGCTTGGGATATACGTAATCGATGACTCTCATCTGCTAATGCTTACGTTCTGGCCCTTGCTTTCGCCAGTTTTTGTGTTGCGTCCTGGATCTCGCGTTTTACTCGACAACATGCATGTGCTTTTGCTGTCTGATTCGGATAGTTATTGCTGGAACTGGCTGAAGCTGGCGTTTCCAAAGCCAAACTCGGGCCAACCAGCCAGTGACCGCCGCGTTTTGATCTTTGGCGCATGTGCTCGATCGTCTATTCGTATTATTGATTTCCCAACTTTGAGCAACTCGGCAGAGTTTTCGGCAGCTATTGATGGAAGCTTAGTGGTGGCTATTCTCAGGCACGTGTGTGGGCTGGTGCAAACGATTGAGGTCGTTGAGGCATTTTGGGTGCTGCGCAAAAAGTTTCCGAATGGACCGTTGGCTGCCGAAAGCCAAACAAGTGAGCCTGATAAGGACATTGCACATGCGGTTTTACAGATGGCGCTGGCGCTGAGCGGATACCGTGGTGAGACACCTGGAACATGTCCAGCTCGCCAAGATCCTTTACAGTTTGCCAACCACCGCAGCTTTTGTCGAATCAGCCAGATGCCGTCGAGGGATCCATACCGGGTTGTGACATTGCGCGAAGTGGTGCGGCGGTATATCAGCTGGCGCAAGCAGCGGAGGGATCGGGGATCTGGAGACATGGCCCACAAAACAGACGACGCGCCGCTTACAAACATCTATTCATCGCAGCTGCAGCTTGAAGGGATTCCTCTGATTGGAAGGCTGGCGGTTAACGAGCGGGGGTGTATCTACTTGCGAGACGAAACAGCCGAGTTGCGTGTATGTGTCGGTGCTGCGGCTCATGATTCACATATGGCTACTCTGCCAGGGAAGTCAGCATTTTCAGGACAGAATATGATCGGTCACATTTGCATCTGGCACAGCTGGCATCTTGTTATTGAAGTCGTTGGTGTTGCACCAGGGTCTGATTATGGAGACATATCAAAGCAATTCAGCCAGGTATACGCGCGGATATCCAGTCCAACAACATTACACGTCGACAGGACCTTTGGCGGGGTGGCGGATAGTGCATTTGATGCTGCTTCATCGGGGTTCTTGTTTGTTGCACATTCTCAAGGACCAACAATGCCTCGGTTGACATCGGTAAACGGTGGATCGTCGTGGGAGGCAATGACAGTCGTAAAGGGCGTTCGTATTAACATTGACTCTGGCAGTCAGCTCAAACAGCTGCACCTGGACGATTGTAGCAAGGTTACTTTGCTAGACATTGATGGTGACTTTCAGGCTGTAAGCATCCTGTGTCGGCCAGGCAAAACGCCAGCGTGCTTTGCGCCAGGAAGCGCTTATGTTGTGTGTACTCTAAACGTGCCACAATATCGAAAGCCGAGTGTTGTGAGTGAGACAGGATTTGCTCTATTTGAGCTGGGAGCGCTTGACCATGTACATCCGGTGCGACTGGATCTAGGCAATTCGGCGTCGATTGACGATTGTACGGCGGATGCTGGACTAACTGATATTGTTCAGGCTATTCCGCGCGTGCGAATAAACGCAGTGTCGAGTCGGATGCACAAACAGCTATTTTCAAAAGTCTATTCGGTTGGCGATCTATTCAGCAATGCTGTCACAGAGCTAGATTCACATATAAAGGGCGGGTTTAGAGCGGCGAGTGCTGAGAGCATTATATCGGTTTGTGGGATAATTTCTCAGTACGAGGTGAAGAAAGCCGTAGAGTTTGCAACTGCTGGCAAGAGGCATGATACCGAGTCGATGGCTGGGCAGCTGGAGAGCCACATTACATTATATGACACAGACGATAGCACCAAGACGGTTGTGCTGTACATGAAGCTGGCTAGCTATTCGCATCCATTGGGACTGGTTCCAGGAGCCAAAGTGGTGTGCCGCGACGTGAGCTTGAGTGTTTCCAAAAGCAGCGGCAACCCGTATTTGAACGGAACTGCAGCAACGTCGGTTGACGAAGCAGTGATTGATTTGGCACCTACACATTTGGCGATTGCAGAAACCAAGGCGGACAAGTGCGGAGAGCCCGTCCACAAGTGCATTGGCGCGTTGTACGCGGTTCAAGATGTGTGCAATGCAGTGGTGAGCTGCCAAGTGAAGTCAGTCGAGAGCCTCAAGCTGTCGATGACGTGTGTGTCGTGCAAGCAGGTGGTGTGCGGTATGGGCTGTGGGTGCATCAAAAAGCAGCACACATTTGCAGGAATGAGCTCGGGCACTGTGTCAGCAGTGTGTGAGGCTGAGCTGTTGTGCCTTGTTTCCGACGGAAGTGGAATTGCATGGGCGTCAGTTGCAAATGTCTCAGATATCGAGTGTATGTTGGGAATATCGGGCGATGAGCTGGACGAGCTGAGCGGCGATGCTGCGCGGTCGTATAATGGGCAGTTGCTGTGGAAGGCAGTGCGTCGGGATCGGGCACATGTGGCTACATGTGTTATGGAGCGGGCTGCGGCGGCCGCAGTAGGCGTATCGGTGGTTGTTGAGGGAACGGTTCAGCGCGGCGTACAGGCGATCAAGCGGCAGCAGTTGCGGCTAGATGGCCGAGACATTATGGTTGACAAGCTGTTGGCGCCTCGCATCACAGTGCTGCGAGTGACCCGGCCAATGGCTACCGAGCTCTGCTGGCGTCTGCTGAACGAGTTGGCTGCAACCCCATAACACATTATGATATATGTGTATTTTCATGTCCTGGACATGACCAGGCCCAGGAGTAATTAAAAAGATTAAATAAATTATCGATGCGAAAACTGGAAAATTAATTGCTTATCTCGCTTTCGAACTTTGATCATTTAATAATAAGAAAGATGGTGCATTATACAACGGTGGCGACGTGTACGCTGAACCAGTGGGCGCTGGACTTTGAGGGAAACTACCAACGGATTCGCGAAAGCATTCTGCAGGCCAAAGCGCTAAACGCGCGACTGCGGATAGGGCCAGAGCTCGAGATCCCAGGATACGGATGCTACGACCACTTTTTGGAGCGCGACACCGTGCAACACTCGTGGGAAGTACTGGGACGACTGCTCGAAGACCGCTCGCTGGACGGAATTCTAATCGACACAGGCATGCCGGTGCTGCACCGCAACGCACGGTACAACTGTCGCGTAATAATCCTGAATGGCAAAATCGTGCTGATCCGGCCTAAACTGTACCTGGCCAACGACGGCAACTACCGCGAAATGCGCTGGTTTGTCGGGTGGACCAGACTAGCGCAAACCGAAGACTTTGTGCTGCCGCTGTTCATTGGACGAATCACCGGCCAGCGCTCAGTAATGTTCGGCGATGCACTCATCAGTACATGGGACACATGCGTGGGCATCGAACTGTGCGAAGAACTGTTTACTCCCGAGAGCCCGCACATTGCAATGAGCCTGGACGGCGCCGAAATAATCGTCAACAGCAGCGGCAGCCACCACGAGCTGCGCAAGCTGAAACGTCGCGTTGACCTGATCACTGAAGCGACACTAAAGTGTGGCGGCGTGTATTTGTACGCAAACCAAAAGGGATGTGACGGCGATCGGTTGTATTACGATGGAGCGGCAATGATATTGGCGAACGGCGTGGTACTGGCGATGAGCAGCCAGTTTTCGATTGCCGATGTGGAAGTGCAAGTGGCAACAATTGATCTGGGCTCTGTGCGGGCGTTCCGTGCGGCACGAACCAGCCGGTCAATGCAAGCAGCCCGTGCAACACCGTATCCCCGGGCAAAAGCTGAGTTTGCTCTAGCGGTCGAACTGGGCGACTTTGATAACTCGGTCCGGCCAACAGATCCAATCGCAGTGCGATACCATACGCCGAGCGAAGAAATAAATCAGGGTCCAGCATGCTGGCTGTGGGACTATTTGCGGCGGTCCGGCCAGGGCGGGTTCTTTCTTCCATTAAGCGGCGGCCTTGACAGCTGCTCAACTGCACTCATTGTGCACTCGATGTGTCGCCAAGTAACCGAAGCGTGTTTGCAAGGCGACGAGCAAGTGCTGAAAGATGTGCGCCGCTGTGTGGGCGCCGGAGCCGATTATGTGCCAGAATCAGCTCAGGAACTGGCCGGTCACTTGTTTTACACGTGTTATATGGGAACAGAGAACTCGTCGACCGAGACGCAACAGCGTGCACGGCATTTGGCGCAGACAATTGGCAGCTACCATGTAGACTTGCGTATGGACTCTGTAGTTGCAGCAATAGTTGCGCTGTTTGTGCTGGTGACGGCGCGCACACCGCAATACGAGGTGCGCGGTGGCAGCAGTGCCGAGAACCTGGCGCTGCAAAACATCCAAGCGCGACTGCGTATGCTCCTGTCGTATCTGTTTGCTGCGCTACTGCCATGGGCGCGCGGCCGGCAAAAATCTCTGCTTGTCTTGGGCTCAGCAAATGTGGACGAAGCATTGCGCGGCTATTTTACAAAATATGACTGCTCGTCGGCCGACCTCAATCCGATCGGATCGATCAGCAAATCAGACCTGCGCAAATACGTTGCATTTTCCCGTGACGCCATGGACCTTCCTGTACTCGATGAGTTTTTGAGTGCGATGCCGTCGGCTGAGCTGGTACCGCATTCAGAAAGTTACGCGCAAAGCGACGAGGTCGAGATGGGCATGAGCTACGCCGAGCTGAGCGAGTTTGGCCGGTTGCGTAAAGTCGATGGCTGTGGTCCATACTCGATGGTGACGCAGCTGCTGCACATTTGGGGCGACCAGCTTACGCCGCGCGAGATTGCGCAGAAAGTGCGTCGCTTCTTCTTCTTCTACGCGATCAACCGCCATAAAATGACAACCATAACGCCTGCGTATCATGCCGAAACGTACTCGCCTGACGATAACCGCTTCGACATGCGCCCATTTCTGTATAACTCGAGCTGGACGTGGCAGTTTCAGGCCATTGACGCGCTGATTGAGCGCATCGAGTCTGCGAAAGACCATTGACGCGCTGATTGAGCACATCGAATCGGCGCAAGACCATTGACGTTTAGTATATTTGAAGAACGATCCAAAAATATTATTAATATATGATGATAACATATAACCAGTACATGTGCCCCGAATGCAAAAAGCCGACTGCGTTGACAAACATTTTGCTGACATCGCTTGAGCTGCGCTGGCTTGAACAGCCCACGCTGGAACAAAAACAGTTCAAAACGGTGGCATGGCTGAAAGGCCATTTAAGACTTGATCATTCTACTTTAGCTTTTTAAATTTTTTCTTTTTCTTTAATTATTTTTGTTGCAATTTCATACTATAATGGCAGGAGGGAAGATTTTTCAGCCAAGCACCAAGATTCGCCTGACAAATGTGTCTATAGTTCGGCTTCGCAAGGGCGGCAAGCGGTTTGAAGTAGCGTGCTACAAGAACAAAGTGACGGAATGGCGCACGGGCGTGGAGAAGGACATTGACGAGGTGTTGCAGATACACCAAGTATATATGAACGTGTCAAAGGGCGAGGTAGCCAAAACCGACGTTTTGCTAAAGTGCTTTAAAACGGATGACGTGGACAAGGTGGTGGATGAGATTCTGACAAAGGGCGAGCAGCAAGTGTCGGACAAAGAGCGGCAGCACCAGCTGGACAACATGTTCCGGGACATTGCCACGAACGTGGTCGAAATGTGCATCAACCCGAACACGCAGCAGCAGTACACGGTGACGATGATAGAAAAGGCCATGTCGGGCATCCACTACTCGGTCAACACGAACCGCAGTGCCAAGCAGCAGGCGTTGGACGTTATCCGGCAGTTGCAGGAGCAAGGAACTATTCCTATTGCGCGAGCACAAATGCGTGTTCGCGTGGTGGTGCCGGCCAAGGACGGGAAGCGGATGAAGAAAAGTATTGAGGAGCTGGTTTCGGCGGTGGAGGACGAGGAGCATGGCGAGGAGTACGAGTATGTTTGTCTTATTGATCCAGGAAAGTACGGGCAAGTCGCTGAGCTGGTGAGCCGCGAGACTAAAGGCGCAGGCGAGGTGGTTATTCTCAACTTTATGGATCTCAAAGAGACTGACGATACGCCAATGTAGTTTAAGTTTATACAAATAACAGTTGCTTAATCGCTATCATCGCTGCTAAAGTCACTATCCAGCGTAGCATCATGTGCTCTGCGCAGCCTGGCCATGCGTTGTTCAGTAACTTTGCGTTCGTGTTCCAGTAACTCATCGTCGTTGCCAAACCCGTAATACGCAGCATCTACGCGTCTCATAATCTCAGCTTTGTTCTTCTTTGGACCATGCGCTTTCTCGAGCTGTTCCCGAACGCCGGGCAAGTCTTTGGCGCGGCCAAAGTACTTGTACCCACGGGCGCCTCGCGCCTCACTTTCTTCGATAGACTTTGCCTTTTTGTAGTTTGGACCGCCAAGTTCGAGCACACGAATGTCCCAGTGATGCTTGGTGCGCAGCAAGCGGTTGATGTCGTCGTTTAGTTGTCGAATTTGCGTGTCAGGAAGTGACATGTCGTTGATTTGAGTGACGGTGCGGGAGATTTCGCGGATTACGTCGCGTCGCCACCGCTCGGCGTCGTCGAGCGTATCGGCCATTGAGGCCAAGTGTGGTCGCCGTGTTTTGGGCTTTGAGTGGCCTGCTTCGAGCAATTGTGCTTCGCGGAAGCGGTTGAGCATTGACTGCGCCTTTTCTTCGTTCCGCGCCATGCTTTCGAGTTTATGATTGAATGGAGATAACGGTATTATTGGATTGGTAAATGGATGCGGCAGCTGAAATTGCAACTGGATTCTTGAGTGCATTATGCAAGTCAGTCAAGTATGGGCAAGTCAGCTGGTGCATCGTCATCAGTGGGCATTTTGGTTTCCGTACATTTTTACCTTTTCTTTTGTACATTAATATTATATTTGCATTCAACAGGTACATTACACTACAATGAGCTTTGGCGGGGCAGAGGAGTTTATCGAGCTGCTGATTCGGTCGCCGTCGGTGGCGACACCAGATGATTTTAAAATCCGGGTGCATTCGGAGCAGACAATTTCCGACGTAAAAACAGCTATTGAGCGGGAACATCAGGCAACGCCACTGGCGCGGCATATGCGGATAATCTGGAAGGGACGGATACTACGCGACGAGGACAGCGTCAAAGTCATATACGAGAGCGATGAGCGGACAGCACGAGCGCAGACGGTGCATTTTGTGCTGAATGCGCCGGATATGGCAAGGGTGATTACGCAAAAAGCAGAAAGTAGTAGTTTGTCGGCGCAGGAGCATCCAGTTGTTGTGCCGCTGGGGAACCAGTTCCAGTATGTGCTAGTTGACGGCGTGCCGTATTTAAGGGAGACGCGGTCATTGGCATATGCGCAATCTACATTTGGCGCACAGCAGCGGATGCCGGCGGTGGAGACGCAGGCAGATCGCGACGCGGTGGCCCGGGCCCATGCGCTGCAGATGCGGCTCATGGGGCGAGCTCGAGGGCTGGACGCTGTAAATGCAATGCCACAGTACGACCAGCTGCGGGAACCGGCTCGTCTCAATGTGCGAGAGGCTCGGCCAAATGTGCAGGAGGCGGCTCGGCCGGATGTGCGGCGGGAGGCGAACGAGAACGCAGCGCAGCTGGCGGAGATGATCCGGGGGTTTGGGTTCAACACAGTGTGGAGCTTTGTGTGGATGTTGCTGCGGATGCTGCTTCTTGTGGTGGTGCTGGCGCACGATGCGAGCATGGGGCGTATGTTGGTGCTGGCAATGGCAGTTTTGGCGGTGGTGGTGGTGCGGTCGGCGTGGGCGCAGCAGCAGCTGCAGCGGCTGAGCTTTGGCGAGCACGCTGAGGAGGAGGCAGAGCAGCGCGAGTACACAGTGGTGGAGAAGGCGCGGGCCCTGGTTGTTGCGCTGGTGACGTCGCTGGTGCCGAGCGAGCCGTTCCAGATTCCCGCTCCTGATGCATAGGCAGTTGATTGGACCGGGCGTAACAGTCTCCGAAGTTCACATGCTTGCAAAGGCACGTGCCCCATCAAAGCATATTTATCTTCTTTGTTTCCCTGGTATCTCTTGTTTCCATTTTAATAGAGCTTAACGATGACAGCACATATCTACCAGTTCCAAACACTCAATGTTGATGTATCATCGGACGGCGTTGCACGTGTGGAGGTGAACCGACCGGAGGCGCTCAACGCGTACAATACGCAGACGTGGACGGACATTGGGCGTTGTTTCGAGCAGATCAAGCACGACGGCGCGGTGCGTAGCGTGGTGTTGTCGGCATCGGGACGTATGTTTACAGCCGGCTTGGACCTGAAAGAAGCACTTACAGGACCGCTGGGCAAGCGGCCCGACTCTGGTGACGATGCAGCACGGCGTGGATACTACCACCGCCTGTTTATCCTAAAGTTCCAAGCGGCCATATCAACGATCGAAGACTGCGACAAGCCTGTCATAGCGGCGGTCCACGGAGCATGCATTGGGATTGGTATTGATGTGATATCGGCGTGCGACATTCGCGTAGCTTCGGCAGATGCGTATTTCATGGTGAAGGAGGTGGACATTGGGATGGCCGCCGACGTGGGCACGCTGCAGCGGCTGCCCAAAGTTGTGGGCAACAACAGCTGGGTGCGCGATGTGTGCTATACGGCACGGAAGGTATCGGCCAAAGAGGCACTTGATGTGGGACTTTTGAGTCGAGTGTTGCCTTCGCCGGAAGAGGCGATGGCGGTGGCAGTGGATACGGCAAAGGCGATTGCAGCAAAGTCGCCGGTGGCCATCGCGAGCACCAAGCATTTGCTCAACTACTCGCGCGACCACAGCGTGCGCGAAGGACTGGAGTACACAGCGCTGTGGAACACGCTGGCGCACAATTCGCACGACATGGCGGTGGCTGTGATGAGTAGCTTGAAGAAGCAGCAGGCGCAGTTTCCCAATCTCTAATCACGTGAGGGGATTCTCACGTGAGTATATGACTGTTAGCTAAATTTCTTTATCGGGCTAGCGACAGGAGTAGGGTGTTGGCACAATGCCTGGCCTTCGCCACTCGACGCTACTTTACCCAAAGTCCTGGCACTGGCTCCCACGTCTTTCTCTTTTCTGCAACCAGTCTCTACCATTTATCACCAAGAAAGCTATACTCTTTAAACTTTATGCAGGGAATGTCGCAGACAGATCCGAGATACACGATCAAGGGCGCGTCGGAGGCGCAGCAGCAAGCGGTGGATTTCCTGGCCAGCCAGTTCTTGCTAACGGACGAGCGCCTGGGGTCGATTACCAAAGAGTTCCGGCGGCGCATGGAAGAAGGCCTGGCAGCTGATGGGCGCGTGCTCAAGATGATCCCATCGTACATTACGCAGCGTCCAACAGGCACTGAGACTGGGTCGTACTTTGCCATCGATCTGGGCGGCACCAACTTGCGCGTGCTGCAAGTGACGCTGGACGGAAAGGGCGGCGTATCGACCGAGCACCAAAAGTTTGTGCTGACGGAGGACGCCAAGTCGCGCTCGCTGTTCGACTTTACGGCGCAATGTGTGGAGACGTTTCTGGACGACCACAACATTCGGCCGATAGGCCACCAGCCGCCCATCCATATGGGCCTGACCTTTTCGTATCCCGTGCAGCAGACGTCGCTGAGCAGCGGAACGCTTGTGCAGTGGACAAAAGGACTGAATGTGCCGGGGTGTGTGGGCCGCGATGTGGTGCGGCTGCTGCAAGATGCGCTGCTGCGGCTGGGACTGCGTGTAAAAGTGGTGGCGCTGGTCAACGACACTGTTGGTACGCTGTTGTCGGCGGCCTATTCGGATCCGACGGCGCAGATGGGCGTCATTTTGGGCACCGGCACCAATGCGGCGTATTACGAAGATGAGGCGAATGTGGCAAAGTGGAAGAGCGAGGGCGGCGAGATTGTGCTGAACATGGAGTGGGGTGCGTTCGATAGCGACGACTTTAGTGTGCTGCCGTTTACCCAGCATGATATTAAGCTGGACCGTAAATCCATTAATCCGCGCAAGCAGGCCTACGAGAAAATGATCTCAGGCATGTACTTGGGCGAAATCGCCCGTAACGTCATGCTGTGGCTGGCTGACCAGCGCCTGCTGCTCGACGGCCGTTCGTCCGAGGTGCTCAACGCCATGTGGTCCATCGACACCGCGTATTTGTCGGCGGCAACTGTGGACGACTCGCCTGATTTGTCGGAGATCCAGCAGATCATCGAAAAGACTTTGAATGTGCCCGAGTCCACTCTGGTTGACCGCCAGATCTTCAAGATCATTTCCATTCTGGTGGGCGAGCGGTCGGCGCGGCTGAGCGCGGTGGGCATTGTGGCTACCCTGACCAAGCGTCCAGAGCTGCTCAACAAGCCCATTAATGTTGGTATCGACGGCTCCATGTACGAGCACTATCCCGAGTTTGAGCGCATCATGGCTGAAACTGTGTCGCACTTTATCCCGCCCGAGCAGTTCAAGAACGTAAAGTTTAGCCTGGCCAAGGACGGATCAGGCGTGGGCGCTGCTATAGCGGCTATGTTGGCTGCCAAGGAGCTCTGATTTTTCATTTTAAATGCACCCATTATTCCAACGGCTGGTAAACTTTTCTCATCCAAAAAAAAACTTTTTTTCAAGGTGCAGTCATTAACTGAAAATATATTATTAAACCATGCCCGACAATACAAAGCTGCTGACCCGCGGCACCCGCGCCCTGGCTATGAAGCGCAAGGCGCGCCAGCAGGAAGTCGAGCTTGTGGAGTTTGATCCGAAAGCACGCCAAACCTTTTTGACCGGCTTCCACAAGCGCAAAGTTGAGCGCCGCGAAAAAGCAGCATCAGAGATCAAAACGCAAGAGCGTCAAGACATGCTGCAGATGCGCAAAGAGCGGCGAGAGCAGCAGCGCGACCAGTTGGCCGAAAAGCTCATGGCCAACGATGAGTTCAACCCCCTAGATTCATCGAGTGACGAGGATGTGGAGGTGTTGCAGGGCGAAGCGTCGGTTACCACGGTTACGGTTACGCGGGGGTTTGATGCCGAGGAGATGGATGACAAGAACGCAGACCTTGAGCGCCGGCTGACTCCGCAGGAAGTGGCCGTGAAGCTGAAGCGCGATCTGCAGCAGCGGATCGAGCGGGCGCAAAAAGGCAGCGACGACGAAGACGACGATGGTAAAGACGGTGACGATGACAAGAAGAAGAAAAAGACAAAGACAAAAAATCCGAAAAAGTTCCGGTACGAGACAAAGGCCAAGCGCGCAGCTACGAATGCCAAGAGCAAGGCAGCAAAGAACAAGGGCAAGGACAGTCGGAAGCGCAAGTAGCGTTTTCTAGGTTTTGAATAGTCAATTAAAGACAATGTACCAAAGCTACAAGTTAAGGTCCCGGAAGCGACGGCCCAGCCCATCGGTGACTGACTTTGCGGTGGACGTGCGGTGCGCCGGAGTCGGCTTTATTTGCTCGTGCGGCTCACCATGTGTATTCTCGATGAGCCGCTCAAGCGTGGTCCTGACTGGTTCAGCGTCGATGTCAGGAAAAATCGCGTTGTCCAACGGCTCGTTCATGTGGTTGATCTGACCCAGTCCCTCTTCGATCAACAGCCGACTGTATATCTGGAACGCCCGTGGGTCCTGGCGCTTCGCCAGCTCACAAAACTTTGCCTTTGCCTCCTCCACACACACGATTTTGACGTGCTCGCCATGTTCGCCGTTTGTGGCAACTTTGATCAGCTCGCGCATTTTATGGGTTGACGCGGCAAAGCGGATGGTGCGGTTCATCATTTCGTTAGGGCGTTGCACGATGTTGCACACGAGCTGCACGACGTTGTGGGCGGGAGTAAACGAGACGGGGGTGCCGCCGCGGCCGACCAGGGTGGCGGAGCGGGACGCGAGCTTGAGGCCGATTGATGCAGGGTCGAGGTAGTCCAGGGCCAGCCCGGTGTAGATGATTGTGTGGGCCAGACCGCGGGGCTGGGCGTGCTCGCGCAGGTATTGGTCAACGTCGGTCTTTGGCGCCAGTGGGCTGGGAAACGGCATCCACGCAGATGCGTAGTGCGCGACGCCAAACTCGGACGGAATGAACCACCGCACGCCTGTTGCCAGTGCGCCGTCGATCATGGCGATCTGGCTGGTTACGCCGCTCAGCCCCACAGCACTTACCACCGTATGGATACCAGTAAATGCTGCTGCAAACGCTTCGCTTGTAGCTTCGCTGTACTCGACTATTTCAGCGCCCATTTCTCTGAGCTTGGCCAAGCGCTTTTGCTTGTCTGTGCGCTTTTGCTTGACCAGCCCCGACTGCTTGGCCAGCCCTGGCTGCGTGTCAGTTTCTGTCGCACTGGTTACGGCTCGTACGTACAATCGCTTGGTGGCGAGCAGGGCGCACAGAAAGTGCCAGCCGTAGCCGCCGGTGCCCACGACAGCCACGCGGTCGAATGCACAGTTGGGGTCCATTTCAGGTAGAAACTAGCAATATAAAGGAATCTACGAAATATTACAAAAAGAATTCCAAAGAAAGAAGAGTGGTGGAAAAGGAGAAAATCACTGGTGTTTGGCGGAGCCGTGGGCAGTGGGGTCCTGGCTGGGATACAGTCCGTGCTTGTCAGTGGACTGTGACGTCACAGGACCCTTTGGATCATTGGGACCCTTGGGGCGTGGCCGCCCCCACGCCAGTCGTACGCTCAGCCCGTTGACCACACAGCCGTCGCGAGCAGCCAGCGCCGCGGCCTCGGCGCCACTGCGAGTCTTGAAATTGACAAAGGCGCAGCTGCTCTTTTCCACAACAACCACTGACTTTAGCTCGCCATACATTGCGAAATGCTCGCTCAGCAAGTCCTGTGTTAGAGATGGGTCCAGGCGCACAGCAAACAGCGACGTGATGCTTTTGTCATCGGGCGGAGTGAGGCGGTCGGTTGATTTTTCGGCGCGGGCGAGCATGCGCCGGGCGACTGGGTCGTTTGCGCCGTGGTACCGGTCCGATATGTTCTGGCGCGCCAGTTCGGGGCTGCCGTCGGGCATTTCGTGGCGGTACGGGCATGTTGCGCCGCGTGTGCACTGGCCTTTGACAAAGAACGAGCACACGTGGGCGCGGTTACGCTTATAGTACGGGTCTGTGCGGGCCATGCGCTTGAGCTGCTCGCGGGCGCCGGCGCTAGTTACGTCCGAAATGGCGGTGCCTGATTGGGCGGCTTTGGCCAAGTAGTCGCGGCGGTTGGTCGGCTGCGTCGGCACCTCGTTGGCGACGCCCAGCACGGAGTCGCGCACCTGCACGGGCAGATTGTGCTCCAGATCCAGCACACACGTCTGGCAGACGTTCTTGAGGCGTGCGCAGGGCGCGCAGATCTCGGTCTTTTTGTGCCGCATCGCACGTCCGGGCTGCCACCGGAACACCGTGAAGGCGCGTGTGCAGATTTTGCACTCGCTGCCCTGCACTTCGCGGGTCATGCGCACGTACGGGTTCTCGCCCAGACACGTTTCGCACAGGATCGGGAACTCGACGTCGGTATCGGCCATATTATAAAAGTTAATTGTGGATTGCCGATTGTTATCGGAGAGATCATCGCTTTTGCGGCGGTGCGCACGAGCCAGCCAATTAATGGGTTGCGGTCATGTGCCTGCGGTATTCCACAAATGGTCTATATCTTTTTCCTGTCCATTGTGTCGTTCTTCTCTTCCTTATCCACTTTGCTCTACTTTAACTAATACACAGCATGCAGCCGCTCAACATTGCGATCGTGCACCCCAACCTGGGCATTGGCGGCGCCGAACGCCTTGTGGTCGACACAGCACTTGCGCTGCAGAGCCGCGGCCACCGCGTTCACATCTACACGCTGCACCACGACGCTTCACACAGCTTTGCTGAGACCAGAGACGGTACGCTTGATGTCCGTGTCGTGTCGTCGTGGTTTCCTACCTCAGTATTCGGACGTATGCGCATTCTGTGCACGACACTTCAGGCGCAGTCGCTGGCCCGGCGTGTTGCCGGCGACCACACGCAATATGACGTGGTGTTTGTGGACATTGTGTCGGCAGCCATTCCGCTGCTAAAGTACGCACAGGCGCATATTCTGTTTTATTGCCATTTTCCGGACCTGTTGTTGGCGCCGCATTCGACGCTTGCGCAGCGTGTGTACCGTGCTCCGTTTGATCTGATCGAGCGCATGACGACAGGCGAAGCTGATCGTGTGGTAGTCAACAGCCGGTTTACGCAGGAGACGTTCCGCCGAGTGTTCCCCACGCTGCCAATGCCCCGCGTCGTGCACCCTGCGCTCAACTGCGCAGCGTATGACACGTTGCCGCGTATGGAGGACCCTGCCATCCACGTGCTGCGCACCCCGCGTCGTGTCGTGCTGTCGATCAACCGCTTTGAGCGCAAGAAAGCTGTAGCTCTGGCCATCGATGCCGTGGCACAGCTGCCCCGCGACGTGTGTCTTGTGGTGGCCGGCGGCTGGGACCCGCTTGTGCCCGAAAACACGGAGCATTTGATCGAGCTTAACGCACATGCCCGGGCCCTGGGACTGTCCACCCGCACCATTGCTCCACGCAGCTCGGACGCCCTGGCGCTGCTGCCTCTGGACCATTATCGCGTGCCCACATTCATCGACTCTGACGTGCTGCCCGACGTCGACGTGCTGTTTGTCCCGTCGTTTACCGAGAACCAGCGCAGCTACTTGCTGTCGACTGCCCGCTGTGTTGTATATACGCCGGCCAACGAGCACTTGGGCATTGTGCCGTTGGAAGCCATGTACTCGCGTGTCCCCGTCGTAGCTGCCGACTCGGGCGGTCCGCGCGAGACCGTGGTCCATGCAAAGTCTGGGTACTTGTGCGAACACAATGCTGCCGACTTTGCCGATGCTATTTCGCGCGTGCTGGCTGCCCCAGATGCTCAGTGGCGCGAGATGGGCGCATATGGTCGTGAGCGTGTAATTCAGCATTTCAGCCTCGACGCGTATGCCCAGAACATCGAAGCAGTCATTAGCGACATGCTCGAGACTCCCACGTCTGTGTCTGCCGTCATGGGCATTCTGCTCACCCTGTTTATTGTCTGCACTTCGGCCACGCTCTACCTGTGCGCTACATATCTTTAAACTTGTTAAACCCTATTAAACCCTAAACTACATCTAGCTCATCACTTTGCCCATAAAGTGCCGCTTCTGGAAACACAGCCACCACTTGCTCGGCCCCGCCCCGTCCGCATACAGCGCCGCCACCAGCCGCTGCACCGTCTCCTGCCGCACCTGCTGCAAATACTGCCGAAGCAAATCGCCCTCCAGCTTATCGCCCACTCCCGGGTACATTGACGACAGCGGAAAGCTCGCATCGGCCGGAATCACCACATTCGTCACTGCCAGCGTGTACAGCACTTTAGTCGCCTCTGCCTGCGTCGTCGTTGCACGTAGCTTGTTCAGGCTCTGCGTAATAAACAGTATTATGTATATGAGCAGCCGGTCGCCGGCGCCCTTTATCTCAAAGTTCTTGAAAAAACTGTTGGGCCGGAACAGCGCCAGCGCCTCGTCAATTGCGTCGCTCGTCATTGATGGGTCCGCTAGTGTTTACACAAAAGTGGTTAGTTTAAATGTAACGCTGGCGCAGTTATACACTCTAATTGCTGCCATCTGGAACCAACTTACCGTATGGTGCTGGTCCTCGTGTCTTTGTCAGCAGCGGCAGCAGCGGTATGCCATTGATTATGCGCACCCCGTCGGCGCTGTTGTACGAGGAATGGTATGCCGGCATCCTTTGTCTCAAACTAATTATTAAAGTGTAGATGCAATAAGCGAAAAAGAAGCGTTAAAAGGAAAGGACGGCGGAGAAACGCTATTGCCTTTTAATCACACAAAATCAGATCAAAAGGTCACATGTCAGGCGATGAAAAGTAATCCAAGCAGCTCTTGACGCGGTCGCGCACGCCCAGACACAAGCCCGGATCGCTCAGCAGCGTTTCGAGCATCGACTGCACGTTCTGCGCCTCCAGCTCCGCCAGAAACCGCGGCTCGCTCGAGTCGTCCGAGTCGCTGTCCGCACGGTGCGATGCAATGCTGTTGATGCACCACAGCGCGCCAATCGCCGCTTCCGAAACCGGACTGCGCGCATAGTCCATAATGGTCTGCAGCAGCCCACGGTCCCCCACAATCAGCTCACACAGCGATCGCTCACGCACCGCAATGTTGTTGGTCAGATATAGAGCATGCACAGTCACCGCCGAGTCTTCGCTGACCAGCAGCGTCCGCAGCAGCTCCACGATTTGTGGCGCGCCCAGCGCATCAAACACTGCCTGTGCTCCTACTTCGTTCTCTGCCGTGACGTTCTGCAATACGCCTGCTGCTTGCTCCCGCACTGCCTTGTCGCCAGTCTGCGCCAGCGTGCTCAGGCGCGCAACACTCACATGCGCAATTATCTGGCGCCGCGTGTCATCGTCGGCGCCCACAAGCAGGTTGCGCAGCCCCCACAGCGCGTTGCGACGTATTGTTACGTGCTCAGACTCCACCAGCCGCGCCAACACATCAACTACACCTTCTTTTAGTGCATCTGCGCGCAGCGGTGAAAAGTCGGGCAACAAATTGATCAGCGCTGCCGTCGCCTTCTCCTGTACGCTTGTCACCGATGAGCGCACTAGCGCCAGAAGTGGCCGCAACAGTCCACTCTCAGGAACGTGTGTGCGGCAGATCGGCACTGACCGCACAATGTACTGCGTGCACAGACATGCTGCCGCCTTGACACCGTCGTCGCTGTGCCCGAGCGCTCGCACCAGATGCGCCATCGCATGGCTCTCAACCGCACGCATACGACACTCTTCGCCTGCCGACACAATCGTGCCCAGCGCCAGAAACACTGCGCGGGTCTCTTGTACATTGCGAGCATGGTCGACAAAATCAGCTCCATCCTGCGACTCAATCTCTGCCAGAATCGCCACCAAGTCACTCACCGCCCCTGCGTTCTTTGCCGCCATCTGGATCTCCGCATCCTCATGGCACAAATATCCTAGCGCCTCAATCACTTGCAGCCGTGGCACGTCACTACCGCGCAGCAGTTTTGCTAGCGCTGGCACTGCTACGCTCAGCACTGCTCGTGCATCACCCAGGGCCCGCATCCGGCTCAGGTTCGCCAGACACAGACACGCATGTAGCCGCACATCTGCGTCGCTGTGTCGCGCCAGCTCGGCCACCAGCTGCGGAAACACGCGTCCATCGTGAGCTACCGTTGCCAGTGCGCGGCTGATCTCCATATTCTCGTACGACAGCGCTGCAAATGCCCGCAGCGTTGCCACCTGCAGCCGAGGATATCCTCGCTGCAGCAGCGGTGCCAGCAAGTCCATCGCCCCTGTGTTGGCCACTGTAAACTGTCGTGCTTCTGTCACACACAGCTTCTCCAGAATCAGCACAGCCAGCTCCACACGCGCGTGCATACGCATCTCAAACATTCGCGATGACTCTTTTGCCTCTGTGATGATGCTAAGCAAATATGGCACCATTGTGTGCGTGTGCTCCTCTGCGCCCATGCGTATTGCCTTATATCCCAGCAGTGCGTTTAGAGCCCGCTCCGATGCCTCCATTAGCGCTGCGTCTGTTCCTGGCATCACCTGCCCAATAAGCGCTTCCATCACCCCGCCATCTACCAGCTGTTGCGCAACGTCTTCGCCCTTGTGCGCCAGACTGCTGACTATTGTCGTCGCCTGCACGCGTATCTGTACGTCCGTGTCGTCCAGTGCCAGCAGCGAGCTGACGTGCGGAATTATCTGTAACTGGTAGTACAATGTCTTTTTGGCATTGCTGCCGATTATCGCATTCTTGATTGTCCGCAGCGCGCTATACACTTCTACCGGATTCGTCGACTGCAGTTGCTGAATGTGCTGCACCGGCTGTTGCTGCGTTGTCGCCATTGCCATGCACCGTCTAGAATATTATACAGAAATTTATATACTTACTAAAAAAGAAGAAAAATATCCCCAGATACACGTGGGAACAATCTTTTGTATATCCGCAATTAAGCGTGTGATCAGAAACTGCTTCAAACGACACTGGTATTTGTAGTTTGCCAGTCACGCTTGCTGTAGCTGTCATTTCCACATGTGGCATTGCTCTTGTCTACATATTAATATGCAAAGCCTAACTTTTAACCAATCTCCGCCAACATTTTACATGCAAATATGTGCATTTATCATGTGCAAACTAGCGCCTTGAACAGCCATTTGCAACAATGATTAAATGCTATATGCCCTTATCATGAAGACAAAACGATTAGCCAGCAGCTCGCGTATCCCTAACCAGGCTGATAATCAAATCAGTCTGTCCAAATCCGATTGGGCTTACACTAATTTTCGATATTTTTTGCAAAAGCAGTCTCGGATCAAAGATAAGACGGCTTGCTTTTGCTAAACTCAAAACTTATTTTAAAGTCAACACACGCCACGCATGCCTTTCACTATGCTGATGCCGCGGTTTGGCGCGACCATCTGCACCAGCATGCGCCAGTGCGCTGCTATGCGGAACATGCCATCCATGGCACGGGCAGCCACTCCACTGACGTCTGCGCTGCTAAGCAAGCGGTGGAACTCGACGGAAGAGCTCGCAAGTCCCGATGCTGCAGACGTTATGCGTTTGGACAGGCTGCGTAACATTGGTATCTCTGCGCATATTGACTCTGGAAAGACCACAGTGACTGAGCGCATTCTGTATTACACTGGGCGCATTAAGGAGATACACGAGGTGCGTGGCCGGGACAACGTCGGCGCTACCATGGACTGGATGGAGCTTGAGCGCGAAAAGGGCATTACAATTCAGTCGGCGGCCACGTACGCTCAGTGGGGCGAAACAAATCTCAACATTATTGATACGCCGGGGCACGTTGACTTTACGATTGAGGTCGAGCGCGCGCTGCGTGTGCTGGACGGCGCAGTGCTGGTTCTGTGCTCGGTGAGTGGTGTGCAGAGCCAGACTATTACTGTGGACCGCCAGATGCGTCGCTACGACGTCCCGCGCATCTCGTTCATTAACAAGATGGACCGCGCAGGTGCCAACCCAAAGCGCATTATCGAACAGATCCGCACCAAACTCAAAATGCCTGCCGCTGCTCTGCAGGTGCCGATTGGCGCCGAGGACTCATTTGAAGGTGTTGTTGACATTCTCTCGAACCAGGCCATCTACAACCGCGGCGCACGGGGCGAGGATATTGTGTACGGTAAGGTCCCTGAGCATCTCGTCGAGGCGGTAAGTGAAGCTCGCGAGGAGCTCGTGGCTATGCTGGCCGAGGTTGATGACGAGATTGGCGAGATGTTTATCGAAGACACAGAGCCGACCGTTGATGAGCTGCATGCCGCCGTGCGCCGCGCAACAATTGCGCGCAAGTTCACGCCGGTGCTGATGGGATCGGCGATTAAAGACAAGGGCATTCAGGCGCTGCTCGATGCTGTGGTGCGTTATATGCCCAAGTCGACCGAAGTTCAAAACACCATGCTCGACATTAAGAACTATGAGAAAGAGGTGGCTGTGGTGCCGTACTCTAATCAGCCGTTTGTCGGTCTTGCGTTCAAGCTTGAGGAAGGAAAGTACGGGCAGCTCACCTACATTCGCGTGTACCAGGGCCGGTTGGAGAAGGGCCAGTTTGCCTACCATGTAAAGAGTGGCAAAAAGGTCAAGATTGCTCGCCTGGCGCGTATGCACTCAAACTCGATGGAGGACATTGACAGCGTTGGCGCCGGCGAGATCTGCGCCCTATTTGGCATTGACTGTGCATCGGGCGACACGTTCACTGACGGAAGCACGCAGTACTCTATGAGCACGATGTTCGTTCCCGATCCCGTTATATCGCTGTCGCTGACGCCAAAGGAAAAGAACACGACAAACTTCTCCAAGGCGCTTAACCGCTTCCAGAAGGAGGACCCGACTTTCCGCGTGCACATTGACGAAGAGAGCAACCAGACTATTATTTCGGGAATGGGCGAGCTGCATCTCGACATCTACGTCGAGCGCATGCGCCGCGAGTACAACGTCGACTGCGTAACCGGAAAGCCTCAGGTCGCATTCCGCGAGACGGCATCTGTTAAAGCTACGTTCTCGTACACTCACAAGAAGCAGACTGGCGGTGCAGGTCAGTTTGGCCGAGTCGAGGGCTACATTGAGCCCATAGAGTCGGGCGAACATGCCGACAAGCCACATGAGTTTGTCAACCGGGTCATGGGCGGCACAATTCCGGCTCAGTACATTTCAGCCTGCCAAAAGGGCTTCATGGATGGCATGCGGGAGGGCTTCATGGTCGGGCACCCGATTGTCGGCGTGCGCATGGTGCTTGAGGACGGCGCGGCTCATTCGGTCGACTCGAGTGAGCTCGCTTTCCGCTTGGCCACGTTCTATGCTTTCAGCGAAGCATTCAAGGCAACCAAACCTCGCATCCTCGAGCCTATCATGACCGTTGAGGTGTCGGCGCCTATCGAGTTCCAGGGCAATGTGCTGGGCACAATCAACAAGCGCAAGGGCATTATTGTTGACACCGAGTCGCAGGAAGACTACTGCTCTGTTGTTGCCGAGGTGCCACTCAACAACATGTTTGGCTACTCGACCGAGCTGCGCTCGGGCACTCAGGGCAAGGGCGAGTTCAGCATGGAGTACAAGCGCCACGCTCCAGTCTACCCTGAAGTCCAGGAGGAGCTGATCAAGGAGCACCAAAAGAAACTGGCCGAAAAGAAGTAGATCCGTTTTTGGCAACTGATTTAATGAACAATTTTTTGGACGATCGGCTGGACGAACTGGCCACACGTGATGATGCTATTGCATAAACTTGCTAATTAGTCCTGCTAATCGAATGATCTGCCGATTCATAGATCGCCTGAAATTTTTTGGACCGGGGCCTTTATGAAATTTGGCGTGGATGTGTCTTGCAAAGACGCTCTTCTGTTCTGCTCCTCCTCTCAGCTTTATAATTTCTCATCTGTCTGCTTCTGTCGGCATTCGCAGAGTTTCTTGCACTAGCTCGCAAAAGTACTGCTGCTTAATATATCTCAGAGCCTTTGACCTTGTAGATATTTATTTCTACAACCCCCAATAGCAGACATACTCGCAGCTGGTTACTCTACATATTAGCCAGACACAAACCCGTGCTTGTATATTTTTCACTGCAGCTAAACCATGACTTCTGAGAACGGAACAGATATTGAGCTTGAGCGCTCGCTCGAGGCGCTCAATGCGATTAACCAGGACATCAATCTAATTGTTGAGCAGCTGAGTACGTTGCTAATTCAGACAATGATATGTTATAGGAATATGTAAATATGACGTACACAAACTAAACGATGTGCGTTTCTGTAGTCGATGAGGAGGCTGCACTCCATGCCAAATACGAGCTAAAAAAGGCGCCCCTGTACAAGAAGCGCCAGGGTGTTATTGCCAAAATCCCTAAATTCTGGCTTACATGCGTAAGTGTTTGCTAGCTATACTGCTGCTGAATGTTGCCAATTGTGGATGTTACTAACAAGTTTTTATTTTGGCAATTAGCTCGAAAAACATCCGATTATCAGTAAGTAACTGCTTGACTTGGCATAATCGAGTTGCGCTATGACTGGAATATGCAGATCATCTGCTCGCAGGTTGAATTAAACTCTCTTTTTGATGATTTGCTGGTGATTTCATAAGGCTAACTGGATTACCATGGCACTCTTTGTTGCGGTTGTCATTCTATAGCGTCGCTTATTGAGATGGAGGATGCAGAGGCCATCTCATACTTGGAGGACATTGAGATTGAGCGTTCGATAGAGACGCCGATCAACTACAAGGTCATGTTTGTGTTTGGGGAAAACCCGTACTTTAGCAACAGCAAGCTGATCAAGGAGTTTGACCTGAGCGACAAGGGAAACGCCAAAGTAACCAACCACAAGATCGACTGGAAATCGGGCAAGGACCTTACCGCAACGGCTAAAAAGGAAGAGGCCGAGAATGACAGCGACGATTTCTCCGAGAACGAGGAGTCCAGCTTCTTTTGCTGGTTCGACGACGAGAACGGGTCAGAATTGGCCGACTTGATTGCCAACGACTTGTTTCCCAACGCCGGCATGTACTATACTGGTGCAGTTGGTTCTGACGATGAGGACGAGCTGCTTTCGTTTGGCCTGGATAGCGGTGTTGAGAATGCCGACTTGGACAGCGGTGCCGAGAACTTTGACGAGTCAGACGATGAAGTTGTTGAGGATGCTCCGGTCACTAAGCGCCCCAAGCGTGAATAACTCTAGCTTTTACAAGCTTGAGCGATGTTTATATACGATTCAAATTATTATCAAATATTTTCGTGGTTAAATAAAGACCGCTGTTTGAAATATTAAACGCAGCTAGTAACTTGATCAAGTGCATCCTTCTCATATGTGAGGGATAAAATCATAATCTTTGTCGCTGGCCGCAGTCTAACTATTGCTGACTAATGCAAACGTATTTTAACAGCCGCCAGAAGCGTATATCCCTTTCACCTTTTTCTTTTGTATTTCCTTGTCGCTTATTTTGCTTAAATATCCGTATTTAACTTGGTTTACATACACTGTTTTATCTATATTTACCTATACAACCTACACGCTATTATTTTCTAGTAACCATGGGTCGCCGTCCTGCTCGCTGCTATCGCTACTGCAAGAACAAGCCGTACCCCAAGTCGCGCTTCTGCCGTGGTGTCCCAGACTCCAAGATCCGTATTTTCGATCTGGGCCGCAAGAAGGCCAGCGTCGATGACTTTCCGCTATGCGTGCACTTGACTTCGGACGAGTACCAGCAGATCTCGAGCGAGGCGTTGGAGGCAGCTCGTATTAACTCGAACAAGTACATCACCAAGACGTCGGGCAAGGACTCGTTCCACTTGCGTATCCGCGTGCATCCGTTCCATGTGTTGCGTATCAACAAGATGTTGTCGTGCGCCGGTGCTGATCGTCTGCAGACCGGTATGCGCGGTGCGTTCGGTAAGCCGTACAGCACGGCTGCGCGTGTGAACATTGGCCAGGTTCTGTTGTCGGTCCGTACCAAGGACAGCAACAAGGCTGTGGTTATTGAAGCGCTACGTCGCTGCAAGTACAAGTTCCCCGGTCGCCAGAAGATCATTGTGTCCAAGAAGTGGGGCTTCACCAAACTCACTCGCCAAGAGTACATTGAGGCCCGTGCTAACGGCCTGGTCAAGCCTGATGGATGCCACGTCAAGTACCTCAACACCAACGGACCTCTGGCTAACCACCTCAAGGAGCTGGCCGCGTAGGTCTGAAACGACATGACTAGTTCTATTAGTAACATTGAAGCAATTAAACGTGGTTGGTTATACTTTAATATGAAATAGAATGACTATGCAAACTAAATACATTATAGCATGTTAAGCATGCATCACTTTGCTAATAAACAGTATAATATGGTAAGGCAACAGTTGTATGCTTCGTTTTGTGATAATGTAAAAAAACTTATTATCCTGTGAATAAAAAATGCAACTGCTTCTTTGTAGTTCTTTGTCGAATTTACAACATGTGTCCAATGACTGGAACAAAAAAGTACACCAACTACTTATAAAAGGGCAAAGCTGTACATGTACATTATCATGTCTCCCTTTTCATACTACCTTTCTTTGCTTTTTATTGTACAGTTTATACAATTGCTGCCATGGGATTAACACACAATTTGCACTTTGGTGTATACTGTCCAATTAATAACACAACTACACGGGCTGGCTTTTCGATAATGAATCTCAATATCGCAATAAATACAGCTTTCGAACAGAGCGATCACTCAAACCTGTGCAATGTAGATTTATTTAGTAGAGCTGATGCCAATCACAGTTATACACAAGATGAGACACTGCTAAAAATTTGTGGTGAAGAAGCGTCTGACATCCAGTTGGTATGCATGCATCCGTTTAGAGTATATGCGCACTATCCTCCACACAGAAGTGAGATAACAGCGTATACAAATGAGAAGCTTTCAGATATATTTCAGCGTGCAGGGTTAGGACAAGTTGAAGAAGTAGTTTCGGATGATAACTCTGGAGTGAACATGGACGAGTTTGCGTATAATATTCCAAACCTTGTAAACGAGCAGTATAAACTTGTAAAAGTTCACGACAAGGTAGTGTTTGTTTATCGTTGATACTTTAGGTCAACTAACAACACATGCTTTTGAATAAATAACAATGTTTATATTGTTAGTATAGAGTGTGTACTGTTTCTAGAAAAATGTAGCTGTCTCAATTACATTACGCTTGTGCTGTGTGTCTATTAGCTGGATAAATTGTGGCAACATACATATTTGGCATTATTTATACAACATAGCTATTCTTGTTATACATAATTACAGTAGCCCCTGCTGTGTCTTTTACATTTTTCAAGCACTGCACAAATATGTTCAAAAGAGTTGGGCTTGATTTTTTGGTCACCTCCAAGTTAAAGCATCATGCAGTCTCGTTTTATGCCCGTTGACTGGAAAGAAAACAATAAATTTGCCCACAATTCTCAATGAACCAATTTTGCCCGTTGCTAGTTTACTTTCGTTCTTATTCTTTTGTCTATTTATTAATACAACAAATACTTTATAACACTATGGGGGTAGAATATTTTATAAAGTATAGGCTAGAGTGCCCGCTGTGTAAATTAACCATCAACTCTGAAATTAGCACCACCAAGCTTAATAAGAGTATAATGGATGTCTGCAACAGTAGTGAATTGCCAGAGTCGTGTAACAATGGACTTTTGTATGTCCAGAGTTGTGACAAATTATATACAGAAAATGATCTCATGTATGATGTGGTTCAAACGCATGATAGTTCTGAGCCAATATCCTTAGTTACTGGACATCAGCTTTCTATTAATATGTGCTTTGGAACAGACGAAAGCCCAACTATTGTGTATACTAACGAAAAACTATCAGACTTACTTGATCGTGCAGGCTGGGATAGTTCAAGTTCTATTTCAGGGTTGGATGGGGTAAGGTACAACTCAAATACACGGGTCTATAAGTTTTTAGATATTTTTGAACCTAACATTACTTTTTCAAAGGTAACTGATGGTATAATAACGAGCTTATAATACCCACTGTTGCAACTAGTACATGGCTTATAGATTTTGCTAGTTTCGTCATAATGCAAAGGTTTGATTAAATTAATAGATATTCATCATAGAAAATAAAAAGTATGATTAGTTGTGGGTGGCCGCAGCGGCTTCTTTGAAGTCTCTAAACGTCACGCTTCTTTCATGTGCACGTTGACTGCGTAGAAATAAAAGCAGGCAATGAAGCGCCCCATTTTGTTTTAAAAGGCATGTAGTATTCATTTATCACCTTTCTCTTTACCTTCGTCTTCATTAGTTTTTTGCTAAAACATAATCATTAATATGGGGCTTACATATAAAGTTTACTTTGATGTGCACTTGCAATCGAGCAATACACCTATTAGCTTGGGTGTCGAGAAAGAAGAGCTAGCCGAAAAATGCATTAGCGATATTTTTAAAAAGAATGATACACCAATTGAAGACAACGCCAGGTTCTATAGTGGCGTTGTTAAAACAGATCCGCCATATGAAAGTGATACAACACTTCAAACTATATATAGTGATCATGGTGGCATCAATGGAATAAATTTGGTAGCTGGCCAAAGTTTTATGGCGCGAGTCAACCCTGGCGGATTCACCATGCTCTGCAACAGATATAGCTGGGATACTCTTTCTGATATAATCGATGAGCTGTCTATTGTACACACAAGTGACACCGTTTCAATTAATGGTATTGATTACAGTATAAATAAACCAGTTCGCGACATTCCAGACATTATGAATGGAACTCTAACACTGAAACGGAAAACTGACAGTGAAGCAGAATGGGTAGAATAGATCCTCTAAATACCACTACTTTTCAATTTCTAACATTTTTTTCAATAAATGCATTGCCTTGTTTCTCTTTAATTCCATACTCCAGTTTGCAGAGGTGTTTGTCGATTCGATAATTTGCTGATGACAAGGACTTTTGGCTAGTATTTGGATGTCTAATTCTTATCATTAGCTAATTGACAGGTTTAAAAACTTTTATTACCATAATCAGCGGCATGAGCCATCAAGGATCATGCCATACTCTCTTTTCGCTTCTTTTCGATTCTTAGCAAATTTTATCTGGTTCTTTTCGTTCTTCCTTTTATATCATATAAACTACTTGTTTATTCGCTATGATCCGTTCTGTGTTTGCTGGAGTCTGTCGGACACCCTTTGTCACAGCATCGCGTGCGACTACCTATAAAGTTCCTGCACTTGTGCACCGTTTCTACTCTGACAAGGCCACGCCTGAAGCTGAGCCAGCGCAACCTGCACCATCGGCAAAGTCAACCGAGGCAAAGCAGGATGCAGAGGCAGCCCCGGCGATCAGCGCCCAAGACGTTGAAAAGCTAAAGAAAACGATAACTGAAAAGGACGCCAAGCTGAGGGAACTCAAGGACGCATATTTGCGCTCACTGGCCGATGCAGAAAACATCCGTACGCGGGCCAAAACTGAGGTGGAAAACACCAAAGCGTTCGCCATTCAAAAGTTTGCCAAGGATTTGCTGGACACGGTAGACATTCTGGAGTTGGCGATCAAGCATGTTCCTCAGGAGCACTTGGCTGATAAGGTAGCCAACAAGTCGTTGGTCGATCTGTATGAGGGAGTGGACATGACAAAGTCTAACCTGCTGCGCACGCTGGAGCGCCATGGTATTGAGACGTTTGATCCGCTGGACCAACCATACGATCCTAACACCAGCCATGCGCTGTACCAGGCACCGATGCCAGGCAAGACGCCCGGTCATGTATTTGCCGTTGAAAAGCGCGGATACAGCATTAAAGGCCGGATGCTGCGCCCAGCACAGGTCGGCGTGGTGCTCGATCCAAGCGGCAACTAGCATTAATCTAAACACATTATAGAATAATTGCCCAACTGTTTATTAAACAGAATGACGCCTATTCTGGCTGGGCATATAAAAGAATAGAAAACATGTTGCTTAAATAATGTTTGAGAGGTAGTCCTTGATCTCGGCAGTGGACAGGCGCTTAAACTCAGGCTTGGCGTTGCCGTCTTGGGCTACCGATATCGTGCTGATAATACCAATATCAATAGACTCTTCAGTCATCTGGCCTTCGATGCCCTCCTTCAGCGTCAAAATAGCTGTGTGCACGGCGTCTTCGAGCTCCATGTCGCCATTGAACCGCTTTTCGAGGAACGTCTTCGAGTTGACCATGTTCTTACCAATAGAGGTCGCCTTCCATGGAAAATACGAGCCAGACGGATCGACCTGGTAGAGATTCGGCCCGCGCTCATCAACACCAGCTAACAGCAGTGAAACACCGAATGGACGCACTCCGCCGCTCTGTGTAAATTCCTGCATAATACTGGCCAGCTCTTTGACGAGGATACGCACCGGAGGATCCTCCATATAAGTCAGTCTGTACGTTTGTGCAATCTTACGGGCGCTGTTTACCAGCACACGAAAGTCGGGGCCCATGCCAGAGTACACCATACCGATGCTGTCACAGACCTTTGCCATGTGCTCCAACGATGAAACATCAATGAGCGAGGACCCAGCCTTTTTCTCGGTAGCAATGACAACGCCGTTTGCTGCCTTGATACCCACGCTAGTTGACCCGTTGCCAACGGCGGCCAGTGCATGCTCAATCTGGAGCAGTTTGCCATTTGGCGCAAATGTTGTCAACGAAAAGCTGTAGCGGTCCATTGTGTGTCTGTCTGTTTGTGTCGGTCACTGTACACTGCAATCGCTCGAATGAATAGCTGCTGTTGCAAGACCCGTCAATTTGTGCAAATATCCTGAATTAAAGAGAAGCTGTGTCAAGCGGCAACTTCTAAACTGCAACATGTCTGGTTGAAGCATACGTAACGCATCTGAGCCGAGTCGAAAAGGTAACGGCTCACTACAGACACTACATTTACTCACGTGATACGAATAACAGCCACTGTAAGAAGATTGAGTTTAAATTTGTAGCCAGTTCCCCGTTTTGTTCTTGCGGTGAGCGCTTGGGCCAAGATGGCGGCAGCAATTCCGTACGCAACAAAACAGCTTGACGGGCTGTACCGGTAGTTTATCAGATGACCGAGAACGCGTGGCACTTTCAAAGCCAAAAAATGACGGATGCGCACTATTTGTCGGAGCACACATTCGGAATGATCCGGTATCGGATCTGCTCAACCCAAGCTGCTGACTCGCTCATTAACGCAGGCAGATATATTAATTCTATGCCAGCATTTGTATATGTGCTGTATTGCCAAAGTCATGCAGCAAGTGCAATGTATTGTTTTGAGCATGAAACGCGATACAGGTGACCTTTGAACAAAATGGCTATGGCGGCCATGCGCTTTTCAGCAGGTAGAATATAATAAAGAAAATATTAAAAAAATAATCAGCAGCTTTGCCAGACTATGTGTTGTTCGGTCCTCCCGTTGAACATATGACATGATGGCGCATACAGAGTTAATTCAGTGCCGGAATTGCAGCGGATTTTTCTCTTGAGAATAAAGCCATTAAGTAAGTTGTCGGCCCGATAGGCATTTGCATTTATTCTCAAGAACAGTATAAAAGCCCAGGTACATATATCTTCAGGCAGCTTTTCTTTCAAAAGTCATATATAATACCGTACTATACAGTCTACAGCTATTAATAATGTTTACTTCTACCTTGTTAACAGTCGCTTCGCTGCTTGCGACAAATGCGCTGGCCGCATACAATCCGTCGTGCTCTAATAATGTCGTCACTTACTGGGGCCAAAACTCGTGGGGTGGCGCGCACCTCGACAGCCCGGATAACTGGGAGAAACCGCTAGCAAGCTACTGTGAGGACTCGACATTTGACGTTATCAACATATCGTTTCTTACCAACTACAATTTAACAGGGCTGCCGGTTCTCAACCACGCGTTTCATTGCGAAACTACGTACAACTACACCAACACTTTGCACTGCCCTGATATTGGTACCGATATCAAAAAGTGCCAAGATAACGGCAAAAAGATTGTTCTTTCTCTCGGTGGTGGAAATATCTATACCTACGGTTTGAGCTCGGAGGCTGATGGCCAGGCCTTTGCCGATACAGTCTGGAACATGTTTTTGGGCGGCACACACAAATACCGTCCATATGATGATGCTGTGCTGGATGGCGTTGATCTGGATATCGAGTCAGGCGAGCATACTGGATATATTGGATTTATAAACCGACTGCGCTCGCACTTCGGAGGAGCCTCCAAGCAGTACATAATCTCAGCAGCACCGCAGTGTGTATACCCAGATGCTAATCTCGGATCGACTTTGTCTGGCGCTTGGATTGACAACAACTATGTGCAGTTTTACAACAACCCATGCAACCTGGCAAACATGGACAACCAGTGGAACTTTGACTATACTAGCTGGGACAAACTTGCAAAGTCAAACCCCAACTCAAACTCAAAAGTTTATGTTGGGCTTCCAGCTGGACCAGGGGCTGCTGGAAATGGCTATCTCGATCTGGGTTTAGTCCAAAAAAGCATTACTAAGCTCTATACAGACTATGAATCCACATTCGGCGGTATTATGCTTTGGGATGCGTCGTGGTATACAAACAACCAAGAGTATGTTTCTGGACTATCAAGCTGGGTAAAGAGTAACATGAAGTGTGGTGGTTCACCCGCGCCAACTAGTTCTCCGCCATCTCCAGGGCCAACTTACGCCACGTCATCCTAAGCTTGAAGTAATTTATTTGAATAACTCTAGTAATAAATAAGTTTTGCTAAAAATAATCAAGGGTTGTCATTGCCTTTATACGAGATTTATACTTGCTATATAGTTCGGCCTTTGCTGCTTTTGCAATTAATTGCCTGCATGGTAAAACGCACCGCTCAGCTACCTTGGCGTACTTGAAACATGGGCACATAATTGCAATTAGTATAAGCATTCTTGAAAGATCTTTTGGCTTTAACGCAGTGTCACAAGTCTCAAACTCTGTAAACATGTTGCCAAGAGGATAATACTTTGTGTATACATAATCCGGTAACTGTTTTGTTCCAATCGCTTCAAACTCAGGCCCAAGACGTAACTGCTGACATGCAAAAGTTTCAAGTGAAGGTATAGCATATAGCAGCGCTACAAAATTTTGAAAGCTTATACTAACTAGCTTTAAGCTTAAATTCCGAAGAATTCGAGTATTCAAATCACGAGGAATAGTGTCACAAATACTATAACTAGCGTATTCTCCAGATACTAAAATGTTTTGCACATTTGATCCAAATTTAAATACGAAACGCATCAGCTCCATATTATTAAACAGGTATGAATCCGGGTTTGAAAATATGTAGAGATTTATATGCTTTAGTTTGTTGTATTGTATATTGTGTAGCTCTTTTTGGTAATACATGCTGTTTACTACACGCATATCACATTTAATATAAATATAGTTTAACGTACTATGAGTACCCTGTAGCAATGTACCGTTAGTAAATGGATATGGCATGTCTAAATGCAAATGTCGTAGCTTTGGACAAGGTTCAAAATCAGGCAAGTCAACTTTCACCAAACTATCCACTTGTGAAGTAGAAATAGCTACTAATTTATAAAGCGATGGATACACAATTTGTTTGTAGTTGCCATCTAAAAACAAGCCACGTATATCTGTAGAGCTTATTACTTTAATATTTAGCTGCTGCAGTGTTGCTGAGTTTGCGCGAATAAGACAATTCAATTGATTATTGTCGATATCGCTAAAACATCTTATAGAAGCTAGTCCTGTACATGCCGCACCAACAGTATCCAATGGCTGGTTTCTAAAGTCCATACACAAACGGGTAGGTATTCCAGAGTATAAAGTGCTAAATATCGGATCCAATACTTTAATAACTTCCTTTCTCATTGAATATCTAGAGTTGCCATATATTATTTCCACAGACGTTGGGTTAGAAACAAGCTGTTTTATATAACCAGCAAATGTTTGTATTCTATGCTGCTCTTTGATAAACATTCCCAGCGAAACATTATTGTCAAGGAATACAACAGTTAATGTCTGTGCATTTGTAAACCAAAGTGCGCTATACTTTTCAAATAAAAGTTGTTCAAGCCCTGGCTTTGATACCAAGGCCCAGCATGGCACAACTAGCTTTACATGCTTCGCTTTAGATGCAGCAGTACTCGGGTCTGGTATTATATTGAATGGCCATAAATCAAAGGAAATGTCAACATGCTGGATATCGAACTCAATTTTACACCATCTGTATACATGTTCAAAGATTACTTTGCGCCATATTGGACTAATATTGAGCATCTGTTGTAGTGTATAATTTGCGTCATAGTTTAATGTGACTAATTTGGCAGGTATATGTGCTTGCCCAAACGTGAAATAACTGAAAATAGAAATAACCACATCCTCTGGGAGTGTTTGAAACAGCGAGTAAGAGTGCATATTATACTATACAAAAATGGTTAAAGAACTAATAGAGTTGGAGAGAAAATGCACAGAAAATAAAAGAATGTCTTGGCTAATATTTTCTTTTTGTACAGCTCTGGGAAAAGAAAAGCAGTTTCTTTTAAAAGCTTTTTAATAAATATTTTTGCAATAAAAGAACCACTGGCCTTTTTACGATTTTTTACAATAACTGCACGCAGGGGTACCGGCTGAGGCTCTCACAGTATTAGGCTGGAATATCCTACAGTATGTCCAGTTTACTAGCTTAATTTTAATATTTGTTTAACGTAATTTTATTCCCAAAAGGGGTGCCTTTAAAAGGCTTGAGACTTCTTTGGCAATAGCCTTGCTTTTCTTCTCTTTAATTGTTTTTCCACAAATAAAAATTTTGCACAAGAATAAGTTTTCCTCAAGAATGACTGCCTTCCAGACACTGCCAAGCAAAGTTGTCACTTTAATAGTAAACCACCTTGCTTTTGGGTCTACTCATCCATCAAACACGTCATGTATTACCAACGAACATGTCGATAAGCAAACACTGCAGTCTCTCATAGAGGCAGGTGGTGTATGGCGCCAAGCAGCTCAAGAGTGTGTCTATAGTCAATGCAAAATAAAGATGGGCCCGCGTAACACTTTTGAACCAAGCTTCCCATTGGCACCTGGTACTAATTTGGAGAATATCAAGTCCGTAGAGCCTTATATTACAAACCTTCAAATCAAGGTAGGCTACAGCGTGCTGGCTTCTTTGGATAATGTATTGGCCACTGCTTGGAAGACTTTGCTGGATAAAAAGCTAAATAATGTGAAACACCTGGAAATTGTGTTTTTGGGGAAGGACAAGTATGGTAATAGCTTGCAAGTGTCCCCAATTAACATTGCAAATCTAGCACAGGTAATGCAGTATATGGTGCCTAGTCCAACCCAAGTAGATGTCAAATATGGGGTCCCAGGGTATCCATTAGATTCTGATGCATGTGAGAAAATTGGTTCAGTTTTCAATGTGGTTTATCCTAAAGGAAACACGCATGCATTTACAAATCTAGATTACGCAATGAGCAAATTGAACTTGCAACGCTGTACTGGATTGACGTCCATTACAATTAAATGGAATGAAATTATAGAAAGCAGGTTAAAAATTGTACATGTCAATGCAGATATGCTGCAAACGCTCAGTGTACAGTGCAAGGAAGGTGACCCACTGGACCAACTGTTTATAAATAGCAGCCAAGAGATAATTGAGTATCCCCAGCTTCAAAAGCTAGAGCTAATATCAGGGGGCTCACGTAATGGTAATACATTCGTTCATGTTGATGTGCAAGGGGCACCATTCCCAAGTTTGCGTCATTTGAATATTGACATGATGTATCCATTTACAAATGATGTGCTGTTTCGTGGAAACAACCAGACTCTGGAGTATTTGAATATAAAGTGCAGTGAAGAAACATTAGAAATGTTTGCGGAATGTTCCACTTTTGTCAATTGTAAACTGGATGCTCTAAAGGAGCTAATTGTATACCCAGTCCACACTTGCTCCTCAACCTACATTCCTCCAGTTGAACTGGCACAGTTTGTATTTGGCACTGCACCCAGCGCCGAGCATATTACCATCAAAGGTGGATTTGCAAATACCAGGTTGTTTGAGCATATGCCATCCAACATACAGATGAAGCATATGACCAAGCTTTCTGTTTGGTCATTAACAATGGACTTTTGTGATCTGATGTTTGTACTGAGTGGCATACCTGCTCTTGAAGAGCTAAAGTGCAAGGAATTGGTTCTTGGAGATGATTTGCATAGCTATAGTCACGACAAGCAGATTGAATATGTGCTTGAAAACTGCTACCTGCTTGGCGAACATTTTTCTAAAGTGAATGTCGGAGATCATAGTAGAAATACTAAAGACAAAGCAACTGCATTAATGTTGACTGCTATCATGTGTCCACAGTTCACGTCCGTATATATGACGTGTCTCTATGCCGACGATTGTCAAAAGTACCAAGACTTTATTTCAACAGCCAAGCATGTACCTCCATTTGACAAGTTTAAGTCTCAAATTGACAGAATTACCATTACACCAAACTCATGTTCCACAGAATGTTACATTGATCAAGTTGATGATGTGAGTGACAGTGAATACTTTTAGACAAATGAACCACCAGTCCATCGGTCCAAGCCAATGAATATGTTAATTGTGGAATTGCCACAATGGCAAAGTTGGTGTTTTCTTGAGCTAGTTTACTATTTATTCAATTCGAGATTAGTTTACTCTAATAAACAAAGTGTGATCAACTAGACAGCTAAAATACACACTGAGGTCTAGAAATGACAAAGCTCATCTTTGGCATTGATACCTGATAAGAGTAGAAACCTTTTAGCTTTTGTTAAAACTTTTATTAACACAAACATTTGATTATTTGGAGAACAGTTATTTTATGCTCGCAGCAGATATCCACACATATAGTTAGCTATATCTTCTGTTTTCTGGGGCTACTTTACTTGGCTGTAATGTAACAGGGAAGGGTTGACATAGGTTTCAAGGGTGAATTTTTATGCTCCTGTAAATAAGCAGCGCTTTGTTTTATTGCAGAGTAATTTCAAAGAAAAGGAGGCAGCAGTCTTTTAGTAGAGTTTCGTTGACTTGGGTGATGACAGAATCACCCAAGTCAGCGGCTACACAACTGCAGTTTGGAAACTAAGGACCTCTCGGCTATACAAATAGCATTAAGCTACTTTGCTCATTTAAGCCTTTTCTTCATCTGATTTTTTTACCTTTTTATACAACTCAAATAATATATTTTACTTATTGCCATGTCTAGTATAGATGAACAGGTGAACAGAGATATTTTAGTTGTTTCGGCCTATTATCGTGGTATTCCTTTTAGCAAGGTAAGTCCAAATGATACTGGTCTGAAACTTAAAGTTGCAATTGCCAATGCACTAGAAATGAATATTGAATCTATTGGTGCAATGTTTTATAGTTCTAATGGAGAATCATGCATTACACTTTATGAAAGCGATATATTAGGAGAAACATGTCTTTGGGAGCACAAAGATGACCTTATGGTTCATGGAATTTATCTTAAACCTAGCCATTGCGTTGTCAGCTAAAGCATGGTTATATAATAATAATTGGAGTTATTCACATGTTGCTTTATGATTTAACATTACACATTTAATAGTTTAGAATGCAATGTGACAATGTTTCTATAACTTTCTAGTATTAATAGAAGAGCCACACATTGTGTGTTCAGTAAGACTGTGGTTTCTATTGCCCATTACCATTTAGTTGACCGAGATAACGGCAAATGTAATAAAGTTGTTATAATTCTCACTCGAATAAAAGATGACCCTGAATTCATAAGGATTCAGGAAAAGGGTTGCCATTTAACCCCCATGTGAAGTGCAACTATATGTAGCTGTTGCTGCGTAATACCCAGTATGTCCAATCATCTAGCTTTATAATAATATTTTCTACATTTAATTATCCTTAACAAAGTGATGCCTATAAAGAGCTTGAAACTTCTTTAGCAACAGCCCTTGCTTTTCTTCTCTCTAATATTTTCCACAAATAAAAATTTTGCACAAGAATAAGTTTTCCTCAAGAATGACTGCCTTCCAGACACTGCCAAGCAAAGTTGTCACTTTAATAGTAAACCACCTTGCTTTTGGGTCTACTCATCCATCAAACACGTCATGTATTACCAACGAACATGTCGATAAGCAAACACTGCAGTCTCTCATAGAGGCAGGTGGTGTATGGCGCCAAGCAGCTCAAGAGTGTGTCTATAGTCAATGCAAAATAAAGATGGGCCCGCGTAACACTTTTGAACCAAGCTTCCCATTGGCACCTGGTACTAATTTGGAGAATATCAAGTCCGTAGAGCCTTATATTACAAACCTTCAAATCAAGGTAGGCTACAGCGTGCTGGCTTCTTTGGATAATGTATTGGCCACTGCTTGGAAGACTTTGCTGGATAAAAAGCTAAATAATGTGAAACACCTGGAAATTGTGTTTTCGGGGAAGATCAAATATGGCGACAGTATGCAAGTGTCTCCAGCTAATATTGCAAAGCTAGCACAGCTAATGCAATATATGGTACCTAGTCCAACCCAAGTAGATGTCAAATATGGGGTTCCGAGATATCCAATGGATTCTGATGCATATGGGAAAATCAGTTCAATGTTCAAAGTGGTTTATCCTAAAGGAAACGCGCATGCATTTACAAATCTAGATCAGGCAATGAGCAAATTGAACTTGCAACGCTGTACTGGATTGACGTCCATTACAATTAAATGGAATGAAATTATAGAAAGCAGGTTAAAAATTGTACATGTCAATGCAGATATGCTGCAAACGCTCAGTGTACAGTGCAAGGAAGGTGACCCACTGGACCAACTGTTTGTAAATAGCAACCAAGAGATAATTGAGTATCCCCAGCTTCAAAAGCTAGAGCTAATATCAGGGGGCTCACGTAATGGTAATACATTTGTTCATGTTGATGTGCAAGGGGCACCATTCCCAAGTTTGCGCCATTTGAGTATTGACATGGTGTATCCATTTACAAATGATGTGCTGTTTCGTGGAAACAACCAGACTCTGGAGTATTTGAATATAAAGTGCAGTGAAGAAACATTAGAAATGTTTGCGGAATGTTCCACTTTTGTCAATTGTAAACTGGATGCTCTAAAGGAGCTAATTGTATACCCAGTCCACACTTGCTCTTCAACCTACATTCCTCCAGTTGAACTGGCACAGTTTGTATTTGGCACTGCGCCCAGCGCCGAGCGTATTACCATCAAAGGTGGATTTGCAAATACCAGGTTGTTTGAGCATATGCCATCCAACATACAGATGAAGCATATGACCAAGCTTTCTGTTTGGTCATTAACAATGGACTTTTGTGATCTGATGTTTGTACTGAGTGGCATACCTGCTCTTGAAGAGCTAGAGTGCGAGGAATTGGTTCTTGGAGATGATTTGCATAGCTATAGTCACGACAAGCAGATTGAATATGTGCTTGAAAACTGCTACCCGCTTGGCGAAAGTTTTTCCAAAGCGACTGTCTGCAATCATGGTGGAAATACTAAAGACAAAGCAACTGCATTAATGTTGACCGCTATCATGTGTCCACAGTTCACATCTGTAGGTATCTATTGTGACCATGACAGCGATTGTCAAGAGTACCAAGACTTTATTTCAACAGCCAAGCAGGCAGCTCCTTTCGACAAGTTCAAGTCTCAAATTGACAGAATTACCATTAAGCGAGTCTCATTTTTCACAGAGTATTATTTGGATAACATTGATATTTAGCTGTAGTTGAAAAGGTCAATAAATCATAGTGTTTGTTTTAGGAATTTTGTTATTGTGAAGATAAACTTGAGAATCATAAGAAAAAACCGCAGAAATGTTTCACTAGATGCTGCCATTGGTGCTGTCGCCAGACTTGTCAACAGCACGCTTGACGCGGGTCCATGAGCCGCGCGCACTGACATTGGCAGTAGGCACAGCTGTGGCATCAGACGAGGGCATGGTTGTTGAGCGGCCAGCAAAGGAAGGTGCCTCGCTCAAAATATTGCGCGAGTCATCCGATGCTTTCTGCCGTCTAGCCTGCTGCGAGTTGTGGATGGCGCTAAAGAAGCGCACTGCGTGCTGCACGTCCTTGACCGAAGACACAATGTGCATGCGCGCAGTCGACACTTCAGGGCGGTGCTGCTGGGCGGCCGAGTTGGCGCTCTCGAGACCAAAGCAGGCGCTGAGATCAGGTAGCATTCGGATGAGCAGGCCAACAGGCAGCGATAGCATGCCGATGAACACGGTACCGGCCCACTGCGCACCAGTCAGCGGCACAGTCGAGAAGGCCACGCCGCCATACTCAATGATTAGCCACTGCGCAACAATAATGAACAGCTGTACCAGCAAGAAGCCTGTGTCACGGTGGATGTTGGCAAAGACGTTGAACTCGTGAGGCAGAATGCGGCGGCAGTTGATCTGATTAAAGACCTGCAAGAAGATGAATGCGTTGAAGACCAGGGTCCGCAGCACAGCGTTACCGGCCGGCGAGTCGGGCAAATGGAAGATTTCCGTACCGTGGTGCAACAGCAGCAGATTGATGCCCAGCTGGAAGGCAGCCTGGCCAATAATCATACGCCACATTTCAAAGGTAATCAGCGCCGAGTTACGCTGTAGCGGTGGGCGGTTCAGCAGGGCGTCAGTCGGGCCCTCAGTGGCCAGACCCAGAGCAGCCAGCGAGTCCATAATCAGATTCAAGAACAACAGTTGCACGGCAGTCAGCGCGCTCTGGCCATTGGAGCTGAACACAGCCGAGATAAAAGTCAGGAGCACGGCAGCAATGTTGACGGTCAACTGGAACTGCAGGAACTTGCGCACACTGTCGTTAACAGCGCGGCCCCAGCGCAGGGCCTTGACAATCGAGTTAAAGTTGTCGTCCATCAGGATAATGTCGGATGCCTCCTTGGCGACTTCGGTGCCGGCAATACCCATGCTGAAGCCAACATCAGCCAGCTTAAGGGCTGGAGAGTCGTTGGTGCCATCACCGGTCATGGCAACGACCTCGCCGCGCTCCTGCAGACGCTCAACCATAATTTGCTTGTCCAGAGGCGACGACCGTGCCATGACTTGCAGGCGCGGCAACACGGCGTGCTGCTGCTCCGGCGTCATTTTGCGCCATTGCGGGCCCGACAGCGCTTGGCCGCCCTTGGTCAGAATACCAGCATCGCGTGCAATTGCGCGCGCAGTCTCAATGTTGTCACCAGTAATCATGCGCACAATCACGCCGGCGCCGTGGCAGTCTTCGACAGCCTTCCGCACGCCGTTGCGCAGCGGATCCTGAATACCCATAACGCCAATCCACACCAGGTTGCTCAACGGTGCTTCTTCGTCGTTGCAAGCCGCCAGCTCATCAGCGTCAATCTCCTTGTAAGCCAGCGCAAACGTACGCAGTGCGCGGTGGGCAAACTTTGAGATGTGGGTTTGCAGCTCGGCGCGTGCCTTGTCGTCAAGCTCGGTAACTGCGCCATCAGAGCCTATCATGCGTGTGCACGAACCCAGAACAATCTCAGATGCACCCTTGGCGTGCACGTGGAAGAGACCCTCGCGCCCGGCTACTGGGACAATCGTTGTCATGGTCTTCTTCTCGGACGAGAACGGATACACGCGGGCAGTCTTGTGGTCAGCACGCTCGCAGCGGTAGTCGAGTCCACACACCTTGCCAAAGCCCAGCAGTGCGCACTCGCTCTTGGAGCCGATAAAGTCAATGTTGCCTTGCTCATCTGGGCCCTCGAATGCTGTCGAGTTGACTGCAATTCCCTCCAGCAGCAGGCTACGAGTCTCGCGCGGCAGCGTCTCAAAGAATGCGCGTGCCTCGGCGCGGCTTTGCAGCTCGCGGCCAGCAACAACGCCACGCACAACCGTCATGCGGTTCTGAGTCAGCGTACCGGTCTTGTCTGTGCACACAACAGTTGCGCCGCCCATAGTCTCGCATGCAGCCAGCTGGCGCACCAGATTTCCGTCTTGCAGCATCTTGGTCGTTGCATACGCTAGCGAGATTGTCACTGCCATCGGCAGACCCTCGGGCACTGCTACCACGACAACCGTAATCGCCTCGATGACAATCGAGACAAACTGCGAAAACATGATGCTGGCAGGCGGGAACTCGGGTGCCAAAGCGCAGTTGACCAGGTACTTGACTGTCAGCGTAATAAGCAGCAGAATGGCTGCCGACATACCGT
This sequence comes from Coemansia sp. RSA 720, assembly GCA_027577495.1. Classification (NCBI taxonomy): domain Eukaryota; kingdom Fungi; phylum Kickxellomycota; class Kickxellomycetes; order Kickxellales; family Kickxellaceae; genus Coemansia; species Coemansia sp. RSA 720. Next base: position 43,941 of record JANBQV010000047.1, read on the forward strand.
ACTTTGCAATCTGCTCGGCCAGGATGTCCAGCTTGCGCTGCAGCGGCGTCACCGCAGTCTCGCCCTGGCGCATGGCCATCATAATCTTGCCGTAGAACGAGCGTGTGCCCACGGCGACCACCACCATTGAGCCTACGCCTTCCAGCACCTTGGCGCCGCTCAGCACAAACGGGTCGCGACCCTCGTCCATAGTTCCCTTCTTGACTGCATCCGACTCACCTGTAGCGCTGGATTCGTCACACGTCATGTTGTGGCCGTCCAGGTACACGCCGTCCACAGGGATGATGTCTCCGGGTTCAATCAGCAAAATGTCGCCTACGTTGAGCTCCTGCACGCCAATTTCAACTTCACCGCCGTCGCGACGCACCTTGACCGTGCGGTCCTCCTTCTTGGCATTGAGCTTCTGGAACTGCTTTTCCTTCTGGTAGTCGTTGATGGCGTTGGTGAAGCACACCACCAGCACAGCCAGGAAAATAGCCGCGCCTTCAACCCATCCGACCTTGACCTCGTCGTCCTTGTGGCTGCCCAGCATGTCGTCGTAGATGCCGACCGCCAGCGAGACCGCCGCCGCAATCGTCAGCATAACTACATTAAGGCGTCAGTTAGCAAATGCACCCCAAAAAAGTCTGAGCGCGGGCACGCAAGCCCCACAGTCAAGCACAGTCCACATTGTCGCAATTAGGTACAATCCAACCATGGCCCAAGCGCCCAAATAGGCAACTTGTTGATGGTTGTCATTTCCGCCATGCGGGATGAGGGGAGCATGACTTCATGCTTTCAAAACACGCTTTAGACAAGCAGCGAAATCAGACGGAGACTTGCAGCGCATGCAATCTGCATTTACTTACTCAGAGTGTGGTCGTTGTATGCCGCGTACAGCAGCTGCCAGAACGTCACAACATTGGCATCAGGTAGCGTGTTGCGCCCAAACGCCGCGCGGCGCGCCTGGAACGGCTCGTCGTAGTGCTCGCCACTGGCACCAATCTGCTCACGCTGGCGCAGACCCACCTTTGGGTCCACCTGCAGCTTCTTGCAAATCTGAGCTGCACCGCCCAGCTCCTGGAGCTTCTCTGGGTCTTTGGGGTCGAGCATATCGGTCAGCTCTCCGGCGGTCACGCCGAATGCACTGCTATAGCTCGAGCCTGCTTGCGAGGTGTTGGCCCCGCCAGGAAGCAGCGGCGTGTGCTCGCTGCCACCCGTAGCCGTTGCCATGGTCGATACAATCGAGCAATGAACGGTTACTTGGAAAACAAAAGCGCTATTCCCTCACTGTCAGGAGAAATAGCGTTCCTATAATAAAACTGTCGTGAATACTAATAAAGCGAAGAGTAGTGTTAAAAAACGGTCGGAGAAAAGGAAGAGAAAAGACAAGCGTTAACGTAAAGTTGAGGCGTTAAAAGGGTGGGGCTTAAAACAGGAGGAAAGAGAGACACCAAAGTCCAGGCTTTTGTGCCAAAGGCTTATTTCCGCAATTCCTGCGGACAGACGCCAAGGAAAAGAAAAATCCGCAAAGAAAGCAACTGCGTGGAATATTCCATGGAACATTAATCTAGTGCGAAACTGCTCTGCAATTCCCACATCCCTTCCACGCATTGATTAGAAAAAGTGGCAGAAATATATTCACGAAATCGGCCCTTTGTAGCATTTCCCAACGATAACTCTTGAGCTTTGAGAAGTGTTCGTTGCTTGGTCAGGGACGACCCTGTATAGTCCTTGGGCTTTGTGTTGCGACTCGAGTATAGTTGTTAGCTGTTGCTTCTTGAGGTCCATCACGTTTGGATAGAATATCTTCAATTAGTACAGGCAGCAGGTCTGGATATTGCTTCTTGATGGAAAAGAACTTGAGGAAATCATGGCTGGTGTGGAGTCAATCAGCAATATCAAGTTGCGGACAATATTGTTTCAGACACCGCTGCACTATCCATGTGATCCTTGAAGAACCTTGATGCACGATGTATCAAGATTCAGCTTCTCGGAAGCCTGGCCCTTGTGTAGCTTGATTTTACTAGAAACAGTGTCAACATAGCTCAGCTCAAAGCAAGACAGCAGGTCTTGCATCAGGCGGCGGTACAGGTACTTGTCGAGATGGTCGTAAAAGTCCTAGCAGTAGTCCTTGAGTGTTTCGATCACAGGCAGCAAGAAATCGACCTGATACCATTCAGCAGTAAACAACACAGTAGTGATCGGACGGGGTCGGAAAATACAGTATCGGCTAGTGTCTGTGTGGCAGCCTCAGCAACATCCATAAAATATCCATAGCTTGCAACAGCTCAGCCTTTTCCGCCGCACTTCCTCGGCCTTGTATGCCAGATCGTCGGAATGCCACAACTTTTCCAGTAGCTGTATTGCATATTGTCGCGCACCGTTGTCAGATGCCAGTTCATTGAGCTGCTTTGCGCGGAATAAAACAACAGAACAAATTGAACTTGGCGAAAATACAATAATAAAAGGCAGAGCAAGAAAAGCAGCAATTGAAATAGAAAGCGTTAGTCTGAGGAAATCGCATGCAATGCGGCCTTGTATGCTAGAAGCTGGTGCTTATCTGATGCAGGCGGGGCATTGCGCAGTGACGTGGTCTTTGCGGGCAACAGAATCTCGCGCACTTTGCGGTCGTCTTCAGCTTCGATAGCGGCGCGCGCCTTTGTGTCGTTCAGGGTATCAGTAAGTTGTCTCAGTTCGTCTGCCGTGTGCGGTGCCTGTTCGGCTACTGCTGACGCCATTCGAAGTGCATGCTCAAACTCGCCATTCACACGGTCGTCGATGTACGGAAGATCTCCGGTGTCGGTCTCCTCAAGCCCCTCGATCTCCGTAGTGTTCTCAGCTGCTACTGACTCGCGCCACACGGCATCATCAACCAGCCGCTCAATCTGCTTGGGCACTGTGCGCCGCTTGTTTGTTACAGAGAGCAGCAGCGCATCGGCCTCCTCGCGCAACGCCTCAACCTCGCTTTTTAGTGCTTCATCGAGCGGGTCGATGCGTGACTTTTCTTGCATCGCCTCAGCGTATCCAAAGCCGTTTACTGACATGCTGTGCCCAGCCATCGCCCATATGTCTTTAGTCCACATTTGCAGCTTGTCGAGCACCAGGCTTTCGGCCTCCTGGCGCTGCGCACTGGTCATAGACGAGTTGCGGAGTGTAGAGTTGTTTTTCAGCGTCTCCAGTAAAAAGTCGCTAAACTGCCGCTCCAGAAACAGCACGTCTTCCTTGCTCTCCAGCTGAATCTTTGGAATATCGCCGCTGTTTGTCGAGTACGCCATTTTAGAATTTAAAGTGAAAGTGTTAACCAGAAGAAGAAACACCAGTTTTATTGACAACAAACGTTTGATATAGATTGATTAGATCGCTGGATCACGCCGCGCCAAACTCTGGCTGAGGAAACTGCTGGTAATATGCACTCAGCGTGGTCTTCTTGATAGCTGTGGCCGACAACGATGCCGATGTGGCCGAGTCAATCAAAACACGCACATAGTCTCCTGGTTTCAAATCAGCTAGCACAGACCCGTTCAGGAACACCTTGTGGCCGTGATCGTCAGAGCCAAACGGGCGAGCGTGACGCTTGGTCAGGCCTTCATACAGCACCAGGCCCTGAGTGCCCACAAACCGTTGGTTACGCTTGCGTGCTGTAGCGTGGAATGTATCAATAATTTCCTGAAGTCGCCGTGCCTTGGCGTCAGCAGGAACGTCGTCCTGGAACTTGCGGTGTGCGTGCGTACGCTCACGCATGCTGTATGCAAACATGAACGCCATGTCAAAGCCAACTTCGCGCATAACTCCTACAGTATCGGCGTGCTCAGCTTCGGTCTCGCCACAGAACCCGGCTATTACATCGGTGCTAAAAGTGACGTCAGGAATAACTTTGCGGATGTGACGCGCCAGATCCAAAAACGCTTCACGCGAGTACCCGCGGCGCATGCGCTCCAGGCACGATGTGCTGCCCGACTGTAGTGGCAGGTGGATGTTGCGGCATACGTTCGCATTGTCGCGAATGACATACAGCAGTTCGTCAGGAAAGTCTTTTGGGTGCGGCGATGTAAACCGCACACGCATCTCAGGGTCCACCTGCGCGACGCGGTGCAGCAGCTCGGCGAACCGGCGGCCGCCCTCCTTGCGGCGGTATATTGTGCTGAATCCACGGCTCAAATCTGCGCCGTAGCCCTGCGTCTCAAATGCGCCGCTCTGGCTGGTGTCGCGGTACGAGTTGACGTTTTGGCCCAGCAGCGTAACCTCGCGAATGCCCTGCTGGCTCAGCACGCGTACCTCTTCGACAATTGAATCAATGTCGCGGCTACGCTCAGTTCCACGCGTAAATGGCACAATGCAGAAACTACACATGTTATTGCAGCCACGCATAACGCTGAGGTGCACGCTAATGCGGTTCGCGTCCAGGCGCACAGGAGTGATGTCTGCGTAAGTCTCGTCGGCCGACAGCATTACGTTGGCCACGCCATCGGCCGACATTGCACGTAGCGACAGCAGCCGTGGCAACGACCGATATGCGTCAGGCCCGCACACTACGTCCACAAGCTTGTCTGCCTCCAGCAGCCGTTCTTTCAGCCGCTCGGCCATGCAGCCCAATACTCCCACCATTGGCGCTCGCTCCGGCCGTGTTTTTGTACGCTGTGCTTTAAGCTGCGCCAATCGGCTCCAGATCCGGTCCTCGGCCTTTTCGCGGATCGCACACGTCATCAGGAACACCACGTCTGCATCCGCTGCATCCATTGTGCGCAGGTACCCGGCTTTGTTCAGCACCGCCATCAGGATCTCTGTGTCGCTGACATTCATCTGGCATCCATACACCTCGACATAGTACTTGCGGCCCTGGCCCCAGTCCGACACCGACATATACGGCACCTCGTCAGGTTCTGCCGCATTGGCTGCCGCTCCAGACTCGCGCAGCGGCTGCGCAAGAAAGTGCTGTAGTGACGGTCCGTTACGGTTGTTAAATATCAAATGTCGCCGCTTGCCCAACCGTGTCACAGCCTTTTCGATGGCACTGGCTCCATCCAAAGGTGTGCTGGCTCCATCCAGAGCTGCACTGGCTCCGTCTGAAGCTGCATTGGCAGCAGTCGATACTCGCCGAGCCAAATGCCTGCTGTCATGGCTACAAACCAACCGATATGTTCTGGTAACTACTGCCGATCGAGAGAACATGACCTGTACGCACTCGATCTATACTGCCTCTACGCCAAGATAAGATTATAAGTTGAACAAAAGAGGGAAAGATCAAAAATCTACAAAAAAATTATTAGCATGATGGTGTGCCGGTTCGGCTCGGTTTGCTTGCTTGAGCTGGTCAGTCAATGCTGCGCAATTCTCCACGCGTTCGCACGAAAATTCACGTTTCAGGTTCGCGTTGGTATTTTGCTGTTGAAATTGAACTTGCTTATTTTGAATTTGAAATCATGCCCAGGTACGTCTTCAATGGCGCTTTGTTTGCAAAACCACACTAAGCACGTTTTACTAAAGCTTTAGCCTGGCAACTGCAATGTAGAAAACGCAAAGCAGAAGATCTGTCCGATGACAGTGACGTGGATCCCGAAGACTTTTTTGGAGCTGTGCCAGGGGAAAAGTCCAAGGCCAAACCAAAGGCTAAACCCAAGGCCAAGCCCAGAGCTAAACCCAAGGCAAAGGAAGAGGGGCCCAGCGAGGCTCTGGCGTCCATGGATATCGACGACAATCAGTCAACAGAGGTTGGCTTTGCCGCCAGTGATCTTCCCGAAATTGCGCCAAAGAAGTTCTGGAAGGCACCGGCGCATTCGGCCAAGAGCGGAAGCGTTGACATTCCGGACGGCGACCCTGAATGTCTGAGCGGCTTAACGTTTGTAATTACGGGCGAGTTTGTTGGTTTGTCTCGTGAAGGCCTGACTGACCTTATCAAGACCTTTGGTGGTAAGGTAACTTCGGCAGTTAGCGGCAGAACGTCGTATTTAGTGGTGGGTGACGACCCAGGGTCCAGCAAGGTCAAGAAGGCCAAGACTCTAGGCACCCGTTGTCTGCGCGAAAATGACTTGCTAGAGCTGATCCGCAGTTCCAAAAAGGACAACCCTGAGCCGGCTGCTGAATCAGAGCCAGAACCTGTGGTTGATATCAAGCCAGTGATTTCTATTGCAGAAGAGGTGCCTGCGGCCAATGATAAAGTAGCGATTAAAGAGTCACCGACCAAGGCCAAAGCGTTGCCAGCTAAAGCCAAAGAGCCACCGACAGAGGCCAAAGAGCCACCGACAGAGGCCAAAGAGCCACCAACACTCGGCAAAGGCAAAAAACCATGTACACAGTCTTCTTCGTCTCAAACTGCGGCCGGCGATCAGACGCAGCCAGTTTCTCAGCTGTGGACGGAAAAGTACAAGCCAACCAAGCTGCGGGACCTGTGCGGTCACAAGGAACAAGCCAAAAAGATCATGCAATGGCTGAGCTGGTGGGCGGCTGGCGACATTCCTGAGAAGCGTGCAGTGCTGATCTCAGGCCCACCAGGCATTGGCAAAACCACGACGGCGCATATGGTGGCCAACTTGGCTGGCTTTGACGTGCTGGAGCTCAACGCATCTGAGACCCGCAACAAGAGCACGTTGCAGAGCATGCTGAGCAGCGCAATTGGCAACCGCAGCGTGCTGGAGTTTGACCGCGCAAAGGTCAAGCATGTGGAAGATGCTTTTGAGAATGAGCAGGACAAGGACGTTCTGCAGTCAGTCACTCGGAGCGGTGGCAAGCGGTTGCTGGTGATTATGGACGAGGTCGACGGCATGTCGGGCGGCGACCGTGGCGGCAGTACAGAGCTGATCCAGCTGATTAAGCGTTCCCGTGTGCCGATTATCTGTATCTGCAATGACCGCCAGTCGACCAAAGTGCGTTCGCTGGCCAACCACTGCGAAGACATGCGGTTCCGTCGTCCGACCGAGGCGCAAATGCGTGCGCGCCTGAGCACGATTGCGTTCCGTGAGAATATGAAGATCCACCCGAACGCAATTGGCCAAATGGTGCAGTCGACACACAACGACATCCGCCAGATTATCAATCTGATGTCCAGCTACGCGCTGAGCAAGCCATCGATGTCGTACATGGAGGCCAAGGCGTTTACAACGACCAACAAGAAGGAGACTGCTATCAGCACATTTGATGCCATTCACAAGTACCTGAGCGTCAGCGAAAACACGGCCATGACGTTCTATGAGAAGCTTGATCTGTACTACACAGACTTTTCCATCATGCCGCTGTTTGTGCAGGAGAACTACATTGACACGATGCCCAGCGGTGCAACCAATGTGACGCAAACGCTGGAGCAGCTCAGCGCAGCGGCCGACATGATTGCCGAGGCAGATGTAGTTGAGACCAGACTGCGCGGCTCGCAGCAATGGGGGCTTATGCCGCTGCATGGAGCATTATCGTGCGTAGGCCCAGCATTCCACGCGCGCGGCCGCCGCAATCTGATGCTGCGCTTTCCGGGCTGGCTGGGCCAGAACTCCAAAGGCATGCGGCTTGGGCGCCAGCTGCGCGAAGTGCAGAGCCATATGCGTCTGCGCGTATCCGCTGACAAGAACGAGATTCGTCAGTCATACATTCCAGCTATGGTTCCAGAGCTGACGCGCCCGCTTATCAGCCAAGGCGTCGGTGGCATTGCCGACGTGGTCAGCACGATGGACCACTACTATTTGACCAAAGAGCATTGGGATGCCATGCTGGAGCTGCATATGGAGGGCGAGTCCATGCTGAAGCAGATTCCGACAGCCGTAAAGTCTGCCTTTACGCGCGAGTACAACAAGGGCAGCCACCCTATTGCATTCCAGGAGCACGCCAAACTGTCAGCGGTCAAAGCCTTGGCTGCTATGGCACTGAAGCCAGACATTGATGAAGCCATTGAGGAAGACGTTGAGGAGTCACAGGAGACATCCGACGAGGCCGAGGATGACACTGATGCGCTGGTAAAGCCAGTAAAGCCTGCCAAGCGCGCGCCTGCAAAGGCCAAGGCTGGTGCTACGACGCAGCGCAAGCGCAGAAAGGTGTAATATGTTGTCTATTTGGTCAATAAACTGGATCTTATCAAATCTGGTTCGGGTAGGGTCCGACGTGGCCCATGCGCCGGGCTGATCGTGGACCCTGGCTGATACGAATTCGGAAACGCAGCAGTCTCGCCGAGACTGCTGCGCAAGTGCTGAGGCGGCAACACTTGCCAAAACATCGAGCTCCATGTGGACGGACTAGGTTCAAAGCAGTACCGTGAATGCGGACACCAGGAAAAAGTTGCTGCGCCCCTTTATTTCCTTTTCTTTTTCTTCATGAAATTCATAGTTCGCGATCTTTGCACTTGTGTGCTTCTCTTTTTCTTTTTGCTATCCTCGCTTCTGTCTTTATTTTGCCCGTCCAGTCTCCCCCAGTCACACTTTCTTGCACGCCGTCTGCCTCCCCAACCAACTCAATCCACCGTCTCACAATTATAAAGTCCGCCCCTCAGCCCGGCGCTTGCGAAGCTGGCCCCTCTCCTTTATTCATCAATTTATTCTCTGCCTTTTCTGCATTTTTATTCTTGCGAAACTGTTTATTCCTCGCCAACCCCCTTCCGCGCACTGCAATGGACACGTATCCTCCGGCTGTTGTTGCTGGTGCATGCATTGGCGGCCTCGTGCTGGTTGCTCTTGCAGCAGCCCTGGTTGTTCTGTACCGCCAGCGCCGCCGCCGAAACTGCCAGACAAAGGCAACACATGGTAAAAAGATGCGCTGGATCTGCTCAATGTATGGCTTTTCTGGGCCATAAAACCGCCTTTCTAAAAGAATATTTATTGTCCGATTGTAGAAGAAACTGTGGTGTCGAGCACATCCACCGAAGTGGGAGCGCCTGCTGAAGGGCAGCCGTTGCTGAGCGAGTCGGCCATCCGGACGCGCTATGTGGATTCGGCTGACGAGTACGCACGGTCGCTGGCCGACCACTTTAGTGTTGGTTACACGACGCCGCCCTTACAGCCGTGGGCCCTGAGCCGCTCGCCGTACAACCCCATTCTAAACACGGTCAACGTGATAGCTGGTGAGTCGTCCGAGTCGGATGACTCGGGGATTGACTCTAGCGACAGTGAGCACAGCCATACTGATTTCGGCACTGCTCTGCACAGCGAGCCTGAGCTAGGCCACACGCCAAGCACATCTCGAGCATCCAAAGACAGCTCAGCATGCAGATCCGGATCAAGCATGCAGCACTCGCCTCAAATATTGAGCAGCATAGGCAGATCGCCAGCGGCAGACAGTGCGGTATGTGAGCAGCTCAACCAGTCTGATCAGGATGAATCCATATTCACCAGCCCCACCACAGTTCAGCCCGCTTATGACGAGCCGATATCAAGCATCGCTCCTGGTCTGCACAATTATGACGAACCGATATCTAACGTTGCTCCTGTTCAGCACAATCATCGCGAGTCGATATCGAGCATTGCTGCTGTTCACCATGATCATTGCGAGCCGATATCATCTAGCGTTGCTACTCAGTCCAATCAGGACGAATTAACGTCAATTAGCCGTCCGCGCTGCTCAACCCTTAATGCGCAGGCCAAGGCGTTTGTGCCTGGCAGCCAGCCCCGTACAGCAGCCAACAGCGATGCAGATAAGGTAGAGGCACAAGGGGCCGCTGGAACACATCCTCCAATGGCCAAGCGGCGGTGCCGGTTCTGGCCGGCCTGCAGCAACCGCAACTGCAAATACGTGCATCCGCAGCAAGAGTGCCAGGCCTTTCCGCAGTGCTCGTTTGGCACAAACTGTATTTACGTGCACCCGACAGACATGCCAAAGATACATGGGTTCATTTCGGGCAAAGCATCACGGCGGGCCAAGCGCAAGACTGATATTGTCAAGCTCAACAACTTGGAGTGCTACCTGCCGCAATTCAACCCACCTGGATAGATGAACCTCTGCACGCATTTTTATTTAATGTAACCTATTGAAATACAACACACCTTACAAAACAAGTGCCGTCAACCTACCTGGCCTTGCGCGCCCAAGCGCGGTCGATAAATCCAACAAACAGATAAAGCCGGCCTACATTTATAGAAAAGAAAGGGGCACCACAGCTCTGTCCGCCAAAGAAGTTCAAATTCGACATGCACAGCTACAGCAGTAATGAAATGCAGTCAGTGACCCGGGCTTCTGGATCTGTGATGACGTGGGCTACGAGGCGACGGCGTGCGCGACGGTGTCCGCCGTGAGCGCTCCAGAGTCCGGCGTTTCTCGCGCTCCACACGGCGCATCTCACGCAGCGTCAGATCCTGACCGTCAAACAGACCGCGCACCAGCGTCCGATCTGGCTTCCGCACATGCATAAAGTTGCAGAATCCACCGCGATTGCACTCGCTTACGTCGTATTGCCGACAGCACGCCTCGCGAAAGTCTGTGACTGGCGACAGCTCTGCCCACACCGGCAGACCGGCGTAGTAGCGGTTGTTGAGCGAGTCCACTGCCTTTTGCGCATCGTCTTCTTTGTGAAACTTTACATACACGTTGCCCAATAGGTGGTCTCCAACGTTGTCGCAGATTTTTAGTTCTTCAATCTCTCCGTACTTTGCCAGCTCCAGGAACATGTCCTCGTAAAAGTCCTCAAAGTCCTGCTGTACCTGCGCTTCCGACAGTGTGCACCCGGGCTGCAGCAGCGGATTCTTGTACATGTTCGATACCAAGATTGTTTGCGAGTACGTTGGCTTTACGTGTCGCCGCGAGCACCGATCACCGTGCCTGCACGACCCGATTTTGTGATAGAACGAGCAATGTACTTTGTCCTTTTCCGTTCCAAAAATTGACGCCAAATGCTCTGCCATTGTGAATAGTGCGCTGGAAATGCAGTGTCAGATTGAAGTTTATAGTCAAGAGACACAACCGAAACATTATTAATCGCGCAGAATATTATTAATTGCGCCTGGCCAATCAGCACGCGCCTGACCCGGGCCAATCACCTGCCTGAAGGATGAGAAATTCATGCAGTGGAAAATTTTTCTTTGTTGGGCGGCTGAGACGCACAAAACGGAGCGCGCTCGCTTTTGATTGCTTTTCTTTCTCTGCATTTTTCTTCTCCCAATTTCTCTCGCTGTCTGCATCTGATTGGCCTGCTTTTTGCCACACCCCAATCCCATAACTCTGCCTTTTCGCGCCTGTGCGATTCCGTACAAGTATTTATTTCCCTCTGCTGTCGCGATCGCGTGTGACGCGTAAGAGGTTTTATATCACAGCTTTTTTCTCCCCTTTCTTTTTATTACCTTTCGCGCACGTGCATTTAGCGCAGTCTGGTTTGGATTTTCGGCAGCTGCGTGAGCTACTGTTTTATTGCGCAGGCTACGAGACATTAGTTTTCCGACTTTTCGGTAAGTTATTTTCTTGACTGTACGCGTACAGCAAAGCCACGCGTGTGTGAGTCACTTGCTTACTGCCTGGCCCATAGCTTTGCTAATAATATTTTCACTGTATGGCTAATATTTTTGGTGTATTGAAAATAAATGTCAGTCTAGTTGACAGATTTGAGAGCGCACATTGACCATGTCGCCCAGCGACGCCCAGGACGCGACCGGAGCTATTCCGATGGTTATCGACACCACCTCTCCGGAAAAGATTGCAGCAATTGCCATGCGTGAGGCAAAACCGGCAGTTATACCGACGCGCAATGAAGACAGCAATTCTAATATAGACACTACGGCTGCTGCTTCGGTTGATAGCAATGGCCAACAGACTCAGCCGACAAACTCTGAACCGAAGGAGCCAGCTCCAGCTTTTACCAACGGGCACACCGAGCCTGGCAACAAGCGTTCGGATATCGAAGACGAGCCTGCGCAAAAACGCATGCGTACAGAAGACCCGCCAAAGGTAGACGATTTGCCAAAACCGGTGCAGTCTGTTGTGGCAGCCTCTGAAGCTACTATCACTCCAACTGTGCCAGCAGCTCCAGCTGTGGCGACACCAGTGACCGACGCAACAGAGGCTTCGGTAACTGCTCCATGCATTATGACAAAGGAGCAGCACAAATACTGTACGGCGATGATCCGGGCGCTCAAGAGACACCGCGATTCCGGACCGTTTCTTAAGCCGGTGGACATTGTTGCGCTGAACATTCCTGACTATCCAAACATTGTCAAGCATCCGATGGATCTGGAGACTATTGAAAAGACACTAAAGGCACGACAGTACGCAGACACGCAGGCGTTCTCAGATGACTTACGGCTGATGTTTAACAACTGCTACATGTACAACGGACGCGAGTCAGTGGTGGGAGGCATGGCGGGCAACATTGAGAACATGTTTGAGACTCAACTCAAGAAGTTGCCATCAGGCATTGACACGGCACTGGCTGAGCACAATCGGCGAGAGTCTGAGGCTGGCATGCGGACGCCGACATCTGCCAATCGGCCCAAGCGCGACGCGCACCCGCCGCCCAGTCGCGACCTGCCGAACATGCAGCGCAAAAAGTCGCGTACGACAGATCCACAGATGAAGCACTGCCTCAACATTGTCAAAGACTTTATGAAGAAGGCCAACTTTAACATCGCATATCCGTTTCTTGAGCCAGTCGATCCGATAGGCATGAACTGTCCTGATTACTTTTCGGTAGTCAAGGAGCCAATGGATCTGCTGACGATTAAGAATCGGCTAGAGAGCGACGAGTACGCCAGCCCGCTTGAGTTTGAGTCGGATGTGCGTCTGATGTTGCGCAACTGCTACGCATACAATCCGCCCGGACACCCGGTTCACGAGGCTGGGCGGGCCCTGGAGGCACGCTTTGACATCAAATGGACCGAGCTGCCGGTTCCACGAGCAAGTCAATCGCCTGCATCGTACTCGGGCGCTGGCACAGCCATTCCGCATTCTCCGCCAGTGGGCGGGGAGGATGAATTTGACAAGCATGTGTATGGTGTTGACGACGAGATTGATATCGATACGCGCAGCCAGGGCTCGAACACTGACGAGATCCGCGATCTGGAGCTCAAGGTGCAGACCATGGCGCGGCAGTTGCAGGAGCTCAAGCGCGGCGACTCGGCAGTTCGGCGACACAGCTCGGTTCGGCGGCCCAGCATGGGCTCTGTGCGCTCGGCAACGGCGTCGCCTCCACCAGCGCATTCGGCGTCGGCGGGCAGTGTCCATTACCACACAGGCCCTTCGGCAACGTCACCAGTGTATGCCACATCGCCACAGTCTGCTACGCCGACTACGCGAGGACGCGGGCGTGGTCGTGGTCGGGGTCGGGGCTCGCGCGGCGGAGCTGTGTCTCGCGACGATACTGACAGCGGCAGAGGTCGCGGTCGCGGTCGGCGTAGAGGAAGCATAGAGTCGCTGGAACTAACACTGGAGCAGAAGCGTGCGCTCAGCGTGCGCATTGAAGAGATGGCACCCAACCGCCTGCCAGTTGCGCTGATGATTATCAAATCAGCATATCCAGATTTGAACGAGGACGAAGACGAGATTGAGCTGGACATTGACTCGCTGGACCGTTTCACGCTGCGCAAAATGTACGAGTACGTGGTCTTGGACCGCGACGAGGCGGCGAATGAGGCCATTCAGCGGAACATGTCTCAGGACGCCGCCACGCCGCACAGCGCGCATGCTGCCCCGCCGCAGCCGTCTGCGTACTCAAAGCCTACTGTTGTTGATCATCAGCGCATGAGCCAGCTCGACGAAAAGCTCAAGCGTTTGGATTCGTCAAAGGCCCATCGTAAAGGTAAGTTTACTAGCACTCTGCTGCCGTTTGTGACAATGTCTTTTGTATGTGCTGGCTAAATCTGCGCATTTTTGTATGTAGGCAAATCCGGAGTGTCGCGGAAAACAGGTATTGACTCGAGCTCCAGCGGCGAAAGCGGGTCATCGGACTCGGAAGATTCAGGTGACAACTCGGCCTAAGGCTCTAAAATGCATACATGGTTTGTTCTGTCGCCTCCTCTGCTGTCCTATCCTTCCTCCACCCTTTTGGACTTTTCTTCTCTTTGCTCTGCCCTGGCCACTCGCTGCTTCCACCTTTTGCCGTGGAAGCGCTGACTGGCTCTTTTTAGTGCCTGCTGTTCTCTTGTTGAGCTTCTTCCTCGGGCTACGCTGGTGAAGGACTGCTCTGTGGAGGAAGTGCGTTAGCACGGTGGATATCCACAGTTGTGGATGGCGATAGAACAACTTCCTGTGCTGCCTTTGCCCAGCCGATCCCGGCCCAGCGGAGCCAGTGTGACTCTGCAAGCACGCTCCGATCTGCACATTGCTCCTCACAAAACCTTTTTATCGGACCTTTTTAATGTCCACTAGCGCGAATGTATTATATCGCTTTTCCCGATTTCTTATAATGCAGGCTTTGCTCCATGTCTCTTTCTCCTTCAGAGCGTCGTTACTTTTTGGGAGTCTGCTGTTCGCACTGTCGAATAAATCTTTCTGCCTTTAGTCCAAGAGTGGTGGTTGGCTCTGAGTCAAGATGGATGAGGAGTTACTCAGGAAACACAGAGGAGGTAGTGTAGTCGGACCCGCATGACCCGCGTGGGCAGTTGCAACAGTCGTCTAAACCAAAGTGCTACGCTGCTCCTGTGTCTCCATGTAGCTTTAAAGCGTGTCATGCGCAAGATTCTCCGCCAGCGGACGCACGAAGGCGCATCTGGCGTAGGACGTGGCTCGGTAGCTGGTGCCAGCGGCGTTTCTGCTGCTAATGCTTCTACAGCCAACACTGTTTCTGCTGCCCTGTCAGGCGTACGACGCCCAGGGTCCACGCCCAACGAGTCGAGCCGGCGAAGCAGCACGTCGCGCCCAACGACCGACATTCTGTCGCATCTGCAGGAGCTGAAAGCTCAGGAGCGCCAGGTTCTGAGCCGGGGTGCCCGAGACACACAGCCAGCTACGCCAAATGCGACTGGATCTGCCAGCGCTGGATCTGGCTCCAGGCATGTGTCGAGTGCTGAAGAGCTTAGAAGCAGGCAGGAGCGCCAGGCACGCGAGGAGCGGCTGGCATCTCAGTACCGTGACCAGCTGCACACCAGGATGCAAGAGATCAACGATACAGCAATTGACCTGGGATACCAAAAATCGGTTATGGCGCAGTTTGAGCGTCAGATGCTGGGATCCAGCTCGCCGCGTGAGCAGGAGCAGCTGGAGCTGGAGCGCATCAACGGTGTGCGGGCGCTGATTGGTCTTGCGCCGCTGCCGCCGCTGCCAGCGCTTGGCAGTGTGCGCCAGTCGAGGCCCGGCACGCCAATGTACGCTGCATCGTCGCCTGCTCACATTCCGTCGCCGTCGCCATACTCCTCGTCGCATCCCCCGCCCCCGCCGCCATTTGCGCTCAAATCAGCCCGTGGCTCTTACCTCCAGCAGCACCGGCGAACAACTAGTTTTGGCGACAATGCCCCAGACCGTGATGCGCATCGTCATCGCCGTACTGATAACACTGCTAGTCAGCAACGCAAGAGTCATGGGCGGAATGGCAGCATAAGTGAGGATGACGAGGAACAGGACATGGAAATCGACCATGAAGAAGGCGAGATCTCAGAAGAAGGCGAGCTGGTCGAGTAGGCACAATGCCATATAGTTGTTTTGGCTACTTTTGATGTGCTTCATCGTGCTTACCGATATAGTATAAACAAAGTGGATAAATGTACTAGTTTTTAATTAATCTTGTGTAAGCTATATAACATCGTAGATTTGCACCTTGGCAGCTTTAGGTAAACAGTGTTACATATTGTTGGTCATTGCGCATCGTGTCTATACACATTCTCTTTTCTGCGTTTACCTCCAACATCAG
Organism: Coemansia sp. RSA 720; assembly: GCA_027577495.1. Classification (NCBI taxonomy): domain Eukaryota; kingdom Fungi; phylum Kickxellomycota; class Kickxellomycetes; order Kickxellales; family Kickxellaceae; genus Coemansia; species Coemansia sp. RSA 720. The sequence continues at coordinate 59,656 of JANBQV010000047.1, forward strand.
GTTACGCGTGCCTGGTCTAATCTTTTGCTAAATAATGCGTTTGTTTAATCAGTGTTCAGCAGTAATTTATTTCTCGGCTGCCTATAACCCAGCCGAAAAAAAGCAAATAAAGTTTAACAAGTTACTATACAAATATATATTGTATGGGTCATGCGCGCTTGGCAAGGTCAATGACGTACGAGTCCCAATGGCCTGGGATCAGCTCCTTGTACATTGGCGGATGCATTTGGACCGCAACTGTACACGACAGTGTCTGCACTGGGACCTCGTGCACTGCGTCGTACCGCCGGCGCACCGATACAGATCTAGGTGAAGTTGAGAGCTGTGTCTCGCCATTGTACGCACTAGACGCCAAGGACGAGCGCAAGAGCTGGTTGGCTGGAGGAGAGACAATTCGCTGCTGCGCGCTCCCCTCTGCAACTGTGGATGAGCGAGCTCGTGCCTGCCTGCCTCTGACGGTAGCTGGAAGTGATGTCAGTCCAGTAGGTGAAACAGGTGTCAGCGGCGGACTCTGAATCTGCAGCGCACCCTTGCGGTTCGGCGGAAACGGCGCTGTAGCGCTTAGCACAAGATCGCTGGCCGGGGATCCAGGGCAGCCGATAATCAGCTCAATGCGAAGCTGCCACACGTTGGATACAATATCAGTGCTGAAGCTGGCGGCAGCAGTAGGTGGAGTTGCTAGCGAAAAGCTCAGCGTGCTAGTGCTGCGGCAGAACCCGTGGTGCTCGGCATAAACTTTGCGAGTCAGTTCTTCGTTGCGCTCGTTGTTGTAGTTGGAAAACTGGTCCCTAATCGTCTCCACGCTCTCGAGCCAGATACTGACCTGATAAATTCCAGGGTTTCCTGCATACAGGTGTACCTTGCCGGTTATCATATCACCCAGCAGATACGCGCGCCTGGGCAGCCACACTGACGCTACCGATCGCCCACTTTGTGAGAGTGAAAACTCCACTGGCGCGCGTCTCCGGCTTATGTTATCCAAGCGCTGCTTTACTGCATCTTCGGCATCACTATCACCGTTTACCGTCTCTGACGGCGCGTTGGTAGTCCCAGTGTCCTTCTCTTGCTCCACAGTCTCAATACACTGTCGCAAAAACGTCGACGCTGCAAGCTGTTTATACAAATCCTCAATGACAGCGTCATCTTCAGTCGACTTTAATGGGGAATCGTCAGAAGCCTCGGTGTCTGACATCAAGCCGGGCAGTCCGCTATCCTCAATCACTGGCGACGGAGACGTATTGCGCGGTGTCGACACCGGTGCTGTTTCTTGGAACGTGAGTTGAATGTCATCTGGCGGCATCCTGATCGGCTGGCCAAAGCTGAGAATCTCAGTCTCGCTGCCGACATGCGCCAGCACGCGAAACGGAATACGAACCACATATGCACTGGTCTCGAGCATGCTGCGCTTTGCCACTACAACCAGATCATATGAGATGCACGCGACACGCCCTCGGAATGACGGAGGCAGTGCCTTTGGCAGTTGCACGCGGATTGAAAATGTCTGCGACTCGCCGGGCGCCAGCGCAAGCTCGCTAAACAGAACTGCTGGCGACGAGATCAAAATTGGGATCGAGCGTTGAGTGCGGCTGGTCGAAGGATTGGCAGGGCTTGTGGGCACCCAGCCGCCAAGCCCGCCGCCGATGGGAGGACTGCGTACCGCTGATCCAGCGCCAAAATTAGTGCCTTTGTATTTCAGCAGCTGCCCTAGCTGATCGGGTTTAATATACGATGTTGACAGTGCAAGGCTGCCGGACGCTTCGGCAAACCCAATCGCTAGTTGCTCGATGCCAAAGTCTGTATCAGACGTTGCTCCTGTCTGTGACGATGGGTTAGGCCCGCCAGATATGTTCTTCCACAGGGTGCCCAGGAAGCTGCTTCCGCTGCCAGCTTCACTGACCGGTGCATCGTTGCGCGAGCTATATGTAGTTCGCCGCAGCTGATCTAACTCTGTGTCAGGCTGCCGTGCACCAAAAGGAAGCCACGATGCAAAGCTGGCTGCAGGTGTGCTGAGAACCGATGAGGTGCTCAGTCGAGGCATCCGCAGCTGTCTCCCAGGCTCTATTGGAGAAAACCCAGTGTGTGCCAGGCGCTCACTAAATGTCCCCGACAGAACCCGGTCACCATGTGCACTGGCCTTGCGGCTCCTGGGGTTAAATACCTGCCGAGGTGCGCTGTCTGCCTGGCTCTCGCCGAGGGCTGGAAATACGGCCAGTCCCGTTTGTCTATTGTGTACACTGCCTGAGCCCTCACGGCCGCGGCCTATTCCCAGATGCTCTGGGGCCAGCGATAGCGGTGCAGCCGGGCTGACGTCTCCGGTACCAGCTGCAGAGCTGTAGCGCCGACTGTCTGGTGCAAAGGCCGACCCGAATGAGTATTCAGAACCGTCGTCTATCTGTGGGAATGACGTGTCGTTTGTGCCGTTGGCTCCTCTGTGCGTAGATTTGCGCGATAAGACCTGGTGTCGAGTGGGTTGGCGAGCGTGTGCGTCGACAAAGCCCATTTGTGGCAACTGCCTGTTACCAGACAAAGCCTGACTGCCAATGTCTCTCGATGCAACTTCTGAATGAGCATTTTCAAATCTAATGTGGCATTCGAGAGTGTCGCCAGCAAAGTATATACCCTGCTTCTCGAAGGTAGCAGTTATTGTCAGTCCCATCGGCCAACACAAACATGCAGTCGTCTTTACAAATGCAAACTAGCAAGCTGCTGCAAGGCTGCTGTAGATTGTAACAAAAAATATTAACAGTTTATGAAAAAAGAAACAAAGATATGAAATCAAGCCAGTTTCTCCTCGTCGTTGCTTTCGTCCTCGCTGTCTGTAAAATCAAAGTCACCGTCGTCGTCGCTGAGGTCGGGCACGTCGCTGGGCTTGATGTCTCCACGCTCAATCTTTCGGCGGTACGATCTGCGCTCGCGCTCGCGCATGTTTGCCAGGCGCCGCTCCAGCTCCTGATCGTCCTTTTGCGCTTCCAGGCTGTTCTTTGGGTTAAAGTCATCGATGATCTTGCCATCGTCCTGGCACTTTGCGCACACCTTCTTAGCTCTGGCGCAGTCGTCGCAGAGGACATGATAGGCCTTTTTAACCTTTTTGAGTTGGCACGACACACACTTTTTGGCTGCCGTCAGCGGCTTGTACTTGCGGTACTGCTTCCGCCACTGGATTTGGTCGGTGCACCGCCGGCACAGCCCGTCCACGGGCAGCGCCAGAATCGCCTGTGTCTTCTTGGAGCCCTTGTTGTGCACATAGGCAAATTTGTTGGCGTACTTTGGCGCGCCCTTCTTGGCACCCGACCCACGCGTAGACATCTTCTCGGACATTATGTTGAATTCAGGACCTAAAAGCTGTAGAGGACAGAAGGATTTTGCATCCAGGCTGCGGTTATGAAAAGAAAAAGGCTTAATGCTAATCGGCTGATCGACTGATTTAGCCAAACTTTTTTTTCATCTCAAAGCTTTGGCTCAAGTCGCTTTCGCTTTTGCAGCCCGCTTTCATTTGGTTTTATTCACACATAAAAATGGTATGGTAGCAATGCGTTTGGTGCAGAGAAAAGCACGGTGGTTTGGATATATCAACACTGAAATTTGTTATTTGAACCTATAGTTGCGCAGACAAGCACGGCTGCGGCGCGAGTACTTGTACAAAAAGTCGCTAGAGTCGCAGGAACGGCAGACATATGAAAAGAAGCAGAAGCTGAAGGAGGCGCTGCGCGAGGGCCGGCCAATTCCTACAGAGCTGCAGAACGAGGCCGAAGAGCTGAATCAGGCGTTAAAGTTTGACGAGGCACAGACCACGTTTGAGTCGACGCAGGACGATGAGTATGCGCGAGCGGGCATCTACGACCCAAAGATTGTGGTGACAACATCGCGCGATCCCAGTTCGCGGCTGCAGCAGTTTGCCAAAGAGATGCGGCTGGTGGTTCCAAACTCACAGCGCATCAACCGTGGTAACTATGTTATTCGCGAGATCGTGGAGACATGCAAAGCCAACGAGGTGACAGATCTGATTATCGTGCACGAGACTCGCGGGCAGCCAGACGGGCTGATCATCAGCCATTTTCCGTACGGACCGACAGTGCACTTTACGCTGTACAATGTGGTGCTGCGGCACGACATCAAGGACCAGGGCAACGTTTCAGAGGCGTACCCGCACCTGATCTTTGAGAACTTTGGCTCGCACCTGGGCAACCGCATCAAGAGCGTGCTCAAGTACTTGTTCCCGGTGCCCAAGACAGACTCGAAGCGGGTGATGACGTTTTCCAACGACAGCGACTTTATCTCGTTCCGGCACCATGTGTACGCCAAGAGCGCACACAACGAGGTGCAGCTGGCCGAAGTGGGACCACGCTTCGAGATGCGGCCGTACGAGATCCGCCTGGGCACAGTCGACATGCCCGACGCCGACAAGGAATGGGCACTGCGGACGTACCAGCGCACAGCACGCAAGCGCAATGTGCTGTAAAAGCTGTGTATTTTGATTTTAAAAGAAGCGCAATGAAAGGATAAATACTGCTTATTTTTTGCCAGTGATAGCCGCCTCAGGGTCAGCAACCCATGAGGGCAATGAGCTGCCCTTGGGCAGACCCAGCTGCAGGTAGCGATCAATAATGGCCTTGAAAGCCAGACCGCCCAGCACAAACACAAAGGTGGCCGAGCAGGCGCTAACCGGGCTGTCCTCAGGCAGTCCACGGTGCGTAAGGCTGCGGAACATGCGCGCTGGCTCAAATGGAAGCATAGCCACAACTCGGCCGCTGAACCGCGTGCCAACAGCGTAGATGGCAGCCATCTGCACCAGACCAACCACCAGCGTCGCACGCATTTGCAGCGAACTGGCACTGCGGCGCGCATCGGCTAGTTGCGTCTCAAGCCCGTCAATGCGGCGCTGGCGGTGCTTGCCGCTGCCACTCACCGCGTTCTTTTCTTCTTCCAGGCGGGCCTCAGTCTGGATTACTTTGGCCTTGAGGCGCTGAAAGGCCTCGGTGCGGTATACAAGCCCATACGATAGCGCCTCGGTGAGAGCGCTGGAGAGCAGACTGAGCACCACGACGGCCACAAAGTCGCTCATGATGCACAAATTGGAATGAAAATAATGTGTAATTAAAACCGAATCCAAAAACAAGGAGAGAACAAGACGGGTCAGGGCGTTGAAAGCTACTGTGCCATAACAACTGATTCCATTTCTACTTTTTGATTGCACACTTGCTCAATCTAGTCTTCACGAACAAGCGTGACAATGTTTTCAACGTGGTATGTCTGGGGGAACAGATCAAACGGCTGGATGGCTGCAATGCGATACACTGCTGCTGGCTTTGAATCGACTGTGGCCGTATGTCCATCGACAGAGACCGCGCCCCGGCTGTACATGTGGTTGATGTCTCTGGCCTGAGCAGGCACGCCGCACGCAATGTAAACAATGACACGAGGACCATAAGCAATAAGCTGATCAAGGAAGTCAGGATTGCTTCCCTTGCGTGGCGGATCAATGATGACTGCTGTGCTGCTAGGATCCGAATCAACCTTTTCGAATAAGCGAGCTGCATCGCCAAGAAGAAAGTCAGTGTTGGTTGCGCCGTTCATCTTGGCATTGTCGCCGGCACACGATATCGACTCGTTGGAAATCTCAATGCCCAGCACCTTCTCAAAGTCCTGATGGCATGCAATTCCAAACAACCCTGAGCCGCAGTACGCATCGATCAGCGTCTTAAGCACGCCATTGCTGCTGTCGTTCGCAGCCAGTTGGCGACTCCATTTGTGTAGCTCTTCGCGCACATATCCTGTAAAGGCCGGTAATATCGAGGCGTTGTTCTGGAAAAACGATGATGCGGGATAGCGGAACTTTAAGTCGCCAACAATGTCAGTCACCCAGCTCTTAGGATCCAGCGTATACTCCTTCACCAGCTCTGCAGCTGGCGTATCGGCAACGCTAGTGCCAGATCCCTCGCCTGGAACGTTCGTCTCGCGCACCAGCAGCGTTGCACCGCGCTTGTACGACGCCATCTTGGCATGAGCGTCCTTGCGCGTTTGAGCAAACCCACGACGTACAACGTCTGTGCCAATCATGCAGTCTTCAATATCTAGTACTCGGCGCTGACCAGCAATATTGAAACCAATCGGCACATTATCAATCGGAGTGTTCTTGCGGAGATCAAAGTGAGGAGTCAGCTTGGTGCGGTAACCATAGGGCAAGGGTGACTGCGACACCGACAGCACAGGCAGCTTGCCAAACAGCGGATTTGCATGCGCAAAGGCACGTTCAACAACCTGGCGCTTGAATTCGAGCTGATGATTGTATCCAACGTGCTGCAATTGGCATCCCGAGCACCGTCCAAAGTACGCACATGGCGCATCAATGCGAAGCGGCGACTTTTCAGTAACTTCTAAAAGATCAGACTGCGTATAGCCCCACTCATGTCGCACTGACCGAATCCGCGCTTGCTCGCCCTTTAGAGTGAATGGAACAACAAAGAACCAGGGCCGCTGGCCTTGCGAGACCAGCTCATGTAGTTGCTCGGGAGCCTCGCGCGCGGCAATGCTGACACCGCGTTCAGTCATCTCATAAACATAAACATCAAACGTACATTCTGCCTCGCTAGCTCCGGCAAGCTTGGCCGGAACCGGCGGAGAGCGTGAATACGCAGCCTCGGCGTCCTGATCGCCTGGGCTCCAGCCAAATGCAGCAGGAATTTCAGGGCAGTCTGTGGCAGCGCGACCATTAAGCCATGTCTCGCGCAGCAGCAGTTCAATGGCATCCAACACAGTCTCGTCTGCATCAGCCTTGCGCAGGCGGCGCGGCCTATGTGGGCGGCCCTGCTGGGTCTTTGGGCGTTTCTGCTCTGGCTTTGCTCCCGCAGGATCCGTGCTCAAAGCAGACGGCGATACAGCGCGCTTTAAGCCTGTATCAGGCGCTAACGGCAACATGCTGCTGTCGGCTGAGTGTTCAGGCATGGCTCTTCTACAGAGTGGCAAAGTTGCGGATATAGATCTGCTTAAAGTGCGAATAAATAGAGCAGCGGTTCTACAATTGCGACCAGAAACACGTAGCATACATTAAACAAGCGTTAAATTTGCTAGCAGAAAGTAGCCCAAAGATGAAAGATGAAAGATGAAAACCCTTCCCAAAACATCTTAATACAGGCAAAACAGGCCGCCAATCAAATCAAGCGGATATGTAGGATTCAAAATAACATGTCAGGGGATAGGTATAAAATTGCCAATGATTCCCAAAGGAATTTTATACTTGTCACGGCGCAGCGTAAAGGAGAAGCAGCAGCGCACGGGGCGGCCAGGCTGAGACGGCGACGGCTGATCGGCCACGCCGCTGATCGCAAGAGCCATGCGCGAGCTGGACATGGGGCGCGCATCGCCCAGACCTTTGGCAGCGCGGTGCACCAGAGACCGCACAGACGCCGATGTCTGCAACACACATGTGGTCAGCACAGCCTTCTGTGATGCGTCAAAAGCAATTTCTCCGTACTTTTCCCAATAGTTGACAGCCGATGCCTCAGACATGATCTCATAGATACACACGCGGCCTTCGTGAAAGAACGACAGCGGTACACCCACCAGATCAGCAAACTCACGGTTGGCCTTGTAGATTTCGCCAGTCCGGCGCCACAGACACGCTGGCACGCCAAAGGCATTGAACACGGCGTCATAGTCCAGCAGCAGGCGCTCAAAGCCCTCTTCAACCAGCAGCAGATCAATGTCGGTTAGCGCTTGTGCAATGGACCGGAACGTTGGCCGGAAGGTGTTGACCACATCCAGGATGCGCATAATGCTTGCGCGCCCCAAGTTCGTCTCCATAAATTGCTGCATTCGCGCATACCCGTTAACATAGTTGTATGGCTTCAAGATCCCTGCCTCGTACTTTGCATTGATGATTTGCCGCAGCTTGTCCTCTGAAGTGCCATCGTTTGGATCTGCTGCCGTCAGCACAAATCGCTCAGTCTGTGTGACGCCCGCTCCGCCGCCCATAAGCTGCGAAATTGTTGGCAGTCGGTCGCTCTGGTCTGCACGCCGCCCGCCCATCGCCCCTGCTGGCCCGAATGTTGGTGGCTGCAGCGTCGTATTGCCTGACTCGGCTCGTGGTGAGCTGACCTGGGCCGCCCGTGGTTCTACTGATGACGTGGTAGACTGCACATCTGACTCGGCCCGGTCAGTGCTACGAACGCTGCGCTGCAAGCTCTCGAGAAATTCGTTCAATGCCGAGAATTCGTTACTGGCCACGTCATTTCCAAAAAATAGCAGCGAGTTTCGGTCAAAGCGCTCGCCTGGCTGTACAGTCGCCACCGATGCCATCGAGCCCAGTGGACTGGCAATGGGAAGTCCTGCCAGTGGTAGACTGCGCGTACCGCTAGGGTCATTGACGTACACTGGCGGCACACTGATCCGCGACAGTGCTGCCGCTCCATCGCTGGCCGGCAGAATGGCAGAGTGGCCTGAAGCCAGAATCGGCAGTACGTTGGCATCCACTGTGGTCTCGACTGATGCTGTTGGCGCCGCAGTCCCAGAGCTACTGTCTTCGACAGGGGCATTGCTACCCAAGACAGGCACACCCTGCAGTATATCTGTCTGCACTCCATGCTCAATCTCGCCGCCATTGGCTCGAGGTGTCTCACTGGCGTCGGTGGGCTCCTTGTCATGGCACATGTGTGCAATGTTGCGCTTGATACATCGCTGGCACGGCCGCTCGTCGTTGCACGACATATGCGAGCGCTGGCAGTACACGCAGGCTTTGCTCACCTTTTGTCGCTTAGTTCGCCCGCTGCTGGCCTTTTTCCGCGACGCAGTTTCTTGGGCGGCGTCGTTCATTGGCGTAGGAAATGTTTATAGAATACACGGAATAAAGAGACAAGAGAACCCATTACCAGAACCACGTGAGCATCCAGACTTGGTTTATGCAGTTCGACTGAGAAATCGTACGAGCCGAGCCGGCATTATTTTTTGCTTTCATTTTTTATATGCTTTGCTCAAACCAAGACTCATTTTGTCTCTAATAAAACTATTTTTCGTTCTTGAACACTGCACAATGAAACTTGATCCCACGAGCTTGCGGTACATGAGTGCTGATGAATTCCGCGTGCTAACCGCAATTGAGGTTGGCTCGCGGAACCACGACATTGTACCCGAAACGCTGATAGCCGAACTGTCGCGGCTGCGTGGCGGCGGCATCAACAAGTACATCAGCGACTTGATCAAGCGCAAGCTTATTGCTAGCGAGTCCAGCTCAAAGTATGTAGGATACAAACTGGTGTATTCGGGCTACGATCATCTGGCGCTCAAGACACTGAGCCGGCGCGGATCAGTGGTGTCGGTTGGCAACCAGATCGGCGTGGGCAAAGAGTCGGACATTTTCGTGATCGCAGGCGAGGACGAGCAACAAGCAGTGCTAAAGCTGCACCGCCTTGGGCGGCAGTCGTTCCGCAATGTCAAGCAGAAGCGCGATTACTTTCGCCCAAACCAGTCGCCGTCGTGGATGTACATGTCGCGCCTGTCGGCCATGAAAGAGTTTGCTTTCATGAAAGTTCTGCACGAGTATGGGTTCCCGGTCCCGACACCCATCGACCAGAACCGCCACTGTGTTGTCATGGAGCTTATTGACGCGTTCCCGCTGCGCCAAATTGACCATATTGCTGAGCCCGGCCGTCTGTACTCGGAGCTGATGGATCTGATTGTGCGCCTGGCCAAACACGGCCTGATCCATGGTGATTTCAACGAGTTTAACATTCTGGTGCGTGAGAACGGGTCGCCGGTGCTGATTGACTTTCCGCAAATGGTCTCGACTTCACACTTGAACGCCGAGTTCTACTTTAACCGCGACGTCGACTGCATCCGCACCTTCTTCAAGCGCCGCTTCGCTTACGAGAGCGTGCTGTACCCAAAGTTTGCCCTCAACGGCGACAAGGAGTTTGACCTCGACGTCAAGGCTGCTGCCAGCGGCTTTTCCAGAAAGGACCAGGCGAATCTCGACAAGTTTATGCGGGAGCAGGAGCTTCAAAGCGACGACGAAGACCCCAGCGACGAGGAGATTGTGTACTCTGACAGCGAAAATGACAGCGATCAAAACGACGACCAGGACGAAGCTAATGAATCTGACAGCGATGGCGACTACATCATCGAGCAGGATCGGCTGGGCAATTCGATCCGGCGGAAACGAGAAGTTTGACATTCTGTACCAAATTTGTCTTTTATCAAAAATATAAAACGCGCTAGAATTACGGCCACTACTCATGCTTGACTTTGCCCGACTCCATAACAATGTCTTCGCTCGTGTGCGACTTGCTGCCGTCATTACGTGCTTCCTCGTCGTCTTCAAAAACTTCGCCATCTTCTGGCTCTTCGCCATCTTCCATCTCATCCTGAGTGTCGGACTGCAGGCGCTTTCCAGGCACTGGCGACGGCGACCCCTGGCGTCCTCGTTTGCGAGGACCAATGCCGTTGCTGTCTGCGCCCGATCCATCGCTGCCCGCCACAGCTGCGTGCAAGACAGAGCCGCTGCTGCTGCGACTTCCCGCTCTGTCCAGCGCCGATGACTCTGCAGACTCGTCGGCTGTAGCGGTAGCCAGTGACCGCTTGATTGGCACAGCTGCTACAGCCGAACCAGTTTCGCTAGCTCCATCCGCCAGTGGCGATGATGCACGTGACCGCAAGTCTTCGTCAGACTTTGGCTCTGAGATTGGCCTTCCTGCACCAGGCGACTTTGACGCAGCCTCTGAATCGCCGCCAGAGTCCCGTGCGCTGGACAGATCCATTTCGCGCACTCCGTTTGTGACGACCTCGCGCCCTGCCGGGGCGTCCAGCGATGGCTCGCGTCCAGTGGTCGCCGCCGATCCGCCGCTTGACTTTATCGCAGGCAGCGACGGCTGAGGTGACGATGTAGATGGTGTTGAAGCTTGTGGCCGCGATGTCAGCGTAGTCGCAACGCTGCTCAGGCTCATAAGCGAGTTGATTGCCGAACCTTCCTTGTCCTCTTCAGCCGCAGATATCACCGAGGCAAGACTCATTACCGTTTCTGACGGTTGAGCCACAGTGCCATTGATGCTGCCCTTTCGCGAGTCGTCTCCTAGAGCTTGAGATGCTGTGGCAGCGCCGGTGGCCAAAGGCGATGTTCGGCTGCTGGGACTCATCAGGCCACCCATTCCTCCGTGCTGCACCGGCGGCAGCCTAATTGGAGCCGCTGTCTGGCCCGAAAGCGCCGGCGTAGACGAACTCATCGAAATGTCCGATGCCGGGGCTGACATGCTGCCTGCTGGGGCCACTGTGGGTTCTTCGCGCAGAGAATACGCTTTGCGACCCACAGGCTGAATGTCCTCCATATCCACATCGCCGTCCCGGTCGCTCCGAGAGGCATTCGGAATAGCAGCACCAGCGCTCAATGTCGAGTCCTGCCGACCATATGCAGGGAGCGTATGGCTGGACTCTGAAAGATGCTCCATTCGCCGGCCAGCTGGCTGCTCCATTCGCCGGTCATTCGACTGCACGGGCTGCTGTACAAACTGCGTGCGGCGGAACCCAGGGCTCTTTGCGGCCATCGCCGGGCTGCGGCTGCGTTGGCGCGCGTACTGCTGGTAGCCATTCATGGGGCCTTGCTGAAATGTGCCAGCCACTGGGTGCGGTTCGACTACAGGAGTCGACTGCGGATACGCTGCAGCCATGGCCTGTTGTTGCGGCACAGCTGGAGATTGGTGGCGGGACCCCAGGGAACCGCTTTCAGCGCGATGTGGCACTGGCCCTGCAGACTGAGGCTGTGGAGTGTACGGCGCCGAGACATGTGGGTGGCCAGTCGAGTATGGACGAGAGACTGGCGGCTGCGCGCCTGAAGTCTGCGGAAATGGCGTGCCGCTCATTGGGTGGCCGGTGCCTGCGTAATGCGGCACAGGAGCATCGGCAGAAGCGCCCTCAGCGCGCGATGCCGCCTCGTAGTGGCCATACGCCATATCTTCCGAATACCCCGCTCGCGGACCTGAAGCCGGCCCTGGCTGAGCATGCTGTGGGCCCTTTGGAGGCTGCTGCCCGTATTGCTGCATCTGCTGCTGCATCTGCTGCTGTTGCTGAGGAGGCAGCGCGCCGTGGCTGGGCCGAACCATGCCCGGAGTTCCTGGCGCTCTGCTCCGCGCCTCAAGCGCCTGTTGTTGAGTCGGCCCCGCGGCTTCGCTTGGATGACGCGCATTCTCGGTCGCATGCGGAGCGCCAGCAATTGGCCCTGTAATCGGCGGCGCACCAAGATTTCCAGGGGCACCGCCAGGAACCGGCGGCTCGCCTGCAGGTCCGCCGCGCGCATTGAGCCGACCGGTCGGGCCAGCGCCTGTCGCTGGGTCAACTGGTGTCGGCGGCGGATTTGCGCTGCCAAGTCCGGGCTGCCCTGTGCTTTGGATGCGCCGTAGCAGATCCAAACGCTGCTCAATCACTGGATTCGAGCGGTCCAGCTCGGCAGCTCGAGAGTACGCGTCTATGGCGTCGTTGACCTGATTGTTGCAGGCCTCGTATAGCGCTCCAAGGTCAAACCACACTTCGCCCAAATACGGGTCGATGCGAATGGCGCGGCTGTACGCATCCAGCGCGTCGCGGTACTGGTTGATCTGGTAGTATAGCACGCCAATCGAACACCAGTAGTTTGCGTTATTGCCGTCGCGATACACCGCTTGCTGGTATGCCTCATATGCCTTGTTGTACTGCCGCTGCACCATGTAGCAGCGTCCCAGCAGATACCATGTCTGCGCCTCAGCCTTATCCTTGTCCACCTCAATCGCGTTAGTCAACAGCTGCACGGCCGCATCAATGTTGCTGAGGCTGGTGTTTGGCCGGAAGTACAGCGTGGCCAGCTGCTGTAGCACTTTGCTGTGCTGCGGGTTCTCCCGCAGAACGCGGTCGTACGCGTCCTTGGCCATTCCAAACTCTGAGTTGAGCTCGTGCACATTTCCGATCTGAAACCAAATGTCGGCCTCGGTCAGCGGCTTTGGCGGGTCATTCAAAATGCGGTTAAAGCACTCGAGGCTTTGAGCGTACTTTCCCTGGCACTTGTGGATAATTCCCAGCCGGAAGTATATTTCGTTGGCCTTGTCAAAGTTCGGGTCCATGTTTAGCACGCCCACAAATGCCTCCTCGGCGTGGTCGTACGAGCAGTAGCGGTCGTACATAATGCCAATCCCATACCACAGCTTGGGCTCCTTGGCCTCCTCCAGACTGTTGAGCGCATGCTGGTATGCCTGGTACGCCTTGGGCAGGTCGTCCAACATCAGGTAGCAATTGCCAATGGCTCCCCATATCTCTCCATTCGTTCCGTCAATGTTTATGATGCGCTGAAAGTACTCAACCGCCTTGTCAAACTCTTCGCGGCTACGGTGTATGTTTGCAATTTGAGTCAGCGCTGTCTGCGAGTACGGATTATGCCGCAGCGCATTGTCGTACGCTGCGAGCGCGCGGTCATGCTCGCCCATCACTTCCGACAATGTGCCAATCTGTAGCCAGACCTCTTCTGTCATGGCACTTAGACGCTGCGTGTGCGTAACCGGCTGTTGCTGTTGAGGTCCGGGCGGCGCCATGTGTGGTGGCTGCTGCTGCGGTGGCTGCTGCGACCCAGACGGATGCGGCGCAGAGTGCGGCGGCGCCTGCACAGGCATTGGCTGGCGCGATTGGCGCATCGCATGTCCCTGGCTCGACCCCAGCGGCCGCTGCGGTGGATGCATGCTGCCGTTGGGCTGAGCTGCTGAGCCGGGCGGCACCGGTCCCATTGCTGATGGCGCGTGCATCCCGGGTGGCGCCATGCCGGCACTCATCTGCTGCCGGATATGTCCAGGTACTGGCGAATGCTGCTGTTGCAGGTGGTTGGGTGCCTGCATCGAAGGTTATACGCTAGCTACAAGTTGTCAGAAAATGTGCGGTCGGATTGCCAAAATAAAAGCTTAGTACAAGCAGAAAAACGAACAAGAAGTTTGAAACTGTAGACACGCTCAATCGCGAATTCGTAGTTGGAAAGAATTCGCCAGATGAGAAGTGACAGTTCCAATCTTCGCCACAAAAGTCAACTGCACGCCAAAAGTCCTGAATTTACGCACGTTTCTCTTTTGGAAAAGACTTTATTCTTTTATGCCTTCAGCGTCCAGCTAGATTGCCAGCTGGCCCGGAGAAGTGGCTCTGGTGTTCACTGGTGTAGGCAGTGTGCCCAAATGCCTTCTCAAAGCTAGTATAAAAAAGAGCGCTGATGCAGCTTGCAAAAGAACAACCTGCAGCAGAAGAGAAGAGAAAAAAGGTGCGAATAAGTAATAAAATGGGGAGTGAAAAAAAGAGCAGACAATAAACCAAAAAACAAGGCGCCGCGAAGCCCGTTTTTATGCGTGAGCGCGTGGCCAAGCAAGCGGCGTGTCTGAAAATGCAGATAAATTTTTCGGCCAATCACCATCAACAACTTTTTGCAAAATCTCGTCACCTTTTGTCTTTTGTGCCGCATCGTAGCAAATGCGGTGAGTCAGAAATTTCGAATTATGATCTCCAGATAGACTTCTTGATAAATAAAATAAAACTATAGTTCGGCCGTTGTGACTGCCGAAACCAGCTTGTTGATGGCATCCTGCTTGTTTTTCTCAAACTGGGCTGTAATCGCAGTCAGCTTGTCGCTGGTGTCGGCCTGGATGGTCTTGGTCAGCTCCGACTGGTCAGCGCCCTACACATACCTGCAGTTAGCTAAAATGACCAAGTGTTCATAAATAGGCACGTTTTAAACTCAGCCCGCACATACCTGCTTCTGGATATTTGCCAGCTCCTCGTTCTTGCGCGTCTGTAGCGCATTGATGTCCTCTGTTGCCATCTTACGAGCCTCCTTTAGATGCTCAATGCGGTCTACAGGCACAAAATATAGCGTTTAGAAGAGTCCACGTTGACTATACGCACAGTGTTTAGTTGCATGGTGCTACTTACAAGCCCGAGCCTGCTCGACAATCTCTGAAGCGGCCTTTTCGGCCTCGAGCAAAGTGTGAATTCCGTGCGAGCTGCTTGACGACTACAAAGTTACACATGTGTAAAGTCGGTATTAGTGTACTGTTGCCCGCTTAGTACTGGCGCTGAAATTCGAGATTGAGCCTGACGATTACCATTATATGAGTAAGTTACAATTCAAATGCAGCAGATGGGGTAAAGGAAAATTACACTGAAGAAACACGGGTGATTGTTGTCTGACGTAATGGCCAGAAATGCAATCACGGATTAGCGTCATCTAATTAATGCATCCACGAGTTGTGCGAAAGCAGGTGCTAATAAACCACTACAATAGAATACTTTCAAAGTAGAGTGGCCATCACCATCCTGCATATACACAAAGCACTACATGTGTTCAAAGCGAGCAGATATTCATTTGCTTTACCTCCTTTCTAGTGTTGGGCTTTGTGGGCAGCGGTAGGTTCGAAATATCAAGCCCAGCACTGCCGGACATGGGATTCTAACTTTGCAAACAGGCACGTAAGCTTTAGACGCAAACCTGATGGATGATACTCGGATTTTGGAGTAAACAAAGAGCCGGGGCTTGTGTAGATTCAATGAGCTAAAATGGTTGCCAGGATGCATATATTGTGCATGCGACCGCTGGGCCACAGACGAGTGTGAAAACAAAGCACCGATATATCGAAAGCCTAACGATGACTATTGGACGGTGAGCGCGACCGGCGAAGCAGATCCGCCGCATTAGCCTTATCGCGGGATGGTTGGCGGTGTCTCAGCGCCACAGCGCATTGTGAGAGTTGCAGCTCGTCTGCTCAGGCCAGATCAGGCCGCAACTGCTCTGGGCGTGCAGCCACCAAGGTCACATGCGCGACGTCCGGTGTTCAGCAGAGTGCGGTGCAAATCCCAGATGCAGTCGAAAGACAGGCGGCACCGAGCTCATTTTCGTAAGCTGCACGCAAGCTGCATGCCGACGTTTGCTACACGCGGGCTGTGCATGAGATGAGCGAGCGAATCTGGTTTAATCACCCGCGCTGGCGCAATGACCGGCGTGCCCCGTCGGGCTCAGCCAGCGGTGCTCTGCTAAGAAATGTGTACAAAGGGTGCTACTGCTCGCCGGTGCATTTCGTAGCCCTCCCCATATGTGACCGGTGCTGTTGGGCTGCAATGTGCTCAATGCGCCTATCGGGCTACAGACCGCTTCCGGGTTACTGCCGCGCATTGTTGACAGCGCCGGTGCTCTGGCAGCCGACATCTGCCATTGGCTATATTTCAGCAGCTCCCTTGGCAGGCAGCGTGCAGCTACGCGAGAGCTAACAAACACTCCCCGGGCTCCCTCGTTAGACAAAAGAGAGCAGAGCACGCACCAGCAGGCCGGAATTACGCCCTCTCAGAATGCGAGCAACAGAAGCAAGTGGGCAGGCGGCACGTGTGCTTTCCAATTGACAAAAGTCTGCCGTCTTTCCTCGTGCTCCGCCGTGCTGGCCTGTTCGTCTGGAGCACCTGGCCGCCCTTTTCTACTTTCTTTTTCTTCACTACTCGCTACTCTGCTACCTTAGCCCAACTTCTAGCTCTGATTCATCGCTTTGCCCACGCACACGCAGCTGCCTTTTTCGCTCATCTATTAATCGTTTGGCACGCGCTTGCACGCTTGTGCGACAACATACCATATTCATCCAGTCAGGGGTGGCTATGCACATGCCCTGTTCCGTCTAAGCTCTGCCAGACTGACATCTCAGCTTGTTTAACAATCAACACAGCTTGTGCTGGAGCCTGCATCTCTTGCCTCTGCTTTTCTTTTTTTTTTGCACCTTTTGCGCATACATACACGCGCTGCCGTATATATAGCATCTATTTCCACCGACTAGCACGTCTTTCAGCTCACTACTCTCTGCCTTTGCACTTGGTTCCTTTGCTGCGCTCAGTGTGCCCCTTGACTGCGTCCACATCACCCACAGCCCCTGCGGCTTCAGACACAACCGCACTTTTGCCGTCTACATCGGCTTGCGTTGCTTGCACCTGCAGACAGCCCATCAGCTCATCTTACCTGGCGGCGACCGAATTATATAGCTGATACACACTGTCTGTTCGCTTACACTTGTACTTTTCGCACCCGTACTTCTGGGCGGTCTTAATTATCTGCAGCTGCGGCCACGCCCACAGCACTATTACTTGCTTGAATGAATGCAAACACTAGCCAGCCGCCGCACGAAGCATGCGCATCATCGACGTCGCCAAGCTCGTCGCCATTAACTCCAGGCGCAGACTCGCTGCAGGGAGATCCAGTGTTTACGGACTTTGGTGAGCGATCGTCTACGCTGGACGGTATCGGCGCATGGTCGTCGGTGCAAGGCGTCCCGTCGACACAATCCGCAGCGGCAATAACAGCGTACAACATGGCGCCTGATGTCCACGCCCTGGGCACAAAGTACAGCAAATTGGGCCTTGTGCAGAACCACGCCACTTTGGCGTCAAATATGGCTGATGCTGGCGCGTATGCAGGCAGCTCTGGCAGGCCAATGCACGGCGGTGCGTCTGGGGCTGACGTCGACTACTCTGAGCTGGACGAAGCGATTCTTCGCGGCCGCTCGACCACGCTGCCCAATATATTTGCCGTGCCGAATCCTCTATACCGGTTTTCTGCAGCAGCGGCGACCAACGCAGAGACCGGCGTATCGCCTGGGACGATCAGCCCAGCGTCATCGTCGTTTGGCATGCTTTCGCGGCATGGGTCAATTTCGGTTGCCAACAGCAACCGCGCCAACAGCAACCGCACAGTCAGCCCGCTGGGACTGTCGCTGAACGCGATTCCCATACACCAGACTACCAGCTTAGACAACCAGCTCACGTCGCCACTTGAGCCGAGCCATGCGGCCACACGCCTGGACATGCTGGGCAGCGGGGGACTGCTGGGGAAGCCCACAGCAGCTATGAGCGGCAGCGTCAGTAGCACCAGCAGCCTGGCTGGCATCGGCAACACACACGCTGGAGCAGTGCGGCGGTTTTCAGAGTTCTCGTCCGACCACGCTTCGTCGCTAGCGCTGTCGTCGTATACTATGGGCTCGTCTGTGTTTTCAGGCAGTGGCGGCGCCAGCATTGCGCTGGCCAACAGTGCAGGCGACGGCATCAATTACAATGGCGCATCACATGACACAGCCAGTGCAACTGCGGCATTTGCGCCGCAATCCACTGGCAGCATCCACGGCGCCTCGCTGCAGTCAGCGTCGCAGCCTGGCGCACGCAGTGGCAGCGCCTACGCTAAGCCAGGCAATCGCTTTGGCGGCTTTGGTAACCAACTGCCAACAATGCGCGAAGATGATGGCGCTGGCGAACTGGTGTCGTCACCGTCAGCTGCAGGCGGGCTGATGCGCAACGCCAGCTTTCCCAATGTCGGTTCACCCGCTGGTCCGCCTAATCTTTATATGGCTAATCGCACGTCATCACCACCTGAGAACACCGCCACTACTGCCGATACTCTATCGATTGACTTTGGTGCATTCCAGCCGCCGCGCATTCACTCAATGAATGATGTTCGGCGTCCGTCGCTGGACACTCGGGCTGATCACATTGCTGATCTGGGACTCCGCGATCAGGCTGCCTACGAACGCAGTGCTGGGATTGCGCATCCGCTGTCATATGGGCAGATGCCAGGCATGCCTGGTACGCATCGTCGGCACTCTCTGGCCAGCGCCAATCCGCAGTTTTCTGCGCCGGGAGGTTTAGCTGGCGGAGCTCAGCTGCAGAGGGGTGATGGCAACTTTCAGCCCGATTATGCTGGCGGAGCTATGCCGTTTGCTGCCAACGCTGGTGGTGAGTACGCGATGTATGCGTCGCACATGCATCCGGGACTGCTTGCCCAGCAGTCTATGCTTACTGCTGGACTTTATCCCTACGGCATGCACCCTAGCTCCATCCCACGCCAGAATAGCACGTCAGCTCTACACTCGCTTGTTGCTCAGCAGCACTTTTCTTCATACCAGCCGCATTCTGGCGCCATTCCGCTTGGCCGCACTCCTGGAGCCAGCAGCATAGCGCAACACTCGGGCGCCATGCCGCGGACTGGTCTGTTTGGCGGCCAAATGGCTTATCCTCCGTTGTCTTCGCAGCAGTCCATTCACTCGCTTCCACCAATTTTCACGCCGGCGCACATGCAGGGCCAGCCTCAGCTGTTTCAACCGATCCCGATGCCGCAATCGTCACAGGCTGCCATTTCGCAGCAGCAACAGACTCAGTCACAGCAACAGGCCCAGTCGCAGCAGCATATGCGCCGAGCAAGCCATCCGGGAATTCCGCGCATGGGCACGCCTGCTGTCTCGCTGGCCATGGCGCCGCCTGTGCCTGTTCTCGCTGGCGGCACACATCCACCTACGCACCCGATGATGCCAAACCCAGCAACAACGATCACGCCAAACATGCCATTTGCCGATATGGGCAAGGGACTGCCCTACCCAGCTTTAGCCAAAGGCACTCGTGTGTTTGTTGTGCAATTCAAGGGCCGGCGCAGCGACCTGTACTTTGCGCCAAACAAGCGCTCGGAGCTGAAAGCGATTCCGACACTCGCTCCGGGATCAGGAACTGCAGCCAAGGATACGTCTGCAATGCCTGTTCCAGCAGCCAATGGCAGCCCTGCCGACGCCAAGCCTGAGTTTGAGCCCGGGGCGTATGTGCTGGTGGAGGCTGACAGAGGCGTTGACTTGGGCGTAATCAGAGAGGAGCTGTTGACAGCAGACGCCGTGCTTTCGTTTAACCGCGCTAAGGCTGACACGTCACCAGGCGGATTCAGCGATCAGAGCACACTGGACGGCCGCCAAAGCACGGCACCAGCCGATGCCGACACCGGCGATGCCTCGCCGGGCACTGACTACAGCGCATCGGCACGCCCGGCATCTGGCGGAGCCTCCGGGCGCGATGTGTTTGTCAAGCGCATCTTCCGCATGGCCGATCAGCACGAAATCTCGGATCTGCTGGGCAACAAGGTGATGGACGAGCAGAGCGCGCTCAGCATGTGCCAGGCCAAAGTGCAGCAGCGTAAGCTGTCGATGTGCGTGGTCGACGCCGAGTTCCAGTTTGACCGCCGCAAGCTGACCTTTTACTTTACGGCTGACCGCCGTGTGGACTTTAGAGAACTGGTACGCGACCTCTTTAAGCACTTTAAGACGCGTATATGGATGTGCCAGCAAACTTAGATCTCGCATCCATAGTTGTGCCTGCATACTTAGATCTACACTAGATCCTGCCTTTTATTTTCTGTTAACATTACATGAACACCATGGGGACATGGTTATGAATTTACTGCGTGGCTATTCAGTCAAAGCCTTTGAGTAACATCTTTGATTGCCACTCAGACAATCGCAATACCGTCTAACAACAAAATGGCGCAGTGCGGTGAAATAGCGACCGAAATTGGCCGTTCGGCTTGCGTGTGACTCAGTCAAAGCGCCCCTGTTAAAAGCGCAGATGCTCTGCTTTTCCATATTTGCTGCTTTGCTTTCTTATCTTTTATTATTTGCTCTATTTCGACTACAATGGCCGCTATCACTCGCACTCTCCACGGCGTTCCACATACCGGCGCGCGGCTCATGAGCACCGGCGCAACCAAACGCACAGCCCTGTATGACCTGCACACAAAGTACGGCGCGCGATTTGGACCGTTTGCTGGCTGGGCCATGCCGCTGGTATACTCTGACCAGGGCGCATTGGACTCACATCTGCACACACGCAAGCACGCGTCGATTTTTGACGTGTCGCACATGCTGCAGACCCGCATCGTTGGCGCTGACCGGCACCGGTTCCTGGAGCACCTCGTAGTTGCAGATTTGAAGGAGCTTCCGGTCGGCGGATCGACGCTGTCGCTGTTTACAAACGACAAGGGTGGCATTGAGGACGATACAATCATCACGCAGCAGCAGGACTCGCTGTATGTGGTGTCTAACGCCGGCTGTGCGGACAAGGACTTTGCCCATCTGAATAAACACGCCAAGATCTTCCAGGATCAGGGTGCAGATGTCGAGGTGCGCAAGATCGAGGACCACTCGCTGATTGCCCTGCAGGGTCCGTCGGCACAGAAGGCGCTGGAGCAGCTGGCTGGCATCGACCTGGCGCAGATGGCGTTTATGACTGGTCAGACTGTCGACATTGCCGGCGTGCCCTGCCACGTTGCGCGGTCAGGGTACACTGGTGAAGACGGCTTTGAGCTGTCGATTCCTACCAGTGAGGTCGTAGGTATCACGGCGCGGCTGCTGGAGAACCCTGAGGTCAAATTGGCGGGGCTCGGAGCTCGCGACTCGCTGCGCCTGGAGGCTGGCCTGTGCCTATACGGCTCGGACATTGACGCGACAACGACGCCGATGGAAGCCAACTTGGTGTGGACCATTGGCAAGCGCCGCCGTGCCGAGGGCGGATTCATCGGCGCCGATGTCATCCTCCCTCAGCTTGCAGCCAAGGGCGGCGAGCGCCGCCGCATTGGACTGATTGTCGAGGGTGCACCGGCGCGTGCGCATGCCAAGGTGCTTTCGGCAGATGGCGAGGAAATTGGCGAGATCACATCGGGCGTTCCATCGCCTTCGCTGGGCAAGAACGTCGCCATGGCGTATGTGCGCAAGGGCTTCAACAAGCGTGGCACGTCGCTGAAGGTCCAGGTCCGCAACCGCATCCAGGAAGCCACGGTTGTCAAGATGCCATTTGTGGCTGCCAACTATCACAAAATATAGTTTTATTAGCTTAAATATACTCACTCGCAAACATCCTCGTGTACATGGCGACCAGTGAGCAGTAGCCCACGTCGTCGCCGCAGCGTAGCAGATTGGCGGCGTCGCAGTTCAGCGGGCTGCCGGGCTCGGGACTGGCCAGTAGCACATGAATGGCCAGGCATGTTGATGTCAACGTCCACGCCGGCGACCACTGCGTCTTGAGGATATCCAGGCAGATCTCGCCCGTTTCAAAGTGCACGTTCGGGTGGCATACGGGGGTGACAAACGTCAGCGTGGGCGGCTTTATCGGATACTGCTCCGGAATGTCGATGCGCAGGCGGAACAGCCCGCCATGATATGGCGTGTCGCTGGGCCCGCGCAGCACAGCTGTCCATTGTAGCAGGTTGTCGTCGCTGGCCGGCGCCAGTGCAACCAGCTCGTCGCCCAGGCCCTTCCGCGTGTCACTGAGCTCCTTTAGCAGCCGCTTGGTAACCGAGGCCATATAGATATAATAGTGTGCAAAATGCCAGACGGAAACAAGAAAAGGTCCGCCGCAAATTGCTCCCATACGTTGCTAATCACATGAAAGTCGAGGACGATTTAGCCACGCATATGAGATTTCACAGATCAAACCTTCCATCGAAATTGTTATCTCTTGTCAACAATGGAGCAACCGACAGCCAGCACAGACCTGGCAGTGCTGCCAGAAAAGAACGCCGACTACGGGACGCTCGAGTACTGGCAGCAGCGATACACGCAGGAGCCTGACACCGTATTTGACTGGTTCAAGACATATGCTGACCTCAAGCCGCTGCTGGGACAGCACATGCGCAAGGATGCGCTCATCGTGATGCTGGGCTGTGGCAACTCGACGCTGTCGGGCGACATGTACGACGACGGCTACGAGAGCATTGTCAATGTTGACTACAGCGACGTGGTCATTGCGCAGATGCGACAGCGCTGCCAGCATCAGCCGCGCATGACGTGGGAGGTCATGGATGTGCGCGCACTGGCGCTGGCCTCTGGCACCGTCGACGTTGCGCTGGACAAGGGCACGCTGGACGCGCTCATGTGCGAACAGGGCGACGTATGGGTCCCGTCGCCTGAGATGTGTGCAAATGTCGCTCGCGCCGTCGATGAGGTCGACCGCGTGCTGGCGCCTGCTGGCAAGTTCATCTGGATCACATTTGGCCAGCCGCACTTTCGCCGTCGCCACCTGGAGCGTGCGTCGTGGACAATCGCCGTCGAGCGCCTTAACGACGGTGGCTTCGACTACTTTGTGTATATAATGACCAAGCACGACTAATAAATCTGCCATGACGTATTTGACTTTCAAGTGACCAAAAGGTCTTGCGACCAGCGTCAGCCGCTTGCTTGGCTCTTCCCAACGCTGGCGCGGCCTGCCTCTCCAACCTGCCAGAAATGGAAACAAATAAATTAGCAGGGCTGTGGCGCTTAAAGCCCAAAGTGAGCGAGTCTCTGTGCTCATCGCGGATGATGCCATGAAAGGGCCGAGGGACCCTCTTTTTGTTTTTGTTCTCCAGTCTTGCTATTTTCTTTCCTGTATTTCGAATGGCCATTCAGAACCTGTTCGTGCCACGAGCGCGCATTGCCTCATTCGACGTGGTACTCCGGCTAGAAGACCTCAACAACGTGCCGCCGCTCAACGGACTGTTCTACGCAAAGTGGAAGTGCCAGACACACAACGGCACTTCGTCTAGGTACGCAGCTCCAGCAACACGGTCTGCCAAAAAACCTATACTATGCTGATGTCTTTTTTGTTCTCTGTAGAGTGCCCGTTGTCAACTGCGAAGTGCTGTGGTCGCACTCGGTCAGGGTGTCTGTCGACATCCCCATCGGTAAAGACGGCATGCTGGCTCCATGCGAGCTCCGCATCGCGATCAGGCAGGTATGGTTCTATCTTGTCTATGTCCAAAAAGCACTTTTGCTCGCTGCTAAACTGACAATACTCATGCACGCATTGGCCCCACTGTTTGATCGGACCTGTCTTGTGTGATCGGCAACTGTTGCTAACCAGTCGTGCTTACCTGTAGGAGGTTTACTCGCATATGCGCATGAAGGTTGGCGCTCTGGCAGTTAATCTCTCTGAGTACGCTCGCTTGTCAGGATCGTCGCGACGCTACTTTCTCCAGGAGTGCAAGCTCAACTGCACACTAAAGGTAGGCTCTGCGTGCCCTGGCAGCTGCCTGCATTGCATGGCATCACATATCGTTATTAAGCTCCTTATCTGTCTATGCTCTGTAGCTATCGATCAGCATCACGCAGACCGACGGCCCCGATAATTTTGCTGTACCACCGCTGGATCGGTCAATGGTGCTTACTGACCTTAACGATATCATCACCAGCGAGGGCAATACGCGTGCTCGCGACACAGCTTCGGTTGGAAACTCCATGTCCAGCCAGCAGCCCTCACGTCGCACGGCCAATGCGTCCTCGTCGTCACACTCTACCACACGCAGCGCCACGACAGAAACGTCGCAGTCGCGCGGATTGTTACCTATCGACAACACTAATGTGCGCGATTTGGCGCCCTTTCAGCGCTCTTCACGCAAGAACCAGCAGATAGTTGACGACGTGTTTGCGCCGTCTAGCTTGCCATTGTAACCTATCATGTACATTCTTCTCCAAACTGCGCTGTTGTAAATCATTTCTTCATTCCAGATAGAATATCAAACTGTTCTAGATTTCCATCATACTCCTTCCTGTGCCAGGTGTCGCACAATATCCCGCAACAGCTCCGCCAGTTGCGTGTCGCTGTACACCTCGTCAGCTTGTGGGTGCACGTGTACAAAGAGTGTCTGGGGAGCTGGGAGCTGTCGAGCTGGGTACGTTGTCTCTCCCTCGGCCAGTGACGTGTAGAATGTAAAGTCGCAGACATAGTGCCCAGCATCCACGCTGGTATACACTTTGTTCCAGCCCTGTTCTTCTAACCGGTTGCGCAATCCGTCTACATCAATCGCTGTGACCAGTTCATCTGCAGTGTCATAACCAGGAACGCATCCGTTGGGTGGGAGATCCATTGGGCCCTTGTTGCCCGGCCGCACGTAGCCTGCCCGATGCGCGCACTTTTCTAGTCGAATTACGCCTGAAGCTCCAGCACCGCAGTGCACAACTATGCTGTACTCACTAGCCAAGTGCAAGCGTGGGACTATCATTGACACGTCGTCATAGCTTACTGGAAGCCGATGGCAGTGACATACCACTGTAGCACAGTCAGTCTCGATTATCTGCTGGTCTAGTTGCTTGACTGCCTCCCAGCTGCGATTGTCTCTCGGCAGTGGCGTGCCAAATGGCTCAAACCCGGTTATAAGCGCGTGTTTTATTTTCTTTATTGCCATATGAGTAAATGAAAAGTTATAATGACAAGAACAAACTGCTCTGCACGAAAATATCTAGTGCAATAGTATAATTAGGACATGCTTCGGAAAATTTAATTATGCTATTAAACAACAAACTATTAGTTCAAATTACATTTTTTAGTGATGACCAATATTCCTTATGGATATCCAAAACTCGATCCACAGTATCTTTTCCCAATTCGGACGGCTGGGCAGAATAGCAGTTTGGCACCTCAACGGCTGGATCCCAAATGTTTGATGTATCCCAGTTACTGGAATATTTGTATTTAGACTGGGATACGCCATTAACTTCCTCTTCTGACAGGGTCGCATATGCCAGGTATATTGCTGGCTGTGGAATGTGGCCAGCCTTCCATTTAATGTTGAGTAATGGCTTGACACATGCCAAAGCCGAGTTGGCAATTGCATCCAAATTATAACCACCCTCTAACGACAGCACCAGTTTGCCATTGGATACCGACTTGAGCATGCTAGTCATGCAAGCATAACATTCAGGAGTAACGTCACATTCGCCAATTGGATCACATACTGCTGCATCAAATCCAGAGGCAACAATAATCATGTCTGGACAAAACTGCCTTGCCACAGGAAGCAGCAGCTTCTTGAATGCATATATGTAGTCACCGTCGCTAACACCAGCTGTTACCCAGGGTATATTAATGTTGTATCCCTTTCCATCTCCTTCTCCGACCATATTCATACCACCATCGGTGCTAGAGGGATAGAATTCACCTTCGTCGTATCTGTGCAGTGATGCATATAGCACAGTGCTATCCGAATAAAACACCTCTTGAATGCCATTTCCGTGGTGTACATCCCAGTCAACAACCATAACCCTGTTAACCATCTTTCGAGCCTGCAGGTCTCGAACTGTAATGGCAATGTTATTTAACAGACAGAACCCCATGGGTGCTGCCGAGCACGCATGGTGGCCAGGCGGCCGAATAATCGCCAGTCCGCTATGCAGTTTGCCCCGGACCACATCTTCGCAAAGCGCTAGTAGCCCACCAGCACTCATCCGCGCACAGTACTGCGACTCTTTGCATAGAAAAACCGAGTCATACTTTTTCTGTGTTTCCAGCAGAGTCGCCCTTTCCATAATCTCGGTATCTTTGAGTGTTTCCAGGTATTGGCTTGTGTGCACCCGCAGAATTTTGTCGTCGGTAACCGGAGTAACCGGCACATTCTTCATTATATCCAGGCAGCCAGCCACTTTGAGAATGTTGTATATCCAGTAAATTCGCCGTGGGTCCTCGGGATGCGGGTCTTGTGGGTCTTCCAAATCCTGGTGGTACTTCATACGCACATCGTAAACGTAGCCTACACGCTTAGTAAGCGGCGGTGTTGGCGGTTCTTGTTTAGAATACATTTTGAATAACAATAGTGAAAGTTGCAATTTGCAAGAAGAAAGCGTTTTAAATACAGCAAAAATGATAGCTGATTGATTTGCGCGTTAATCGTGCACCATATCCCAAAAAAGAATGCAGATGTTTCATCATATCAAAATTGCTTCACTTTTATCCTCTCAAACTGAATTGGCAGCGAAATGGCAGCCGTGGTGTGGTTTATTTTGTCAGTTCTGGCAGTTGTACTTGTGCGTGCGAGTGGCTACCGGAGCAAGTGGAAAGTCAGACAACAGCTGCTTGACGGTGCTTGTGCCGTTGTGCTGCGCTCGGTACAGCTAGCATTTGCAGTGCATCGTTCATTCCAAGCATGGGTGCAGAACTCACTAACACAGGCTGGACTCGATATGCAAGAGCTACTACAGGGCGACGATACGGAAGCGGTGCTGGCAAAGCGTCAGCAGCTGAGCGACCTTCTTGCATCGCTTCCGCAGCGCCCAGAGCACTTGGCGGTTATTCTTCCCGAGAGTAAAGTTCGTGAGAATGAGGCTATTGGTACTATGCTGGCAGGCGAGGTTGACGACGTGGAGGTATTGTGTGCATGGGGGCTTCTAGCCAAGATATCGCATATGAGCATCTACGCCCGAGATGGCAGCCTGAGTCGCTCATTTGACAGCATAGCTGGCAGGCTGCGCAACTCAAAGATGGTGGCTCGTGCATTTGATGGCCGCACGCCAAATATATGTCTCGAAGCAAAGTCCCAGGTTGAGCACATATGCGCACACTCGGACTCCAGTCAGCCTGATATCCACATTTGCCTGTGGTCGCGCGACCACGGATATCCATCCATAGCGAAGCTGGCTCAAGAGCTCGCGCGAGAAGTGCAGAGCGGGGCATTGTCGCCGACCGCTATTACCGAAGCGTGTGTGGCAACCAGGCTGCAAGACTCGAGGGGCTGCAAGCACCCGGAGCTGGTGCTTCTGCTCGATGACCTGCCATGCATGTCAGAGTTCCCGCCGTGGCAACTGCAGAACTCGGAGCTGGTTCAGATTGGATCTGGCGAGCGGAGCCTTGGCGATGCGGTCTTTCGAGCGCTGGTCCGCTTTGCCAAAATCGAAATGCGGTGGGGAAAGTAACCCGAGGACCTGGCAGGCAGCAATTGGACGGCATAGGCTTTGACGTCACGTGTACCATGTATAGACCCAGCCTCCTTTTACATGTGCTCTGTTTCTACTTTACGCATATTCACATCTTTTTAAACTGAATGCA
Source organism: Coemansia sp. RSA 720 (assembly GCA_027577495.1). Lineage (NCBI taxonomy): Eukaryota > Fungi > Kickxellomycota > Kickxellomycetes > Kickxellales > Kickxellaceae > Coemansia > Coemansia sp. RSA 720. The sequence continues at coordinate 87,262 of JANBQV010000047.1, forward strand.
ATATTTATCATGGCCGATGCGAGCCCAAGGTCCGTTCCGCGCCTGGCAGTATATGGCATCTCGACGTCATTGCTGACTATAGGCGTAATTGTCTCGGCGTTTTTGCAGCACGACTATTACTACGCAGCATGTGTGCAACTTGCTCAGTCCGGCGGAGCAATGATGGTGCTGGCCAACATGGGCCTTCTGCTGACCATTCTCCTGGGCAAGGCACTGGTGCGGGTGTTCTTTGGGCAGCTGCGTGCCATCGAAGTTGAGCGTTTGTACGAGCAGGGATGGCTGGCCGTAACCGAAACGTGTCTGGCACTGGCAGTCTTGCGCGACGAGTTCGACACAGCGACACTCACGCTATTTGTGTTTCTGCTGTTTTGTAAAGTCTTCCATTGGATGTTGGAATACCGAGTCGGTTTCATGGAGCAGCAAGCACGCCTGTCGGCACTGTTTATAGTGCGTGTAGCGGCGCTGTCGCTGCTACTTGCTACAGTTGACTGCCTGATGCTGGCATACGCTGTAAGCAACACCAGACAGTACGGCGCTACTATGATGATTGTGTTTGGGTTCGAGTATGCACTGCTGCTGGTGCGCTTTGTGGCTACTGGTGCCCGGTTTGTGCTCAACGCAATCGAAATCTCCCGCGACAGCGAATGGGACGACAAGATGACGTATGTATTCTATGTAGACTTGCTGGATGATCTGGCCAAATTGGTCGTGTACGTGGGCTTCTTCTTTGTGCTAATGACGTATTACGGGCTGCCTATCCACATTCTGCGCGAGCTCTACGTCACAATTCGGTCGTTTATCACGCGCTGTGGCGACTGGATTCGGTACCGCAAGGCGATGCAGAACATGCACGGGCGGTACCCAACCGTCAGTCAGGATGAGCTTAGTGCAATGAGTGATGCTACATGTATTATCTGTCGCGAGGAAATGACTGGACCGACTCAGGAGCAGGCCGACGAGTGGAATCGCGCCCGGCGCTCGGAGAACGTGCAGAATTTCCCTAGCGACACACCCAAGCGACTGCCTTGTAGCCATGTTTTCCACTTTAACTGTCTGCGCAGCTGGCTTGAGCGCCAACAAAGCTGCCCGACATGTCGCCAAGGCGTCCTCGACGCCGACCCGCCCAACGCAGACACCGCTCCTCGTGCAGCTCCACCTGCGACTCAGCTGCCAGGTGCCGTCGCTAATGATGCAACTGCAGGACCGCAAACAGCTACTGCAAACGGTAACAGTGTGCAGCAGCCGAATGCCACCAATGAGCAGTCGCCAGCTGCTCCGCCGATACCTTCACAAGTATCCAACTCTACATCTGGTGGTGGTGCAGAGTCGGTAATAGACGAAGCCACTCAGACGCAGGCAGCTCCATTGCCAGTGCCGCCTGGTAGCGGGCCTGATCGACCACGCTCAGCTTTAGAAGATCATATTGGCAACATGGACATGTCGGCAGACCAAACGCTTATACCCATATTCCCATCGTTGACGTCCCTGACTGCCGTGCACATGCCATCATTACACGAGTTTCCATTGCCAGATCTGTCTACACTGAGCGACGAGCAAATCCAGCGACTGGAAAGCGGCAGCCGGGCCGCGGTCGAAGAACGGATTCGCATACTTTCAGCTATGCAGGTGCAGCTGTCGCAGATGGTGGTAGCATTGACGCAGGTTCAGTCGTTACACGCAGAGCCAAGCAAGGACAGAGACAGCACTGTCGCTGCCTCAAGCCGAGCAAGCAAGGGAAAGGAGCCCGAGTCATAGGTTATAATCACTTTTAGCGAGTGTAAATAAAATAAATGCAGCTAGCAGTCCGAGTCAACCGCGCAATGCAGACGCACCAGTTCTTCCTGCGCACACAATTGCACAACAGCAAAGTCAGTGGTGACCAGGCTCCCCCACTCGCGACACCACATCCACTGCGAGGACATGGTGCTGGGGCCCGACAGTCCATGGAATATGCGCGCGATCGCACGAGCGCTACGTAATTCGCCTGCATGTTGCTGTATAAAGCCACAGACTTGTGCGCGAATAGCGTCCTTGGCTGCATTGGCGTCATTGACCGTCCCTGAGTGTGCTGGATCAAGAAGCCCTGCAATCAGTGTGTCATCAACAGCGTCAGCAAGCCTTTTCAGGCTGCAAGCTGCCTGCTCGCGGGCATCTGGTGTGACTGCAAAGTAGACTTCAATGGCTGTTTGTAGAATGGTGTTTTGGATCTCTTGTGCAGAATCCTCCGCCGCTGTTGCTCTGTTGTTGGATGCTTCTTTGTTGGCTGCTCCGTTGTCGGCCGCTTCATTACTGGTCGCACACTGCAGCGCCCGACAGGCAACCTCGTGTGCAGTCAACATTGCGGCCTCAATTGCATTCACACGGCCAAGGTTGTCGCTGACCCGAGCCTCATTCTGCTGACCAATAGTAGCGGCAAGCTCAGAGATGTGCTTATCAATTCGGCGCGCAAGTATCTCGCTCAGCACCCCAGAATCAGCGGTGGAGTCATCTGCATCAACATAGCAGCCCATATCCAGTGAAACACCGACCACACACGACGGAGCCTGCCAATCCAACATAACCTCACGTCGGCCTCGCCACTGGTATAGTTCAGACACGACATCGGCCGGATCAGTGTCCATGCGTGCGGCTAGATCGAATATGTCCACGTCGATCACAGACGCAGGCCGCTTGGCGCCCGCAAAGCGAGCAGTCGGTCCTTTGCGTCGCGCTGGAGCAGCTGGCACGCCTGCTTCAGCAGCAAGCTGTGCAATAAGCGCAAAAATACGATGCGATTCGGCCAGCTTTCCAAGATCAGTACGCGTGAAGCGGACAGCACAGCGACGATGTGTGTTGGGCTGAAGCTGGGCCATGCCGGGCTCAGCCAAGGCGAGGTAGCCAATCAGAGTCTGCGCCGTCGCTTGATCGGCGTCCACGTCAGCTTCCAGCTCATCCAGGCCAATTACAGCAGTGTGAGATACTCGCCATGAGTCGGATCCACGCGGCGCGCCTTGAGTACGTGCCTGGAGTGCAGAAGCAATGGCTCTGCGTATAAAGTCGGCAGGAAACAGGCGACACAGCAATCGACGCACGGCGGCCACATCAACGCCCACACCGTGAGCCCAGCTGCGAAGGTGCACTGCATCTGTGCTGGAGCATGCTGACCCGGATTGGCGCGTAGCCAGTAGCAGAACACCGCGTGCAGATGCGCCGTCGCGACCAGCGCGACCAGTTTCCTGGACATACGCTTCCATGCTACGGGGAAGATTAAAGTGCACGACTGCGCGCACATCGCGCTTATTAAGACCCATGCCAAATGCAACTGTGGCCACCAGCACGCGAATAGGCACACAGCCCGGCGCCGCTGCCTGCATAAATGCGGCTTGAATGCGAGTGCGCTCGACTGCAGGCTTGCCAGCATGGTACGCCTGCGCCGGAATAGATCGTACTGTCAGGTACTCTGCAACGCGGTCAGCGCTGGCTTGCGTAGTTACATACACAATGATCGACTCGAGCCGTGCCATGGCTGGCATACGCAGCAGCTCAACCAGCGCATCCTCGCGTGCTGTTGGCCGCGCATCAGCGTCAACGGTAACCACCGACAGAGAAATGTTGTCGCGCACGGCACTGCCGCGTACCACGCCGTCAGCGTCAATTTTGAACATGGCGCACAAGCGTGCTGCAAGCGCTGATGTGGCCGAGCCAGTCATGGCTAAAACGCTTGGTGAGCCGAGCTGGCGCAAAAGCTGAGGCAGCTGCAGGTACGCAGGGCGGAAGCTATGCGACCACTCGTCCGCACAGTGCGCCTCGTCAATCACAGCCAAGCGTACACATGGCATTCCTTCGCGAGCCATCATCTGCTGGAACCGCCGGCTCTGCAGCCGCTCGGGCGACACAAACAGCAGCTGCACTGTTCCTGACGCAAGCCGCGCAGCTGCTGCCCCAAATGCATCCTTCCCAGGCGTATCAGACGCCAGACATACGGCCTGAACACCTGCCGGCAACTGCTGCATCTGATCGCGCATTAGCGACAGCAGCGGTGTCACTACCAGCGTTAGAGCCCCACACGCCGCCCACATCACTAGCGCCGGAAGCTGGTACGCAAGTGACTTGCCACTGCCCGTGGCCAGCGATAGTAGCGTCGGCCGTGCCTCCACCACCCGCCGCATTGCCTCTACCTGACCTGTGCGGAACTCCTCAAACTGCCACACATGTCGCAGAACCTTGCGCAGGTCCACCATCGCACTACCGCCTGCGTCCAGCTGCACTGTGCAGGTCTCGTCTGCATTTGACTCGCTGCAGGGCCCAAGCTGCCAAAGCGGCATCCCCAGGATCGCCCCTGCCCGCCCAGCACGTGCCAGGCTGTGCATGTCTTCTAGACTGTCTGTTGTTAGGATATCGTTGTCAGAGCCTTCATCGCAGCTAAGGCTACCAGCTCCTACACTTTCGTCCACTTGTTCTTGGTCAGCGCGGCCGGAAGGTGCAGCTGCGCTGCCTTTTACGTGTTGCTTTTTTGCGACCATGCGTTTGTATAGCGCCGATCGCCGGTCTTCCGTAGACCGCGGACCACGCCGCCCATTTTTGATCCTCAGCTTGTAAAAGTTCTCGCTTACAAGCTGGGTATTGCGTGCGCGTGAGGGCCGTACCGGCTTGTCAATCGTGCCGTCTTTTCCAACCGGCTGGAGCTTGACCCGCCGTGTGCTACGCTTCTGAGTGGCCTTCTTGGCCTGCTTTGCGCCTGCTCCAGTATCTGGCGGACCATCTTGCTCATTTTCCTCGCGAAACACAAGTTCTCCTGAATCCAAATCAGTTGCAGCTCCAGGCCGCAGGTCCACAGGCTGTACTTCATCGTTGCCGTCACTGAGATGACCCTGTGACGGAAGCAGCTGCGAGGCTCCGCGGAAACTGGCGCCGAACGTGCTCAGTGGAATTGATGTGGTTTTGATAAGTCTGCCTGCCCGCGCTTTAAACGTAGGCGTCTGCGAGGTAAGGTTAATTGCCCGGGCTGATTTTTCTGCTAAAGGCGCTGCACCGCTGCCCAAACTGTCAGCATCTGTGTTGGCAGACGTGGATAATGCACTCAGCGCCGGTAGCAGCGGCGAGTGCATTGTGCCTTTACCAGTTTGCTCCTTATCTGGTGGCTGTATTGTGGCGCTGGATGTACGTTGGTTGTATCGCCAAAGTAGCGATGGTGGTGGTGTGTACGCCACGGTGTCACTCTCAGTATAGTCTGCTGTGCTGATATACACACCATCCATGGAATGGTCTCTAATTGGTAATGTTTCGGCTTCAGCCTTTGGTGAAGCAAATAGACCGAAAGTGCGTGGTCGCTTGGGCGTGGCATCGATAGTATCGGAGTCATTACCTGTTGAGCGTGCGCCTGGGCTATCAGCAACTCTAGAGCTCTGAAAATCGGCACAAGCACTATCTGTAAGTGTCGGCTCTGGTACCGGCAACGACACTTGAGCAGGGCGCGTAGGCGTGGCTGCCATGAGTGCGCTGTTGCGTCCGCCTGCCTTCTTGCGCTTTAGCGATATGGTCAGGATCGACGTCTCAAGCGGTAACATTACACGGCTATCTGGCGTTATGTTGCCGGCATGGGTTGCCTTTTTGAGCCGACTGTACTCACGGTACTTTTTGGTAATGTCAGGAAGCTGTGCCAGATCGCCCTTTGTTGGTGTACGCCCGTGCGCATGCTGAAACTCTGCCTCCCATCGTTTTAGTTCGTGTTTGAGCTCTCGCGTCTGTGCTGGCGATGTCGTGCACGCACCATTGCTAGCTGGCTCACTCGTCATTTCGTCAATGCAGCGTTAAAATACACAAAAAGGCAGGCGTTGCTAAAAGAAAGGCATAACAGCGCGTTCATTTGGCGTGCTGCGCACATGGTTCGGTTCAGGAACTGACAGTGATTAAATCCTCCAATTGGTGATATCTGTAAAGTGCATTTGGCAAAAAATCATGCATCTTTCTTCTCAGTTTCTTTATTTACCAACTCGAATAACAGCAGCACACGCTTGAAATCCAGAAATGCTTGACATTAATCTTTTCCAGACGGAAAAAGGCGGCAATCCTGAGCTCATTCGCGAGTCGCAGCGCCGCCGCGGCGCCAACCCTGGAGTGGTTGATGAAATCATTGACCTGTACAAGAGCTGGACTGGAGGTATGGCGACCAAAAAGTAGACTGTATGTGCTTGCTGGTGATGACTCACAGACTAACTGCTAATTGCTGAAATGTGCTGTGGATAGTGCGGTATGCTTTGGACCAGCTCAACCGGGAGATTAACAAGATCCAGAAGGAAATCGGGATGAAGGCCAAGGCCAAAGAGGACGCCAGCGAGCTCAAGGCCCAAAAGAAGGTACTGGATGATAAGAAGAAGCAGCTGGGCGAGGATGAGAAGGCAGCTGAGGCGGCCATGCTGGCAAAGGTCGGCACTGTTGGCAACATTGTGCACGACTCGGTTCCAGTCAGTGCGACCGAGGATGACAACCAGATTGTGCGTACGCACTTTGTTGGCGGTGTCGAGCCCAAGCACCAGCCCGAGCTGCGCTCGCACCATGAGGTGCTGTACCTACTAGGCGGCTTTGACGCAAAGCGCGGCGCTGACGTGGCCGGCCACCGCGGCTACTTTTTGACCGGCGTTGGCGTTGACCTCAACCTGGCGATGATTAACTATGGCTTGCAGTTCCTGGGTGCTCGCGGCTACACCAAGATCCAGACTCCGTTTTTCATGCGCCGCGACGTCATGGCCAAGACTGCGCAGCTGTCTCAATTCGACGAAGAGCTCTACAAGGTCAGCGGTGGCGGCGAGGACAAGTATCTGATCGCCACGTCCGAGCAGCCCATCTCGGCCTTCCACATGAACGAGATGTTCGAGAAGCCATCTGAGCAGCTGCCCATCAAGTATGCTGGCTACTCGACGTGCTTCCGCAAGGAGGCCGGCGCTCACGGCAAAGACACTCAGGGTATATTCCGCGTTCACCAGTTTGAGAAGATTGAGCAGTTTGTGCTGACCGAGCCCGAAAAGTCGTGGGAGATGTTTGACGATATGATTGCTGCCTCTGAGGAGTTCTTCCAGTCCCTGGGCGTCTCGTACCGCGTCGTGTCCATCGTGTCGTCAGCCCTCAACGACGCCGCAGCCAAAAAGTATGATCTGGAGGCCTGGTTCCCGTCGCGCGGCGAGTACAAGGAGCTTGTGTCGTGCTCTAACTGCACCGACTTCCAATCGCGCAGCCTTGAGATCCGCTGTGGCACGAAGAAAATGGGCGACCGCGAAAAGAAGTACGTTCACTGCCTCAACTCGACCTTGTGTGCCACCGAGCGCGCCCTGTGCTGCCTGCTTGAGAACTACCAGACTCCGGAGGGCCTCAACATCCCTGCTCCGCTTGTGCCCTACATGGGTGGCCGCGACTTTGTTCCCTTTGTCAAGGACAGCATCCCCAAGAATATGAAGTAAGTTTATTTTAGTGCTGCCTTGGCGAGACAGTCGCTTTTAGTGCTAGACTTGGTATTTTGTGGAAATAAACTGCTTATGGCCGAAAGATTTCATTGCTGTTGTCTTCGTCGTCATCCTGTGTGCTGGCACTGGCGTTTTTGGCCAGCGACACTGAGTCGATAATAAACCGCGACGAGTGCCAGATCTGGTACCCTTCAGGGTCGCTGGGATTGCGAAGCGGCCGTAGCGCATCAATGCGTATGCGGTACGCTCCAGGCTTGACTTCGTGCGACTGTGTCAAGTCAGGGTCCGCATACAGTGTCCCGTTGAGCGTAGAGTTTGAAAAGCGTCCGCGGGTGCTTTGATAGTTGCGCCCCATGTACTCCAGAAATCCGTACGGCAGGAAGCCCAGCGTGGCATTGGCATCGTCGACGAGCTGCACCTTCAGCACTCGCGTTGGGTGCTCCAGGCGGTAGTGAGCCGACACGCGGTGCGAGCTGTCGATTGTGACGTGGCTGTCGGGCGTCAGCGCTTCGGCACTGCCTTTCATGCTGATGAACGGGAATCCCTCGTCAGGAGGTGACAACACGTCCAGCTGCGTGTAGTTGCCCAGGAACCCCATGTAGGGCACATGCAGCGATTGCGCAGTGCCGACCTGGTCGTCCCACAGCATGTTGAAGCGCAGGTAGCCGCTGTAAAGCCACCGATCGTTGGCACTCAATCCTACAGGTGCGGTGATCCGCACTGAGACCTTTTGCTTCATTCCGGGCGCAATGCGGATTGGCAGCTCGTGACTTTCAATAAAAGCGCTGGGCAGCGTATCTGGTGCGACCTTTGCACCTGCCGATTCGGGCCACAGGCGAGGAACCGCCGTGAAGCTGCCGTTGGCTGCATACGACGACACTGAGCTGGCCGGCAGATGCGTCATCGTGCACGTCAAAAAGTTGGATGGACTGCGATTGTACAGCGTCAGCGTGCGTACAGACACTCCTGGGGCTTCGGCCACTGATCTCTTGTTCTTGGTAGATGATGACCCGCTCGTAGTACCACTGATCACAGTGTAGTTGAGCGAGAGCTGCGACGGCTCTACTGTTGCTTGCGATGCCAGAGAATCCCAGATGTTGGCCAGTCCTGAACCCTGTCGCAGGGGCGACAGCAGCTCTGTGTTGTTTCTATCGGGGATTGGGTGCGCGTTTTCGAGGATCAGCTGCCGCACTTCTTCGACGCTGATGTTCTTGGACCGCGCCTGGAGAATCAGCGCCACCATTCCAGTCACATAAGGCGAGGCCATGGATGTTCCGGACAGCGATGTATAACTCCCAAGGGCCAGCGGGAATGTTGAAAATATGTTTCCGCCGGGGGCGCCAACTGCGGGCGACAGGCGTAGCTCGGGATCGGGCCCCCACGACGAGAACTGGGATATCTGGCCTCCCGCTGGGTTATCTACGCTCATGGTATGGTTTGTTGCCGATGCTGTCACCTTGCCATAATTGAGCTCGCTCAGGATTGCCTGGCCGTCGTCAGCCTTGATCACCACCAGCGAGATGGTAACATTAGGACTCACCGATGTTGGCGACATCAGATCGGGCTCGTTGTTGTATACCATAACGCCAATTGCTCCTGCCTCCTGAGCGCGCTCGGCCTTATCAACAAATGTACAGTTACCGCGCTTGATCAAGAGAATCTGCCCGGTGTGGTCGGTGTCATATGGCGCGCAGCCCTCGATTGACCCGGTGCTGTCGGTCGGTGCCACAACTTCTGCCGGAGTTTCAAAGATGAACCGGAATTTGCTATTTCCGGGCGACGAATGGACAATTGATATGTTTCTGTGAGACCCGACAATATCGATACTCAGGCTGGTTATCTTCCAGTTTTCAAATGACGCAACGTTAATCACGCCCACTCCAAGCCCAGGCGACCCTGAACTGTATAGCCCGTTAGCGCCGTCATTTCCGGTAGAGGCTACCATCACAATCCCGTCACGCACCAGTCGCTCGGCAGCAACTGACAGTGGATCCTCGCTCCATCCGCTTCCACCCCCAAAGCTCATGTTGATTACGTCCATCCGGTCAGCATGCGCTGCTTCCAAGGCCTTTAGGATGACATCGTCAGCCGCCTGGCCTGTGCCATTTCCAGGGCAGCCAAATATGCGATATGCGCCTAGAGTCACTCCTGGCGCAACGCCTCTGACTTTCAGCCCTTTGGCAGCAATAATACCGGTGACGTGAGTGCCGTGCCCATCACACGTGTCGCGCGGATCTGGGCCCGGTTCGGGGTGCGGAGTAGCCACAGAGTCGTAGCCGTTGCCAACAAAATCGCTGCCATACTGGAATGGGCAGCCTGGCGTCTTCCAGCACCCGCCCAAATCGGGGTGCATATAGTCAACGCCAGTGTCAATAACGCCAACTTTGATGCCTGAGCCATCCAGCCCAAGCTCAGCGTGTGCACGCTCGACACCGGTGTGCTGATGGGCAAACATTAGGTTTGGCGAAACGTTGGACGAAGGAATTGCCACTGAGCGCGTTCTCATCTGCATTGGCCAGGTGCGCTTGACTGCGGGCAGCCCAGCCAGTCGTTCGAGGTGGCGCGTGTTTGGCAAATCAATGGCCACCCCGTTAAACAGACGGTTAAATGTGTTCCTCGTGTACATGCCAACTCCAGCGGCTCTGGCCTGCTGGACAAATTCGGCATGCTCCCGTTCGCCCGCACGTGTTGCAGGATCGCTATGAAACTCGATAAAGTATGAGCCTGGTAGGATTTCAGCAGTACCCATGTCATTTTGCAGAGTACTTGACTGGAACGGTAGTGCAGAGGCCAGCGCAGAGGCTAGGATCCCAACCAGAAATGCAGTATAGGCCATGGATGAGGAAAAGCGTAACTCGGTTACGCGATGGGTAATACGGTAGGACAACAGGAGAAAAAGGGACTGGAAAGTGGATAGAGAGACAAGCAAAGAGAAAGGGCTTTAATGGATGTACACCTCAGCCCGCTATGGTGGCTTGCAAATGCTGCCCTTTTAAGAGTACGGGGAGAGCAGTTTGATTATATAAAACAGGCACCGATTGTCTCGCTCGGCACGGAACGGTCTGTGCTAGCAGACAGTCTATGCGCGTAAAAGTATATGCGGCAGAGCCAAGAAAGTTAAATACAAATGCAAAGACAAATCAGTGAGGAATAGGTAGCTGGGCTACACGAAAAGTAAGCATTCTGGGCAGGCGCTTGAATATATCTGCCACCCAGCCACAATATGGACACCTTGACCCTGACATTTTGACCACCGTTTCTCATGGCCAAGGGTGTTTGCCTTTTGCGAATATGCATCCCTGACTTTCTGGTTTATTTTGATCATATGTCGGCTCTATATACAAAAAAGAATGGTATGCGCTGCAGTAACCAACTAGATTGACATTCGCATTCTGGGAGATGGGATTTTTGTAACTGCGGCCCACGTTTTTTACTTTGCATTTGCTGGATAACGTTGATAGGTTTGTGGCAAAAGAAAATGGAACGTTTTGAAAATTATAAAATAAATATCACAAGCTAGCATCAAGACATACGGCGGGAATGGCGCCGATTTTACCGTCATCGACACGCTGAACAAACGCCCATCCGTCCGAAAATACCCGAAGAACGCGAATTTTCTCGCCCGGTGTGATTGCAAGCTCATCGCTCTCGACCGGAGAATATGGATACAGCACCTCAAATATGTCGCTGTCTCCAGCACTATTTGTGCTGTCACTGTCAGCAATTTGTTGTTCTGGCACGCCATAAAAGTTTGTCTCTGAAATTGTCGGATGCGGTTGTGGGCTACTCGATTCGTTTGAGCTCAGAGAGTCACATTCCTGTGGATTTAATCCACGCAGCGACTGGCCGCGTTTAGCAATAGTAAGGCCAAGCGCATTTGTATCTGGTGGTCCAGGCTGTTGTATCTCCGACATTGGGCTTCTTGGCGGAGAAAGCGTTATTGTGCTCTCTGCCTGCGTAGACTCCTGGCTGGCTCTTGTATGTCTGATTCGACGGAATAGTCGGGAAATCTTGCTTACAAACATTAGCGGATGCCTTGTCTGCTCTGGGTGGATGCTTTTGGCTGACGCACTGCAGATGTTGTTTGAATCCTGACAAGTGCTGGTATTCTCAGCTAATACAAATGCCGTGTTAGCCGATTCGGTAACTAAATCTGCACCGCAGCCGTCTGGCCTGCTGTTGACACTGCTTGGTCCATTGGACTGTGCCCACGCATATTTTGGTTTGGCTACCTGCTTGCTTTTGCCATTGCGCATATAGTACCAGCGATAAAAACACCACACAATAGCCAAACAGACCGCTGATAACAGCAGTGCCATGGCGATAGTAAGCCCTTTAAGCGATGCCCCCCTCGACTCGCTCTCGCCACACTGTAAACGCACAAATGGTCGGCGACAGCAGCTGCTGCCAGTTTCTTTGCAATACGTGCACAGCCGGTCTTTCTCGGCAGAGTCTCCCGAATTACCGATAATGCTCTTGACCGCAAACCCTACATGTCTGACAACCATTTAGCACCGTAACTTCTCGGAACTACGCTCATACGATACAAGTATGCTGTCACTTACCGCAGACTTCAGCATCGCTTTCAACGCTCGCTACACAGCTTATAGTCCCGTTGTATGGCCACGACAGGCATCCGTTGGCCAGTGATCTGCGCCGATCTTCAGACAGAACGTTGTTAACACACATGCTGTGGTTAGCTGTTAGCGCCGACCACTCGTGTACATACATGTCACAGGTGCTGGCACATATCGGCGGTGGCGCCATTTTGTTGCGATTGCACCCTTTGGCTTCTTTGCTTTCTAGGAGACTGCGACATGTGTATGATATGCGGTACCGTGACACTGGCTGGCCTGCCCATGACTGGCAGCCAAAAAAGTGGTTAATATAGCTGTGCTCATCAGACGATCCAAAGTAGTTGTCCATGGCAGCATCAAGCTCATCCGCGCTAGAAACGCGATGACCACCAACTGCAACCAACGCTGACATTGAATAGTCGCTGTACCAGCCTCCGCAGTACCGGGACTGCTCAAGTGAAAAGCAACTTTGTAGGCCTTGTGAGGAGTCGCGGACTGTCTCGGCAGAGGCATTCTGGCTCTTGTTGTCGGCGTCACTGTTTGTCAAACTGGACATGTCGTGCAATCCCAAATGCTCAAACAGCCCGCTCGAGTACGTGTTCAATGATATTGCATCTGCGCTGGCACAAATGGGGACATAAACCGCAAGCACGCCCATGACGCCCACTGCAGCTACCACTCGTTCCATAGTCTGCCTCATACTGGATTTTGCGTATCGCCCGTGCTTGAGGTACTATATTTATGGAGTAAATAAAAGACGAGTTACAGCCAAATGTGGTTATGTAGCAGAGAAAGTATGGAGAGCGAAGAGAATATATGCGCCCGTTTGTGTCGCCGCTAGCCAGCACCAAACATCTTTGAACTTGTGCACGTAACATTTGCACAACGTTGTCGATGGATTGTGCTCAGCCATACTGGCGCACAGACTCCATCGGTTTGGTGCAGACTTTAGCAGGCAGCTGCCATTTGATTAAACGCACATGGACTTCCACTCTGAGCCAATCATCAATCGTCATCTGAACTCGCTTTCCAACGTTTGGCAGTTTCCTCTTTAATAGTTTCAATTACTTTTATTTTTTGTTTATTTATTGGAGTTCCGCACGCAGTACTGCACGCCTACTAACGGGACTCGGCAGCATACATAACAACACAGCTTTTTAAACAGCCCGCTTTTGCGCAGGCTATTTGGCTGCCAGGATGGGCACTCGCAATGATGGGGACCATGCAAACACAAATCGGCTTACTCCGCGCCTAGCACAGTCACGTCATAGCAGCACGGCACCTCGAGCCCGCTCACGCGAATACGAGGGATTCTTTCCGCAGCATCCGTCGCGCGGCCGCTCAGAAACATCAATGTCTGTGATTGTGCCTGACCGGCCAGTGCCGCTCGGCTCGGCGCCTGCTGCCATGGCTCACAAACACGACAGACGGCGCGACTATTTCACCGATAGCACCACGCTGAGGGCGGCAATGGGAGTGGCAGCCCCTAGAGACTCTGGAATTCGCTATAACATCCGTGAGCATTCGTCTGTCGAGTCAACAGAAATAGAGCTTACATCTAGCACTCGCATGGTCTCACCAACCATACATCATGTAGACAAAGGCGGCGCCGTTTTGCCCGGGTCACGGCGAGTATCAGGAAAAGCTGCACGACAGCGTCGGCCTGTTGCATCAGGCACTGATACTACAGACGCACCTTTGTTCCGCCGTACCGAAACCGGAGCTCACCTTGATACAGGGCAGCGCGGTGGCTACGGTCCTGACTCGCATTTGCCACGCTTTATGCGCGAACGTCTGCAAAGCATAGATAACTCTACAAGCAATGGCAGCCGCACCAGTGGTGCCAGCAGTGATTCGGCGGCACAATCTCCCAAGAGCGTCAATAGCTCATCGGCAATGCAAAGTATGTTAGAGCTCGAAGAGGCGCGTCTTCTCGAGGCAGAGCGGAAGAGCCAGATGAAGGCTGTAGACACCATTCTTACTGAAGAACAAAAGGTTGCATATGTGGGGCTGGTGTATCTGATTTTGGTCGATATGCAAGCCCGCTTGAACGTGCAGTACAAGGAGTCGCAATCGTCTACGGCCAGCTTTATGAACTTTTCGCGACGGCTGATGCGCAACATGTACGCACACATATGTCTATCGCCTGAGGAGCAACGCATGATTGAGCTGCTGCCACGGCACAAAGTCACCATCCCTGACATGGCACACTCGCTCGCCGCGCAAGGCGATACGATTTTGGTTGAAGCTGACCAGGACTTGGCAGTTGTACACAGCGACGACGAGCTTTTTAGCGCTCTTCGTGCCAGTTCAGAGTGTCGTTCCAGCACTGAGTCAGGTCGTGAGTCAAGCTTGGCCTGGTTTCGCAGCAAAAAAACACCGTCCAACAGCGAAAGTGACATCTACACGCAGTACCTGATGTTGCCTAACGAAGGCGCAGAGCCAGAACTTGAGTCTAGATCTGTTCCCGGAGGTGTTTCGCGGAGAAGCAGCGTGTCACTGGATGCATTTGAGGCTCCCATATCTTCTGAGTGCGCAGATTCTGCCCCCAAAGCTGCAAGCGTGACAGGCGCACGGGCGTGGCAAAGCAGCAGAAGCTCAGTCGAAAGCAGCAGTGATTCGCTCAACGGTGGGTCACAAACTGCACCGCTGCCATCTGCAGCATTATCTTCCGCAGGAGGTTCTCAAGAATTGGACTTATCCAGCAAAGCGTCGGTGGATTTGCTTAATGGGGCAGCGCTAACAAAGATCGAAGCCGAACAGACGCTAACTATTGACGTATGTGCTACGCTCGTGCTTGATCTGTTTCTATTGCTGCTGAGCGATGACGTTTACGATAGTCGTGGGCGCTATCTTCTTCGGCGACTGGCAGAGGCGCTCAATTACCCATGGACTGAGGTTATGCGCTGCGAACGCCGCGTAACGCACCAGCTACGCCTTCACGACTATGCAACCAATGTGACGTCGGCAACAAAGAGCGCAGCAAGTTATGCAATTAAAGATCGTGCAAAGAAGGGCAAGACCAAGCGCCTGATGATTATTGGGCTGGCTACGGTTGGCGGCGGGCTTGTCATTGGACTCAGCGCTGGATTGCTTGCGCCAGCAATTGGAGCAGGCATTGGTGCTACACTAGGTGCAATTGGCATTGCCAACACTGGAGCGTTTTTCGGGAGCATTGGCGGAACTGCACTGATTACAGGCGCGGCGACACTGACGGGCAGTGGACTTGCTGGTAGGCAGATTGTTCGGCGCACGCGCTTTGCCGAGCAGTTTGAATTTATTCCATGCATCAACGAGGGACAGACTAATCTTGTGTTGACGATACCAGGCTGGTTGGACAAGGCTGACAACGGTGTGTACTCGTTCTCGACGCTGGACCCCATCAACGGTGACCATTGCAGCCTTTTGTGGGAGTCAGAGGCGCTGCGGCGTCTAGGTAGCTCACTGCGCATGATTGTCGGCGAGGTGTTTTCAATCACACTTACGCAGACGCTACAGCACACAGTTTTGCCTAGCTTGCTGGGTCCACTTTCTATTCCTATGTGGTTGGCCAAGTTGGGGTATGTTCTAGACAACCCATGGTCCAATGGCTGCGAGCTTGCGCTGAAAGCTGGCCCTATTATTGCGGATCTGCTGCTACAGCGTGTTCAAGGTCAGCGGCCGGTAACACTTGTGGGCTATTCAATTGGTGCACGGCTCATCTTTTATGCGCTACTAGAACTTGCCAATATGAACGCATTTGGGCTTATAGGGGATGTGTACTTGTTTGGCACGCCAGTTGTTGCTTCTGAGGAGGAGTGGCGCATTGCCGCCAGCGTAGTTGGTGGTCGCTTTGTTAATGCATACAGTACTAAAGACTGGATCCTCAGCTTCTTTTACCGTACGACCAATCTTGGCCGCAAGTCTGTCGCGGGGTTGCACCCAATATCTGGTGTCAATGCCTTGGAGAATGTTGATGTGTCAGACGATGTGCCCGGCCATAATGCCTATCGCGAGGTTCTTCCTATTCTTCTGTACAATCTTGGCGTCTCTGTTACCACTGTTGAGCTTCCTGATTTGAACGAGAAACTTGGCGACAGCGAAGAGGACCGTGCAATGATATCTGAGCTCGAGAAAGCTGCTGGAATGCTGGAAGAACATGAGAAGCGGAAAAAGAACATTTGGCCGTGGCAATGGTCGCTTTGGGACTCGGCATCTTCTGCAAGCCCAGGTCAGGTAGCTCCGACTGCAACTCATCAGTCGGCATCGCTTTCAGCCGCGTGCCAGGAAACTGATGCAGCTGCTCGTGAGCTAGCAGAGCTCGGAATCGACGTAAAAGAAGTGCCCTCAACGCTTCCTGCACTAGTTGTGGACAGACGCAACTCTGATGATAAATAGATGGTCTTATATTGTCCTTGTACTTTATAATATAGTTTCAGACACTTTCAGAAACGAAAATATCTCAAACGGGCTGTGGCGCAGTCTTCGGGTCTGCTCTGCACACAAAGCGATATTACAGGTGGATTCTGGCATAGAGGCTTGGGTTCCCGATTATTTGCACATGTACGGCGTTTCACCGACCCTGCAATTTTGCCCGACAAAACAATTGGGCTATTGAGTAATCACAACTTTTTGTGTCCTTTTGGTCTTTATGTAAATATATTTTATACTTTTCTGCCGTCTACCTGTTTCTTCTAACGTACGCACTATTATATTGGGCCTAGAAATTCTGTTTCGCACCAAACCATGAACCCTTTGTATCTTGCTCAACGCGTGTTGCTGGTTTACTTTTCTCTTTGGTCCGTTTGCCGAGGAGAAATTGTCTGGCGCGGACAGAAATACACATGTTTTAGTGCGTTTCAGCGCCATTCCAACGCTGCTGACGGCTATTTTACACCCGTTCACATTCGCCTTGACCCGGGCTGCATGATCAACCCAAATACATTGATTCAGGATGCTCAGCCTAATACTGCCAAGCATGATCTAGTGGCCATTATCGTATGGAAAGAGGCAGTTGCTGCTGGATGCTTCTCGTTTGCTCAAGTAACTAAACATATACACAACGCAACCGAGACAAGTAATATAAGGTTTCGAGCGATCGTATTTGGCAGTGCAGTAGAATCCAATGCTCATTTTGGAAGCCCAATCGTCGAACCGTACGGAAGCCTTAGAGCTGTTGATTCTGGCTATCCTCTGGTTTTGCTGACAGCCGCATCATCAGCAGAGTCGTTAACAAAAGCACTTGCTGGCCTGACTGTTGCGCAAAGCAAATATTTATATCTACAGCGTGATCCTGGACCATGGAACAGTCTAATTGAGTCTACAGGGTTCAAAATACACCGATATTTGTTTCTGGCCATATCCATTATGCTTATTCTTTACACATTTTGGGAGATTGGGCTGATGTTGTGTACGCTGACTGTATGGAACCGCCGAATGCTTATGTACTTGTCTGCGATTGGCTATTTGATTATATTCACGCTCCTACAGCCCTACAGCATAAACAGCCGCGCAGCTGAGATAATTATATACATATCGTGGATTGCTGGTTACATTTGTTTGACCCTATTTATTGTTTTTTGGGGCACCACAGTTCAAAGTATTCCAGCCCTAAGCAACATCACTATTTTGAATTACCAGCGAGTTATTCATTACACTGCCGCGGTTACTATGTCGCTGACTATTCTTGTGAAGCTATGGGCATTTGCTGCAAAGTCGTATCAGTTTGCTGCAATTGCCAACGCTGCCGTAGCATATGAGTTTCCTGTAATATTTGGAATTCAAACTATATTGCTCGGGCTGCTTATATGGACATTTCTATATCGTACGTTTGGAATAGCCATCTCGATGCACACAAAGTCAGTACTTCACAATGTTGCAATTCTATGCATTGTTTCGCTAGTTGGATGTATTTGCATGGCTATGCTTAGCGTAGTTATCATTTCTCCTGCAAAGTACACAGTTGAAGGCTATGAGGCCATCGTTGTTTTATACGAGCTTGGTCAATGTCTGCTATTTATAACTATCTTTGGCGCACTATTGGTTCGGGATCGCGCAAAGCGCACTCGCTCTTTATTTCATCAGCACGAGTTTTATGTTGAACCTCGTTCTCAGCCTTTACAACCACTGGCTCGTAATACTAGCACACCAGATAATAGTGATCTGGCTGTAGACAGTTGTGTGGTAATAAATATTGATCACCCGCAACTGCCAGACCATCAGTCCAACAGCCACAGTCCAACTCGCGCATCTCATGCTGGAGAATTATTTGAAAATGACCATTGCAGTAGTAACGCCAGCGAGATTGACAATTGCAGTCAAACCATTACTCCGCCTTTGCCTGTCGTGCTTGAGGAGCAGGTTGGCGCCAAATATATATCTCAAAAAAAGCATAGCATTTTGCCCGTTGAGCGAAAAGCAAGCAAACGCCACGTGTATGTGTCACTAGAGCCAGTACTATCAAGGAAATTTTGTAACAACTATTAATAAATTTAATATATTTTGGATCAATATTTCTTGCAGATTCCATATGTGATGTCCCAATAAGAAGCCAATGTCGCATCACGGGTGGCAGCCATATATTTTTTACTCTACTAACACTGCCTCATCGACTAGCATAACTAAACGCTAGTTGTAATTAGCATTTATTGAATGTTAATGAGTTTTGCATCTAATGAGCTGCGTGGCACATATCCATTTTTCTTTTATTGGTTATTTACAAATATAAATTGAGACTGTTTTCACAACACCATAGAATAAACTAGGTGTATAAAATTCAAACATGCAAAGAGAAAGCACAACCTCATACAAACTGTTGCGGTACCATACTTCGTTTTCTACGCACACTCTGACATTTTGCTTTAAATAATTATATTTTAGCCCGCATATATAGCTGACTGGCTGATATTTTGGATTGGGTCTTTGGTGAGTGCTTGATAAACAATCCTTCTTTTTGAATTAAATTTATTCAAATTCAGGGATGTCTTTCGACTACAGCTTTTCATTTTCCAGGTTAGTTATCTATCAACAAATAGCGCTAAAAAGAGGAAGACCATGTAATATGTCGTGCCATCTGCGCCTAACTGCAGTGGCGCCATGTTCCTGCTACCACATAAATGTTAATTGCAGATGAATAATGGTTTAACTTTAAAAGGAAACATACACAAAAGAAACCCACTTTATATCTGCAACTCTGCCAACATACACATTTGCTTTAGTGTACATATATGGCTGTCGAATAACAGTGGAATAAATAAAAGAAAAAATTAAAAAAAGACAAGGCAAGTAAAGAGTACTCTAATCGATTTACATGTCAATAATAGACTTTACTGCCGGTGTGTCCAGTCT
Source organism: Coemansia sp. RSA 720 (assembly GCA_027577495.1). Taxonomy (NCBI): domain Eukaryota; kingdom Fungi; phylum Kickxellomycota; class Kickxellomycetes; order Kickxellales; family Kickxellaceae; genus Coemansia; species Coemansia sp. RSA 720. Next base: position 106,601 of record JANBQV010000047.1, read on the forward strand.
GTGGCTGCAACCCCATTTTTAATAATTACTTTGACATCCATTTTCTGTCTTGTGCTTAACTTTGTTAAATTCTCATGCAAGTCTGTCCCTTGCATGATCAGATCTAACCACCATTAATCTATAGTCTGAGTTTCTATTTCTATGAGCAATGGTCCAAGTTCGACCATTGACTCTTTCTAGTTCTTTGAATACAAGTTTTTATACTTCCTCAGACAAGTGTCACCATTGTCCAATTCATTAAGTGCTAGAGATAATATATTAATATGGTCCCACTTTTCATTGTTGTGGTATGTGCAACAATCACCTGTTGCACACATCACCTGATTCCTAAACAAAACTTCTTTCCATTATTTCTTTCTTTTGCTGAAGTCCCTTGCTTCTTGAAAAGCTCAGGACAATAGCCTTCCAGTTCACTTTCAATCCTCAGGTCTTTCAATACAAACTTTTTCTTTTCATCTTAGCCAGCTCTTCTCTTGGCCTTGCTGGCTCACTTCAACAGACACAAGTCTGAGTTCTGGGGCCAAACTGTTAGAATCTGATCCTACACCAAAGGGACTATCTGTCCAATGAGTGCTATAATAGATATATATAGAAAGAACCAGAAGGATACAATGGTCGGACTCGGACCATTGTTCCATATATAGATAAAATTACAGACTACAGATCTTGATAGTTAATCCAGTCAAGTGAGAATTATGACTCATGTGACAACCATAATATTAATATATTATCTCTAGCACTGACAGAGGGGACTGTGGTTACACTTGTCCAAGAAGTATTGAAACTATATTGAAAGAAC